>JAPEIS010000013.1:600000-1200000 GCA_029531795.1 Sclerotinia nivalis
TCTGACATTTTGATATAACGAAAAACTATTGTTTCTAAAAAAGGTAAATGAAAAAATCTATTCATTTTTTTCAGAATTAATAACAAAACCTATAGAATTCAACTTTCTAATAGAATTATTGAATTCAGAAATACTGTTGTAAAATTATACTATTTCAGATTGAATAAAACAACAAACCTTCTCGATAACTTTAATAAGGAAATCAATCTGTTACGCCGCTACAATTCTTTATTATTAAGAAGTGATCAAGGGATTTATAAAAATATTATGATGGTTTCTATTAAAGATCAAATAAGGGCTTGATAAGAATGAAAATATAACGATTGTATTGTATAATAATTATAATGTTTAAATTAATAATTGTTTTTGGGTATGAAGCTTTATAAATAAGAGAATTTATTCTATTTATATAAATCTTTGTATTTTGAAGTTTTAAAAGCCTTCAAAGCTTCAATGCTTTAGGAGTGTTGAGAGCTCTCGAAACTCCAATGTTTTAAAAGTACTGAAAGTCTTTGAAATTTTAATATTTTAGAAGTGCTAGAAGTCTTCGAAGTTTTAATACTTTATTATATAATCTGATACTAATATAATCTATATTTGTTTGTTTTTACGATTATCTTAATCTTATATTAATTCGATCAAATCATAATATATACTTATACAATCGATTATTGTAAAATTCGTAATTGTAATATTATCCTTTATTTAAATTAAAGTTTGTTTTAAACTTATAAAGTAAAATTATATTCTAAAAAAAAGTACAAAACTCTTTTTTCCTATTATATCTTTCTTCAAAATTAAGAAATCCTTATCTTCTGTTTGAAAATATTCCGAATAAATTCTTCTTATTCAATTTATCAATAATTGTAGAATTGAAATATCTCTTTGTTTTTATTATGGTAATGAAAAACTTTGCTATATAAAAAACATTAATAATCCTCAATGTTCTCGTTATTCTGAATACATTTTGACTCGAATTCCTTATAATACCGAATTTCCTTTGAAAGAAAATTGGGATCAGAAAATATCTGTTACGGGTTCATCTCTCTTCACCTGCACATGATCATGTGTGCCTTAGGCATATATATATACATTCATTTCTATATAGTCAGGTCATCTTCTTAATCTTCTTTCTTTTCTTATAGTATAATTATAGATCAATCCTATATATACCTTTTCTCTTATTATAATAATTTGTATTACTTTTTCAAAGGCTTTATTACTTTACAAAGTGATTTGGTTTTGTTAAATCATTTGTAGATTTCTGTATTTGTTTTCGATTGCTTTTATGCCGTTGTAATTTGCTTGTTTTTATATAATTGTATTTCTTATCTGTTTTTGTGTAGATTTTTTATTCGCTTTTGTGTAGCTTTTGATCTTTGATTGTTTTTGTATGATTATATTTATTTATAGATTTTTGTATCTGTTTTTGATTGTTTTTGTGTAATTATGTTTTGTATATATAATTGTAATTCTTTTTATAATAGCTTCTAGTTTTATATTTGCTGGTAATATGATTTTTATTTCTATCGAGGGAGTTCGTACCGGAATCCAATGAATCTTCGATCAATAGTTTACTATTATATAAATTCTAATAGAATTGGATACTTCGATGATACCAAACTTCATTATCGATTTTGATAAACAAATTGTTTATTTGAATTATATTTTCTTTGTTATCGAAAATCGCTTTATTATTCAAACTATTTATATTATTACTCAAATAAATAAGATCGAGAAATTCAAAACAGAAAACATTGGGCTTTTTCGTATTTTGATTAGTAAATAAGTTCAACTGAATATTAGTGATATTGTTATTGGCTAGAAATCAACCACTTTTTGCCAAACTTATAAGGACCCGCTTATTTTTAAAAACAAAAGATCTAATATTTTTGTTTGTTAAAAGAATTATCAATTCTGAAAATTGAATTTGCAATTTTGCTAGATAATCGATTTACAATTCTTTGTTTTCAAATAAAAGAAAATTAATTATATTATTAATCTTCTCGATAATCAAATATAATAAAAGTATATTATAAATATTATTAGATTTGTTAATGATCCTATTTGTTTCGATTTTATTGTTTCATTTTTAACCAAATTAAATAAATTATATATCTCTATAGATATTAAAAGGAAAACTTCATTCAAATTCGATAAACTTTTTATAAATTCAAAAAAATCCTTTTCGGTTTTCTTCTTTATATTGTTTTATCTGGTTAATTTTTGCTATAAGTCTAATTGCGAGATTGTTAATGCAATGAAGCAAAAGATTATTATTCCTTTTCGAATTTTGATCATTAATGATTCAAATCTCTATACTATCGATAATATTGATGATTAGCAAAAGAAATTCTTTATTTAGAATCAGAATCTTTATAATGCCGAATATTATAACAAAAATTCTGATAATATATTTGTTATTGATGATAATAATTTTATAGATTTCAATATAATAAAGCAAAAGGGATAATAGTAAAAGAATCAACAAAATAAAAAAAATAATTTTAATTTTACAGTTTCTTACAATTATTGTAGTAGGATTGATTATTTTCAAATTGATTGTTATATCATTTATAATATCAATAATAATCTTCTTCCCGGCAAATAAACTCCTATTAATATCTTTTCCAATTATAATACCGCTACTTTAATTAATCTGACTTTTGTTCAATATACTATTGTTTCGATTTTTCGAAGTGTCAATAGATCTAACAATGGTTGTAATGGATTTCGAAAAGGATATATTGATAATTGAGTACAAGATCAATAATATCTGAATCAAGTACAATAACAAGATTATATCGAATCAAAAAAGATTGTTTTTATATTTGGTTCAATCAAAGAAAGTTCTGAATAAGGAAAAGATTAATCTTTACGAAAAATCGTTTGTAAAGGAATATTAAAAACAAAAAAATAAATCGAGAAATGAATAGATATAAATTATTATAATTCAATTTTATGAATAGCAAATCTTTATTTGTTAAAATCATTATATTCTTTATATATAAAAACTCTTTTATTATTATAAGTTTCATTGATAATGAATACTTCGAAGAAATCTTCATTGATTATTCTTTTGTTTTTAAATATAATATTGAAATATAATTCTTATCTTTTCTTTACAAACTTCGATTTGTTGATAGAAAGATTATCGATAGAATTACAGAATATTTTGTAATGGAAATCGTTATAGGGGATTATTATAAATATTGATCTTTTTATATCATTCAATTTTCATTAAAGATATTATTAATCTTTGATTTATTATGATTGTAATATTACAATTCTATTATCAATTGAACAAAGATGAGTTTAATATTTTCTTCAAATTATTGTATTTCCAATTGTCCAGTGTATTATAATTCAGAGCTAGTTATTGTATCAACGATTCTATCTTTGGTCAAGAAATAAAAGGATTTAGCAAAAATTATCTTATAATAGGTTATCGATATTATCAAATCTTTAAATAAATTCCTTATTGATCTTGATATAAAAGCTAAATATATGAATTATAAATATCGCTTTTTCTATATCAAAGATTATTCAAAGGATAATACTGATTCTCTATTTATTCAAATATCTTTTGTTTTTAAAGAAACTCCTTATAAAAAACCTTTTATTGAAGAAATATCAAACGAAGGTTATATATTATAATCTAACGATTCTTCTATTAATCTCAAATTTCAGCAAAATTTGATGTTTAATATAAATCATTATCGAACAAAATATTATAGGAAATCAAATAATCAGATATAAATGATTCCCAATTGTCTATATTCAAAATCGATCTTGAAGATTGTAGATCGATATTGTTCTATTTATAATCCAAAAAACTGTTTGCCTTTACTTTCTATTGGAGAATTCTTTATATCTATCTACAAAGATACAAATCTAAATATAAATAATATTCGTTGATTGTAAACTTTTAGTTTTGTTTTGTTCTATCAATAAGATAATATTCAGGTTATTTGATTGATATAGAATGAATTGAATATTATATAGAAAATTGTTGAATAAGATTATTTGTGATAGATTATATTGTTCTCGATATTTACAGAAGAGGATTTTCGATCGATTTTGTAAAAGCAAAATAATATAGCAAAAATGCTTTTTAAAACTCTATTGTAACTTTATAATTTTGTATATAATTGTTATAAGCTGTTTTATCTGTAGAAGGTTTCTAAGATTAATATTGATAAATTTTTAACCGGCAAATTTTCCTTTAGTAATGATCAAATACGATAAAGGTTTTTTATATAATTATAAAATAAATTTCCTGCCTTTCTTTTATATTATATAGATAGATTATTATCTTGCTGAATCTAAGATTACAAGATTGAATTGATATTTAATAAAAAACTATTTTATTTCAAAAATTGCTCTTTGTTGTTAATAAAGTTGATGATAGTATATAAATAGCTCGATGATAATCTCTTCAAAAAGTTCATTTGAGAATCGAAGTTGCGGTACATTTCTTCTTTACTATTAATTATTAAACTTGAAAAGAGAGTTTATATCTATTAAAACTATCAAGAATTCAATAATGTTATTATAAAAAATCGTTATCTATTATCTATCGTTTATGAAATGCTAAATGCTTTTTGTAATATAAAAATTTATATTAAACTTAATATCATTGTAACATTCAACAAATTACAAATCGCTGAAAAGAATGAATAGAAAATTGTATTCATTATTCGTTTTGGTCTTTTTGAATTTCTAATTATATTTTTCGATTTTTGTAATATATCTGTATTATTCCAATATTATATTAATTATACACTTTTTGTCACGGGGTCCCCGTATATGGTATACGGAGACCGCTCGGGTTCCGACCCATAGGAGTCGGACCTCGGATAAGTGTAGGCTAGCCCCGGTCGGGGCTAGCGCTACACATAAATGTATTTAAGGAACCGTTCCTTCTATAGAAACGTAGCTCTTCGAGCTACGTCTTATCAATAAAAGTGATTTCTATTATCCTATCTACTACCTCCGTGATACTTTTCGACGAATTGAATAAGTATTGCATTATATATCTCGATGATATCTTAATCTACTCTGATAATCCTATAGAGTATAAAGAACATATTCATCAAATGATTCAAAAACTAATAAATATTGAATTACAGATTGATATTAACAAATACAAATTCGAAATTATGAAAATAAAGTATCTAGATTTTATTATTACAATTGAAGGTATCGAAATGGATCAAGAAAAAATTACAGTTATTATATCTTGAGAATTGCTTTTATATATAAAGAATTTACAATGATTTTTTAACTTCGTCAACTTTTACCAATGTTTTATAAAAGATTTTTCAAAGATTTATTATTCTTTCAATGATCTCTTATAGAAAAACATTATATAGGATTGGATTACAGATTATATAAAAGCTTTTGATACTTTAAAAAGGACTTTCACAATAATACTAGTTTTGGTATATTTCGATTATAAACAGAAAACTATTTTGGAAACCAATGCTTCCGATTGAACTTCAGAAGGAATCCTTTCGCAATACAATAATAATAACATTTTATATCCAATCGTTTATTTTTCATCTAAATATACAACAACGAAATATAATTATAAAATCTACAATAAAGAATTACTTGTTATTATCAAAGCAATAAAAGAATAATATCCAAAACTTCAAAGTTTATAAAAGGAATTCGAGATTTTTATTGATTACAAAAACCTCAAAGATTTTATAACTACAAAAACTCTCAATCAACGGCAAATATAATGATTCGAATTTCTATCTCAATATAATTTCTGTATAATCTATCGATTAGAAAACAAGATTATTCAATCAAACACATTAAATAGAAAATACGAAAATCGACTATATCGCTCTAATCCAAATAATGAATATCTAAAAAATCGAGAATGTATTATTCTCCCCCAGAATCGTTTTGATACCGACCTTTATAAGGATTTAATTGGGTATATCAATTTAGCATCAATGAAAACAATAATACCACTTTACAACCAACCAATTGATACCTTAATCGATACAATATATACTAGATCCGATATCGCAGATCAATTTATCTCTACTCTTAATAATCCATCAATAATTAAATAACCAAAGGAATATTATAAAACTCTTCGGATCATTATACAGAATTGTTCGATCTAAAATAATAGAATTTATTATCGAGATAAACTTTGGATTTTATTAAACAATAAATTCAAACTTCAAATTATTTATCAGATTTATTCTTCTAATCTTACCAACTATTTTGATCGAATTAAAACGATCGATCTTATCTCTCATATATATTGATAACTTAATATATATTTAGAAATCGCATTCTATATAAAGACCTACAAACTTTGTATTCATACCAAATCATCTAAATCGATACCTCCCGGATTTTTGAAACCGCTATCTATCTCTTTTCATATATGATCTGATATCTCAATCGATTATATTACACTGCTTCCAAACTACATTTGTTATAATTCTACCTATAAATATATCTTGATAATAATCTACAAGCTAATCAAAATGAAACATTTCATCGATACATATATACTAACAATAGAAAAACTAATCGATACTTTTATCAATCGTATTTATACACTTTATAAACTTCCAATCAATATCATTTCCGATCAGAAAATACAATTCGTATCAGGATTCTGATTACAACTCTTAAAGCAATTGGAAATTATCTTAAAACACTCTTCAGCTTTTCATTCTCAAATAAATAATTAAACCGAATATATTAATTCAGTTCTAAAACAATATTTACAAGCTTTTATTAACTATTATCAAAACGATTAATTGAATTGATTACCCTTAACCGAATTTGCATCCAATAATATAGTTTCTGAAACAATTAATTATTCGTTTTTCTTCGTCAATTATAACTTTAACCCGCATCTAGATATTAAACCTAATAAACCTTACCCATTGAATATAACTTTAATACAAAAACAAGAATTCTTTAAAGGAAATCGAATTACAAATTGTATGAAATATATCTTGAAATAATTTCATGTTTTTATATAACAAACAATTGCTATTTATAAGGATTATATTAACCATCATCGTTTTGATTCATTTCGTTATACAATCAATTAAAAAGTCTATATCAATACCAAGAATATAAAGATCTTATATAAAACAAAAAAGCTAGATAATAAATGAATCAATCTTTACAAGATTATCAAGATTTATTCTTATACTTATTTTATTCAATTATTTAAGAATATTAAAATCTTCTCTATTTTCTATCATTTTCTTTTACTTTCAATCTATACTAATCTTCACTTTCTGATTCAAATAATGATTAACGAATCAGAATCCCTAATTATACAGAACAAAGTTTTGAAATGGGATAACGATAAAGATAAATCTATTCAAAAATGAATATTTGAAGGAGTTCTAGATAATTACAATAAGGATGATCATTATTATTTGATCAAATGGAGATATTATACATCAATTTGGTAATCGATTAATAATTTAAAGGATAACAAGAAGATTCTTATCGAATATCATCGTTTTTACTTAAAGAAGCCAAAATTACTAATTTAAATCCTAAAACACCTTGACACTACTATATTGAAACCAGAATCACAGAATTTGTAATCGAAGTCATACAGTATAATTGCTATACCCATTCTACAAAGATCTATTCACATCAAGATTATTCGTTTCGCTTAAAGATATATTATATATTATTACAATTAGAAATATAGCATTTGGATTATCGTATATTAAAAGATATAACATCATTGAAGGATATTATACATTTTTGTTCAAAAATCTAATTGAGAAAAAGGATCTATGTTTTTTCTTTATTTTTCTTTATTTTTCTTTATTTTTTAATACCCATTTAAAATCAAATAGATTTCTTGAGAAAAAGGTATTATTACAGATTCATCTCCCTTCACCTGTATATAATCATATATACCTTAGACATATATATATACACTTACTTCTATATAATCAGGTCACCTCCTTGACCTTCTTCCTTTCCTCGTAGTACAACTATAGATCAACCTTACATATACCTTTTCCCTCGCCATGATAATACCTTATATTTCGGATTGGATTTCTCTAAATAAACAAAAAGAGAATTTAGATCATAAAAAAGAAAAAATGCTTATTAAAATTCTATATTTATATAAACAAAGGAAATTTTTATACAATTATAGAAAACGGATAATCGATCATAACCTTAAATATTTAGATGAACTGAATACCTTAAAAAAGAAAGAATAACTAGCGAAAAAACAAACGGAAAAAGAAAAAACAAATAGAAATACTCCTAACCCTAACAATACTTTATTCAATCTTTTAGAAGGTTTCGATCCTTTATCTTTCTTGAATCCTTTGAATCTTTCCTAAATAGATCCGAATATCGTTAATGAAATATCTACAGCTTTTCAGAATAATTAAAATTCTTTTTAGATTCCTAAGTGTTTTCTGAATATAGATAATCGAGCTATTTGATTAAATACTTTATTATATTTCTAATATATTTGCAATCTAATATAATTTCGATATCGTATTTAATATTCGGATTGATAAATTCGATTATAATTTCTAATACATTCGGCGTCTTTGATAATGCTAATTCAAGTAAGAATATATAGAATACTAGATAGATATTTATAGTATTTGATAGCTTCAATCTGAAATTGATAAGTTCTATTATTTTTTCGATTTCGAATAATCCTAGTTTCTTGTAATCTAATTTATCGTTTGATCATTGTATTTGAATATTTCTTTAAATCAAATAAACTTTATTTTCCTTTTTAAGAATAAATTCTATACTTTGTAATTCGTTGTAATATATAATTGTTCTCAAAATTATAAATTGTAGATCTAATAAAAGCTGTTCGTATAATTCCTTAATTTCTGATATATTTTTTATAACTTTATCGGTATTCGTTGTTTATAGAAATAATGAATAGTAAACTAATAGAATATATCCATAATTAGTGTATACTGGCGTTATTTTTGTTATCTCCATCTCTAATATATTATATACAAATTGAATTAAAGATAATAATTCAATTCAGTTATCTTGTTTATAATTGATATAACAATATAGATAAACTTCTATTATCTAATTTAGATATTCTATTTGGTTATCTATTTGGAGATAAAACATAATAGATAATTTGTATTTGATTCCAAACAATATTATAAAAGTAATCCAGAATTTTGATATGAAAAGTTTATCTCTATCTGAAATTATTTCTTTTGGTATATTATAAATATTGATTATATTTTGTAGAAATATATAAACTAAATTATCTATCATTCATTTCTTACAGAATAATATTATATAAACAAATTTCGTTAATCTATTTATCATTATTAAAATAGAATCGTATTCTTTTTTTATAATCGGATCCTTAAATATAGATAATTTATCTACAAAATCCTATACGATAGATTTCCATAATTGAGTAAATAAGTTGAGGGTTTTGAACTAATTATATAAAGCATACCTGGTAGTCTTATTTCGTATACAAATATTGTAATTCCCAATTACTTTTTTAATTGTAATTCTCATTTTCCGAAAGTAAACTTCTTTTTTGATTCTAATAAAGGTTTTAATTATTCCTTAATATCTATAAGCTGGAAATTCGTATTGTTCTCAAATATATCTTTTAGCTAATCTGGAAAGTATATATAATTTATTATAAAAATATATAAACCCTTTATTAATATTGAATCCCTTCTTTAGATTATTTATATTTTTAAGAATTCATTTTATAATAATATCTCATTTATATTCTGTTTTCAATTGTTCTTTGATTATACTATAATCAATTTTAGAAAAGGCAGCGAATTATAATTTATTATATATTAATATATCATCATCTTTTTTTAAGATTGTATATATTTTGTATACTTTATTTTGTAAATATTCCGGTTTTTTATTGAGAACATCAACTTTAATGTTTTCTGTTCCTTTGATATATAAAATGCGAAAATTGTAGACAGCTATAATTTCGGATTATTTGATTTGTCTTTTGTTTAATTCCTTTATTGTAATAAAATAAATCAGATTCTTATAATCGATATATATCTATATTATATATTTCGATTCTTCTAAATAGACTCTTTATTCTCTAAACATTTCGATTATAATTAACAATTCTTTATCGTAAATCTTATAATTCAATTCTATTGATAATAGTTTGTAAGAATAGTAGACTATTGATTGCTATTTTTTATTTGCTTCAAACTGGTTTAATACAGTCTCTAAAGTATAATCTAAAAAATCAATTTCAATTATAATCAATAATTCCAGATCGAATAATAAGAATATTGACTCTTTTATAAAAACTTGTTTAAATAATTCGAAAGTTTCTTATACCTTCTTCGTTCATTGAAACTCTTTTTGATTCTTTTTAATTATTTTCAATATTGGAATCATTATTTTTGAATAATTTTTAATGAATTTATAATAGAAATTAACAAACTCTAAAAAGGATTGTATTTCTTTAACACTTATAGACTAATTCCATTCTTGAATAGCCTATAATTTGTTTAAATTCATTTTGAATCCTTCTAAAAAGATTATATAGCTCAAAAACTCTGTTTCCTTAATATGGAATATATATTTACTAGATTTGCATTAGAGATTTGTTTTCTTCAAACATACTAATATATTGCTAATATTCTGAAAATGTTATTCCAAAGTCTCTAAATAAACCAATATATTATTCAAATAACAAATACAATAAATATCAAAATACTTTCTTAATACATTATTTATCAAATGTATACATATTGCCAATACATTAATTAGCCCAAATGATATAATCTAATATTTGTATAATCTGTATTATATTCTGAATATTATTTTCTATTCTTTACCTTTTTTTATTTTGATTAAATAGAAACCGTTTTGTAAATCAAACTTGGAGAAGATCTTAGCTTTCCCCAATCAATCTTTCAATTCCGTAGTTAATGAAAGTAAATATCGATCTTTGATTGTTATATTGTTGAGTTTATAGTAATCTATATATAATCTTTTAATTCCATTTTTTTTAAATACATATAATACAGGGCTAACTATTTGTGAAATGGATTCTCTGATTTATTCTTTTTTTAAATTATCATCAATATATTCCTTGAATATCCTTAAATCTCTTTTCGATATTTGATAAATAGATTTGAATAAAGGTATTTTTCTTTCTATTAGTATTATTTTGTAATCTCATAATTTGTGTTCTGGTAAAGCCTTATAATCCTTTCGTTCTTTGAAAAGTTTTGTATATTTTATATATTCCATTGGTATATCTGTTAATAAAGGATCCTGAATTTGGTATTCTATATTGATGGAATTGTTCGCTTTCAACTTTCTAAAGTATATATTCAGTTTTGCAGATTTATATATATCTCGATGATCGCAATTATATTAATCAAATATCAAAGTTTCTCGATTTCAATTAATATTGGGATTGTACTATATCAACTATAGTATACCCAATATAATCTAGTGATTCCTTAATAAAACTATATCAAGCTGTATAAATTCGTAATGTTCATTTATCTACATTTCCGTTGGCTTGGTCTTTATTTGTATTATTCCATTCTCAGCATCAATTAGTTGTTTATCTATTAATTGCGATATGTGTGGGTGTTTCTTTATTTGGAATCTTATAATAGCTTTTTGTATAGCTTCTTATACAATAAAATTTCTGATTGCTTTAGAGTTTATTATAACTCTGAGCCGATGCTTATTGATTATAATCTTTAGATTGATCTGTTTGTTATATCTTATAACGTTTAATTATCTATTTTGATCTATTCGATTGGTTTGGTCAATTTGATCAATTAAGCAATTTAATTAATTGAACAAAGAAACATTCTAATAATCTTCTTCCTTATCATTTATAATTGTTTGATTAACTGAAACCTTATCGTCGAATATGTTTTTCTATTTGATAGCTAAAGGTAATCCTTATATAATCCAAAGAAAATATTCTATTATTTGTAGAGATTGTATAATTTGGATTTACATTAAATATTCATCCCTTATTTATTATACTAGATATATTTTATATATAAAATAATTAATATTATAATAGAAGTAAATGATTTTCTATATTTCTTCTTATTCTAGTATTTTTATATAATAATATAAGATTCTTTCGATAAAGAAGAAATTAATTATAATTCTATATTATAAGATTCTATATTTGTCAATGATTCTTATCTTATAGATTTCTCCTTCTATAATATCTTTTACACTTAAATCATCGTTATAAATACTTTCATTTGTTTTTTCAAATTTCCAAATTCGACGATTTCATTCATCGATATATTGTATAATCCAAAGTTCTTTTGAACTTGATTTTCGATCGATTTACAAAATTAATTTTTCTTTTAAATCTTCTAATTCTTCGAATTGATTATCTTTTAATTGTTCTTTAAAACCTAAATCTATACAATTTAGAATGTATAATTGAGGTACAAATATCGTATTGAATTGCTTTTTGCTTTTTCAAAGTTTCTTATTCCGATTGAAGTTTCTTTGTTTCTTTTGACGATGAATTATAGCTTTATATTCTGATTGTTTATATTCGAAATATAACTTTTCATTTCTATATCTATTCATTTCTTCCTTGAATAGCTTTTTTTAAATAATAATATTTAGCTTTATTAGATCTTTATAACTTTCATTTTTAATTTAATATCATCTTTTTTTATTTCGCTTATAATTCTGATCTAAATAGTTTTGGAACTTCTTATCTTACTGATATTCGTAAAACCAATTGTCAATCTTAAGTACAAATTCTATCATTTTGTTGATATTTATAAACTCAATATCTCTTGTAAGTTTCAATTTTATATGATCCTTAAAACTACAATGGAAATAATTTAACAAAGCCTATTAATCCCATCCAATTTGATTAATATATCGTCTGAATTCCATAATATAATTGATTACTGTTCCGATTTGTTTTAAAACGAATAAATTTCGTTTGGCTATCTTGACTTCATCGATATCTCCAAATACTTATCCGATTTCTCTTTTGAATCCTACAAAGCTTTCGAAAATGATTTGTATAATTATTATACAATGATCTTTAAATTTGATAAAATAATCTCTGAGATAAAATTGAATCTATTTAATTGTTTCTCTACGAAGATAAAAGGAAATATATAAACTATAATTATCAAAAGTTACAAATTTGATAATATTGAATTTGAAGTATATTTCGATTTGAAATAAAAAGATTTCGAATTCCTTTCAATTATCATAATACTTGTTGGATACTATTACTCATAAGATTTCCATAATCTATACTGAAATAGGATCGGTATCGGATAGCTCAATATTGTTATCGTTGTTATCGTTATTGTTATTGTTCAAAGGGATACTAATGATAAGGTTTTGCGAAAACATAACGAAATGAAACATACCAAATTGGTATTTGAACTAATAAAGATATTCAAAGTATTACATTGCTACAATCCTTTATTATTAAGAAATGATTAAAAGACTTATAGAAAAACCATAATAGTTTCTATTAAAGATCAAACAAAGATTTGATAAAAATAAAAATATAACAATTGTATTATATAATAACTATAATATTTAAACTAATAATTATTCTTGAATACGAAACTCTACAAATAAGAGAATCTATTCTGTTTATATAAACCTTTATATTTTAGAGTTCTAAGAGCCTTCAAAGCTCCAATACTCTAGGAGCATTGGAAACTCTCGAAATTCCAATACTCTAGAAGCGCTAAGAGTCTTCGAAACTTCAATGCTCCAGGAGTGCTGAAAGCCTTCAAAGCTTTAATGCTCTATCATATGATTTGATACTAACATAGCCTATGCTTGTTTGTTCCTCCGATCATCTTAATCTCATACTAATTCGATCAAATCATAACGTGTACTCATACGATCGATTATTGTAAAATCCGTGATCGTAACACAATCCCCCTAATAACCCAGAATCAACCAATCGGAACCTAGATTCATCAAATCCAGTATAGGAGTTTGATCGAAACGCAATCGTTTATACAACAATATCTATTATATCTACTATTATCCGCTTTATTAGTTATACTATACGATATCCTTTAGATCGAATTGAAATCCCAATAATTCGTTAATATATTTCGGAAATATCATTAATATTAAATCCTGACTTAATTATTTTCCTAATAAACAAAAACATTGAAACTATTTCACCCAAATCTAATTTTATTGATTTCTAAAGAAAAGAAATCGAAGGATTATTGAAAAAGGGAATTTTCGAAAACATTTCCATCTTTTCGATCTTTATCGGAATTCGTATCTTCGAAAGCCAATTCGTTAACGAAATCAAATATATCAGAATTGATAAAACTATAAAGAAATCACAATTAATAATCCAAATATATAATAATATTAAAAAGGAAACTATTTTGATTCAATTCTTAATTTTATAAAAGATTAATCAATAAAAACTATTGATTTTAATTTCAATCTTTAAATCAGAAAATATCTATATCTATCTTCGCGATATTTTACAAATCTATATTTAGATTACAATAGAGTTAAATCAATCATTTTATATTTATCTATCTCAGGAAATACAATTCCTATAGGATATCGTTCTTTAAATAAAGAAACTCTTATATAGCATTACAGAATCGAATAACTATTAATTCAAAACATACTATAATCATCATATAAACTATTTCGACTTTACAATTTCAATCTACAATCATTATCTTCTTCATCGAAACAACAATATATTTGTATTTATTGATATCCAAACTAACAATACATTTATTATTGTCAACAAAGCATTTGTTGAATTAAAACAAGAATAATTCAAAACTATCAAGTTTCAAACAAAAGATTGTAAGATATTAATAAAGACAAACTCTTTCAAATTCAATAGAATTATTATATCATTGATCAATAATATTATCAATCTAATTCAAAAGCAATATTGCAAGAATCTTCAACAAATCGTTTTTAGCCCTACAGATCTTAAAGATATCAAAGACAAATTACGAAAGAATACTTCAATTCAGGAACAATATATTACTCAGTAGATTAAAGGAGTGTATATTATTAATCTTATTTAATCAAAGATTGTATATTCATTATCCTATATTATTCAAATCACCGATCCCACTCTAGAAGATATTGAATTTCCGAATAAGATTCTTTCTTGACAATTCTACAATATTATTAAAGGATTGAAATTCGTTTTTTTCGATTCAAAGACCTTTATTTTTTTTATATTCGTAAATATAAAATTTGTGAATAATCCTGATTATTCTTCTCAAATCGGATATATTATAATTTTAACAAACAAATCCAAAAATGCGAATATCCTTTATTGGATCTCTATTAAATACAAAAAAGTTACTAGAAATATATTAGTTTTAAAACTTTATACAATGATTCTCGGATTCGATATAGCAAGTGTTATGAAATCCTTCTTCGATCAAATGATTATTTGCAATTATTCCATTTCGTTTGTAGTATATATTGATTCAAAATCACTTTACGAATATTTTGTTAGATTGGATATTATATATGAAAAGCAATTGATGATCGATTTGATATGTATTTGTCAATCGTATAAGAGATAGAAGATTCAGAAGATTCACTAGATCGATAAAAATACTAACTTTGTTGATGTAATAATGAAGGCTAAATTCTATCAAGCTTTGAGGAAGTTGATTGATACGAATAAGATCAAATTAGAAATGGAGGTATGAATAGAAAGAATGAGTATTACAATTTAAGGTTTTCGAATATTAAGGTTTAGATTTTCAGATATTATAGTTTTAGATCTTTCTATTTTTGTATCTACACTTATTGTAGCTAGTCATTCTTTTAAGAAGATAATCAGTATTGGTATTCATATGCTCTTAAAGTATATGATCTTCACTTAAGCGAAGGCTTCTATATTGAGACCATTCGCACTCAATGGTTCTTTCGAACCTTGATGTACAATATAACCTTTTAAACATAAGGGATCAATTACGTAGCAAACCAAGCGTCCTTACGGGAATCTCTTTTGTGAATATTTTTAATACGATTAAAAACGTTTTTAACCATTTCTATCGATACGACGATTACGGAAGTCGTACCGACAGTATATTACAACTCTTTGATATTCTTTTTATATTCTTCAATTTTATTTCTTGAATAATTCGAAGTTGAATAATAGTTAAATATCTAGATATATATAAATAAAAGTGAGATAATAAAAGAGTTGAATATATAAGTCAAAATAAGAATTCTTTATATTTTTGTTAGAACACGTGATGCTCGCTAGTACTAGCTTCCGCACTAGCATATATATCTCTTCAAGCTGTATTATAGAATATTAGTTATACATACAATAATATATACTTGATTGCTCTTTCAACAAATTATGAGTTCTATATAGATATATATATAGAGATTTGCTTATTATAATATAATATTATATCATATTCTTTTTCAGAATGTATTATTTATACAAAAATCAATAATAGTATTTTCCAATCCAATCTTTGAATTCGTTATAGTTTTTACGAAATGAAACAATATCGTTGTTTTCAATGGAGATAACTAGAGCGAATTCAAGGAATCCTGTTTGCTTGTATTTGGTGTAGCTGAAGCTATTGATATTATCAATAATATCGAAAATCAATTAAATCTTTTTGATCCAAATTATTCTGATGTTTTATTTTATAATTATAAAAAAAGAAAAGGTTATACAATTGTTATATTCAATTTTGAAGTAAATACAATTTATTGTTTAAATGTTATTGAGCATATTAATAATCTCGATATTGTTTCTATATAAGAAACTTTCAAATTATATAATAATAACGTTTATTTTTATTTTGTTGTTGAAGTTCGTTATCAATTTCTATTCGAAATTTTCGATCCCAAAACTCAAACTTTTCGAAATTTCGTCGAATGTTTTCTTCATTATCAATAACAAATTTCCAATAGTATACGATTAATCAGTTATAAAAAGATTTATACTCAATTTATAAATAAGATTCTCGAAATAAAAGATTGGTAAACAGCAAAGATGTTTGTTTTTAATGCTGATTAGAATCTTCAATAAATAATAATGATTTTCAATATTTGTGAAAAACCAATTATTATTATAGTAGTTTATATTGATAACAATCATTCTAATATAAAGGGAAACAATCGAGGTCGAGAAGGACAAGATGCTTTTCGAGGTAACAAAGGTAAAAGTAGTAGCCGAAGATATAATGGAAACGATTATAGCAAACGAAATCGAAATGGTGATTGTGGAGATTATATATCAAATGGAGGAATTGTAAAGGATCAATATCGATTCTATTATAAATATAATTATTATCAAAAGGATTATTATATTTTAGTAAAAATCAAAGTATTTATTAGAAAAGACAAGAAAGGGAAGAATGATAATAATGATGATAAAGAAATCGAGGTTCAAATAATTGAAAAAAATTAATACAATGATACTATTTATTCAGAATCTATTATATATATGATTGATTCAAATATAAATTGGATATTTGATTCAAAAGCTATTCAACATTTCATTGATTAAATCGATAATCTTGAATATATTCAATATTGATTGATTTTAAGGAATATAAAGATTGTAAATAATATCTATATTAAAAGTATTGTATTTGGGAAAGCCAAGATTAGTAATTTCGAATTTACAGATGTTTGGTTTGTATTAGAATTCAGAAATATATAATTAATATTTGTCAAACTTCTTATATCGACAAAATATAAAATCATTTTTGAAAAAGATTCAGTCTTTTATTGGAAATTCGGATAATTTCAATTTATTATAAAATTTATATCCGGATTATATATAATCAAACAATCATTTCAAATAAATATAGCGAATTTTACTTTTCAAAATGATAAAAAAGGAAATCTCGAAAAGACAAATGTAAAATTGGTATATCGATATTTAGAGTATTTCAATTACGATCAAATAGATAAATTGAAGAAAAGATTTGAAGGATTGAAATTTGTTAAAAGATTCAAAACGAAAGGAAGAAAAGTTTGCAGATTATATTTTTCAGAATAAATGAAAGAGTATTTCAATAAAGAGATAGTTATTTATATATTCAAAAAGCTTTGATATATATATTGTGATTTTTCAAGAATTCTTTTTTCTTTTATAAATGAAAATAGATATTTTCTTTTTATTATAGATAATATTACAAGAATTGATTGGATATATTATACAAAGGATAAAAAGGCTATAATAATGGTTTCTGTTTTAATAAATCTTATCAAGGAAATTGAAAACGAAATAGAAGAAAAAGTTGTAATTGTTTGTATAGATAATAGAAAAGGCGAATTTGATATAGCATTTCAAAATGAATTCAAGAAATTTGGTATATAATTCGAATCTTCTTTTTTAGGAAAGCATTCAATAAATAAAGTTATCGAGAAACAAATTCAAGATATCAGTATTAGATCTAGAAGTTTACTCGATCAAATAGATATACCAAACGATTAATAGGAATTGACGATTTGTTATATTGTTTGATTATATAATAGAGCTTCAACGAAAATTCTATTATTCAGGAAATCAGAATCTTTATTTATAACGATAATTCCTTTCGAAGTATATTATAATAGATTACTGGATTTCTCGAATCTATAAATGTGTCACGGGGTCCCCGTATATGGTATACGGAGACCGCTCGGGTTCCGACCCATAGGAGTCGGACCTCGGATAAGTGTAGGCTAGCCCCGGTCGGGGCTAGCGCTACATATAAATGTATTTAAGGAACCGTTCCTTCTATAGAAACGTAGCTCTTCGAGCTACGTCTTATCAATAAAAGTGATTTCTGTTATCCTATCTGCTGCCTCCGTGATAAAATGTTTGATTATAAAATATTCGTTTTCAATCTTTAATATCCAGAAAAACTAACAAAGAAATTTGAATTACGAATATTAAAAGAGGACTTTGTATTTGTTAAAATAGATAGATATTATATTTATTTTCTATTTAGTTTCCTTTTCAAAAAGATAATAAAAATTGCAGATACTGATTTCAATGAATATAGTTTTTCATTTAAAGAAACTTCAATTGAATTAAAGTCTAATATAAATAAAGCAATCCTAAAGTTTAATATAGATAGAGCAATTTCAAAGTCTGATATAAACAAAATAATTCTAAGGTCTAATATAGATAAAGCAACTTCAAAATCTAATATAGATAAAAAAACTTCAAAAACTAAGAAAAGAGGTTTATTATTTGCAATAGAAGGATTTCAACAAAAAAAAAGAGGAAAACTTTCAATACAGAAGAAGATTCTATAAATAGATGTTAATACAATTAGAAATTTATTAAATATTATTTATAAATTGTTACGGGTTCATCTCCCTTCACCTGCACGTGATCATGTGTGCCTTAGGCACACATGCATACACTCACTTCTATATAGTCAGGTCACCTCCTTGACCTTCTTCTCCTCCTTGTAGTACAACAATAGATCAAACCTACATATACCTTTTCCCTCACCGTAATAGTTTGTATTACTTTTTCAAAGGCTCCATCACTTTACGAAGTGATTTAGTTTTGTCAAATCATCTGTAGACTTTTGTGTTTGTTTTCGATTACTTTCGTATCATTGTAATTCGTTTGCTTTTGTGCAATCGTGTTTCTTATCTGCTTTTGTGTAGCTTCTGATCCCTGATTGCTTTTGTACGATCGTATTTATTCGCAGGTTTCTGTATCTGTTTTTGATTGCTTTTGTACAATCGCAAATTCCCTATCGATTACTTTGTACAATTGTAATTCTTTTTACAATGGTTTCCGATTCTATATCTGCTGGTAATACAACTCCTACTTCTATCGAAGGAATTCGTATCGAAATCCAACGAATCTTCAGCTAATGGCCTACTATTACACAAATCCTAACAGAATTAAATGCTTCAGTAACGCCAAACCTTGTTGTCGATCCTAACGAACAAACTGTTTACCTGAATTATGTTTTCTTTGTTATCGAAGATTGCTTTACTATTCAAGCTATTTATATCGTTATTCAAACAAATAAGATCGAGGAATTCAAAGCGGAAAATGTCGAGCTTCTTCGCACTCTAATCGGCAAGCAAACTCAGCTGGACACCGGTGGTATTACCATTAATCAGAAACCGATCACTCCTCGCCAAACTCAAAAGGATCTGTTTGTTTTTAAAAGCGAAAGATCTAATATTCTCGTCCGACAAAAGGATTATCAGTTCTGGAAGTTGGGTTTGCAATTCTGTTGGATAATCGATTTACAACTTTTTGTTTTCGAACAAAAGAAGATTAGCTATACTATTAATCTTCTCGATAATCAAGTATGATAAGAGTATATTACGGATATTATTAGATTCGTTAACGATCCTATTTGTTTCGATTCTATTGTTTCGTTTTTGGCCAAATTGGACAAATTATATATCTCTGTGGATATCGAAAGGGAAGCCTCGCTTAAATTCGATAAGCTTTTTATAAATCCAAAAGAATCCTTTTCGGTTTTCTTTTCTATATTGTTTCATTTTGCTAACTCTTATCATAAATTTGATTGCGAGATTGTTAATGCAATAAAACAAAAGATTACAATCCCCCTTCGAACTTTGATCATCGATAACTCGAACCCCTGTATGGCCAACGATGTTGATAATTGGCAAAAGAAATTCTCTACTTGGAATCAGAATCTTTATAATGCTGAGTATTATAACAAAAATTCTAATAAAGTATCTATTGCTAATAATAATCTTATAAACCTCAATATAATAAAACAAAAAGGATAACAAAAAAAGGATCCGCAAAATAAGAAAAAGAAATTTAATCCTACGATTTCTTGTAATTGTTGTAATAGGATTAATTATCTTCAGATTGATTATTATATTATTTATAATATCAATAATAATTTTCTTTCTGATAAATAAACTTTTATTAATACCTTTTCTAATTGCAATATCACTACTTCAACTAATCCGATTCTCGATTAATACATTATCGTTCCGGCTTTTCGAAATGCCAATAGGTTTAATAATAATCGCAATGGATTTCGAGAAGGATATATTAGTAATTAGGTATAAAACTAACAATATCTGAATCAGATACAATAATAAGGCTATATCGAGCCAAAAGAGATTATCTCTATATCCAATTCAATTAAGGAAAGTCCCGAACAAAAAAAAGATTAATCTCTACGAAAAATTGTTTATAAAGGAATATTAAAAACAAAAAGGTAAATCGAGGAATGGATAGAGATAAACTATTGCAGTTCAATTCTATAAATAGCAAATCTCTATTCGTTAAAACTATTATATTCTTTGTATATGAAAATCCCTTTACTGTTACAAATCTTATTGATAATGGATGCTCTGGAAAAGCCTTTATTGATTATTCTTTTGTTTCCAAACACAATATTGAAATACAACTCTTATTTCACCTTCGCGAACTTCGATTTACCGATGGAAAGATCGTTAACAGAATTACAGAATATTTTGTAATAGAAATCGTTATAAGAGATTATTATAAATATTGGTTCTTTTATATTATTCAGCTTTCATCAGAGATATTGTTAATCTTTAGTTTATTATAATTATAGTACTATAATCTTATTATCAATTGAATAAAGATGAATTTAACATTTTTTTTAAATTATTATAATTCAGAACTAGTTATTGTATTAATAATCCTATCTTCGATCAAAAAATAAAAGAATTTAGCAAAAGTTATTCTATAATAGATTATTGATATTATTGAATCTTTAAATAAATTCCTTATCGATTCTGATATAGAAGCTAAATATACAATTTATAAATACTGCTTTTTATATATCGAGGATTATTTAAAAGATAATATCGATTGTTTATTTATTCAAACACTTTCTATTTTTAAAAGAACTTTTTATAAAAAACCTTTTATTGAAGAGATACCAGATGAAGATTATATATTATAATCTAACGATTCTTTTATTGATCTCGAATTTCAGTAGGGTCTAATATCTAGTATAAATCATTATCGAACAAAGCACTACAGAGAACCAAATAATCAAGTACAGATGATTCTCAATTATCTGTATCCAAAATCAATCTTAAAGATTGCAGATTGGTATTGGTTTATTTATAATCCAAAAAACTATTTGTTTTTGTTTTTTGTTAGGGAACTCTTTATGTTTATTTATAAAGATACAAGCTCAAATATGAATGATATTTATTGATTACAAGTTTTTAGTTTTGTTTCGTTTTGTCAACAAAATAACATTCGGGCTATCCAATTAATATAGGATGAATTGGATGCCATACAGAAAACTGTTGAGCAAGATTATCTGCGATAGGTTATATTGTTCTCGATATTCATAGAAGGGGATTTTCGATCAATTTTATAAGGGCAAGGTAATATAATAAAAATGCTTTTTAGAATTCTATTGCAATTTTATAATTTTATATATGATTGTTATAAGCCGCTTTATTTGCGAAAGGTCTCTGAGGCTGATATCGATAAATTTTTAATTGACAAATTTCCCTTTAGTGACGATCAAATACAATAAAGGTTTCCTATATAATTATAAGACAAACTTCCTGTTTTCTTTTCATATTATATAAATAAATTGCTGTCTTGTCGAATCTAAGATCATAAAATTGAATTGATATTTGATAAAGAGTTATTTTATTTCAAAAACCGTTCTTTATTGTTAATAGAATTGATAATGGTATACAAATAGCTTAATGATAATCTCTCCAAGGGGTTCATTCGGGAATCGAGATCGCGGTGCATTTCTCCTTTGCTATTGGTTGTCAAGCCGGAAGGGGGGGTCTGTATTTGTCAAGATTATCGAGGACTAAATAACGTTATTATAAAGAATCGTTATCCATTATCTATCGTTTGCGAAACGTTAGATACTTTTTGTAATACAAAAATTTATATCAAGTTTGATATCATTGCAATGTTCAACAAATTGCGAATTGTTGAAAGGGATGAATGGAAAACTGTATTCATTATTCGTTTTGGTTTTTTTGAATCTCTGGTTATATTTTTCGGTCTTTGTAATGTGCTTGTATCGTTCCAACATTATATCAATCATATGCTTTTCGACAAGTTGGACAAGTATTATACTATATATCTTGATAACGTTCTAATTTACTCCGATAATCTTGTAAAGCATAAAGAACATATCCGTCAAGTAGTTCAAAAGTTAATGGATATTGGATTACAGATTGATATTAACAAATGCGAGTTCGAAATTATGAAGACAAAGTATTTGGGTTTTATTATTACAATTGAAGGTATCGAAATAGATCAAGAAAAGGTTATGGTTATTATATTTTGGGAATTGCCTTTATGTGTAAAGGATTTACAACGATTTTTTGGTTTTGCTAATTTCTATCGATGTTTTATAAAAGATTTTTCAAAGATTTGTTGCTCTCTCAACGATCTCTTGCGGAAGAATATTATATGGGATTGGACTGCAGATCATATAAAGGCTTTTGATATTTTAAAAAGAGCTTTCACAATAACGCCGGTTTTGGTATACTTTGATTACAAACGGAAAACTGTTTTGGAAATCGACGCTTCCGATTGAACTTCAGAAAAAGTTCTCTTACAATACAATAATAATAACGTTTTGCATTTAGTCGCTTATTTTTCATTTAAATATATAGCAGCGGAATGCAATTATGAGATCTACGATAAAGAACTACTCGCTATTATCAAAACAATAGAAGAATAACGCTCAGAACTCCAAAACTCATAAAAGAAGTTCGAGATTCTTACTAATCACAAGAACCTCGAATATTTTATGATTACAAAAGCTTTCAATCAATAACAAATGCGATAATCTGAATTTCTATCTCAATATAATTTCTGTATAATCTATCAACCAAAAAACAAAACTATTCGATTAAACACACTAAATAGAAAATACAAAGATCGATTGTATCGCTTTGATCCAAACGATGAACATCTAAAGAATCGAAAACACGTTGTTCTTCTTTAGAACTGTTTTGACAACAACCTTTATAAGGATTTGATTAGATATATCAATTTAGCACCAATAGAAACAATAATACTATTTTATAATCAATCAATTGATATTTTAATTGATATAACATATACTAAATCCGACATCGCAGATCAACTTATCTTTATTCTTAACAATCTATCGATGATTAAATAGCCAAAAGAGTATTGTAAAACCTTTCAGATCGTTATACAAGATTGTTCAGTCCAAAATAATAGAATTTATTACTGGGATAAGATTTGGGTTTCACCAAACGATGAATTCAAACTCCAAATTATCTATCGAACTTATTCTTTTAATCCTGTTGATCATTCTGATCGAATTAAAACGATCGATTTTGTCTTTCGTATATATTAATAATCTAATATGTATTTGGAGATCGTGTTTTATATGAAGGTCTGCGAATTTTGTACTCGCACTAAATCGTCCAAATCGGCGCCTCCCGGATTTTTGAAACCGCTGTCTGTCCCTTTTCACACATAATCTGATATCTCAATCGACTATATTACATCGCTTCCGGATTGTATTCGTTATAATTCTACCTATAAATATATCTTGATGGTAATCTGTAGACTAACCAAAATGAGATATTTCATCGATACATGTATACTAACGACAAAGAAGCTAATCGATGCTTTTATCAATCGTATCTATATACTTTATAGACTTCCGAACAATATCATTTCCGATTGAGGAACGCAGTTCGTATCAGGATTCTGATTATAACTTTCGGAGCAGTTGAAAGTTATTTTAAAACATTCTTCAGCTTTTCATTTTCAAACAGATAATCAGATTGAATATATTAATTCAATTCTAGAGCAGTATTTATGAGTTTTTATTAACTATCATCAAGACGATTAATTGAATTGGCTATCCTTAGTCGAATTTGCATCCAATAATTTGGTCTTTGAAACAATTGATTGCTTGCCTTTCTTCGCCAATTACAGCTTTAATTTATATCTAGGTATTAAGCCTAGTAAACCTTGTTTATCGGATATGATTCTAGTACAAAAACAGGAATTTTTTAAAGGTAATAGGACTGCAGATCGTATGGAATGTATCTTGGAGCAACTTTGTACTCTTGTATAGCAAACAATTACTATTTATAAAGACTATACTAATCGTTATCGCTCTGATTCACTTTGTTACACTGTTGGCCAGAAAGTCTTTGTCAATATCAAGAATATGAAGACTTTGTGCAAAGCAAAAAAGCTAAATAATAAATAGGTCGGCCTTTATGAAATTATCAAAGTTTATCTTTGTACTTGTTTTATTCAATTGCTTGAGAATATTAAAATCTTCCTTGTTTTCTATCATTCTTTTTTACTTTCAGTTTATACTAATCCTCACTTCCCAGCTTAAGCAATAATTAACAAGTCAGAATTCTTGACTACATGGGACAGAATTTTGAAAAGGGATAACGATAAGAATAAGTTTATTCAAAAATAAATATTTGAAAAAGTTCTAGATAATCACGATAAGGATGGTTATCATTATTTGGTCAAATGGAGATATTATACATCAATTTGGCAACTAGCTAATGATTTAAAGAGTAACGAGAAGGTTTTTATCGAATATCATCGCCTTCATCCAAAAAAGCCAGAACTGCCAGTTTGAATCCTAAAGCATTCCGACACTATTATATTACAACCGGAACCACAGAATTTGTAATCGGAGTTATATAGCGCGATTGCTACACCCACTTTACGAAAATCCATTTGCATCAAGATTGTTCGCTTCGTTTAAAAGTATATTATGTGTTATAACAATAAGGAATATAACATTATTAAAGAATATCATATGTTTTTTGTTTAGAAATCTAATTGAGGAAAGAGATTTATATTTTTTCTTTATTTTTCTTTATTTTTTAATATTTATTTGGGATCAAATGAGTTTTTTGAAAAGGGAGTATTGTTACGGGTTTATCTCCCTTCACCTGTACATGATTATGTGTGCCTTAGGTATACATGTATACACTCACTTCTATATAGTCAGGTCACTTTCTTGACCTTCTTCTCCTCCTCGTAGTACAACAATAGATCAAACCTACACATACCTTTTCCCTCACCGTGATACAAATACTATTTGAGAAAGATTTTTAGTAATCAAATTATACAATAAATAAAAGCCTTGAAAGTTATTATTGTTGATACTGAAAATTCTGTTCAAACTGATGGTCCAATAGTGCTTTTTGAGGTAATAGAATTTGAGGAGGCTATACAAAAAGATAATGAGCAATGATTAAAAGCTATCAGATCTGAATTGATTAGTCTTCGGGAGAATAGTATATTCGAGATTATATAAGGGAAAGTGCCGGGAGACAAGAAATTGATGACTTCCAAATAGGTTTTGTAGAACAAAATGAATCAATTCAATAAGATAATTAAACAAAAGATTAGATTTATTGTAAAAGGATATCTACAAAAAGAAAATATCGATTTCAAAGAAATATTTATAGAAATCGGGAGATATTTTATATTGAGAATTTTATTTGTTAAAATTGCATTTGAAGATCTAGAAATAGATAATATAGATATGGATATTGTTTTTCTTAATGAAAAACTAATAGATATAAAAATACTAATAGAAATTCTATAGTTCTTTGAGAAAGTATTCCTTAAAATCAAAGAAATGCTTTAGAAAAACCTTCAAGGAATTAGAGTTTTCTTTAAGCTCAAAAAATCACTTTATAGTTTTAAACAAGCCCTGAGAATTTGGTGATTAGTAATTAAAAAGTTTTTTAAAGAATTAGGTTTATCAATTTCCTTTGCAAATCCAAATCTATTCGTTGGCAAAAGCATTTCTATTCTTCTATATATCGATGATATACTAATTATCGGGAAACGAACAGATATTAACAAAATCAAGAAAAGGATTGGTGAACAATGAAAGTGCAAGGATTTAGGATCTACTCAGATGTTTCTAGGATTTCAGATCGAACGAAATAGAGCAAAACGAACCTTCAAAATTCACAATTCAAATTATACGAAAAAAATCCTCTAACGATTTCAAATCGATAATTCTGCGAAGAAGAATCTGTTACTTCCCTTAAGAACAGTTATTCATATAATAAAGATAGAAGAATTACTCGAAAAGAACAACAAGAATTTATATCTGCAGATTATAAATTCAACAATATACCTAACAAATTGCAATCGATCTGATATCTCTTTTGCTATAAAACAATTAGCTAGAGTTATATAATCATCTAGAGAACAATATTTTATTTATACAAAGTATCTATTTTAATATCTTGCAAATACGATCGATATTGATTTGATATATTTAGAACAATTACAATAATTATTTTCCGAATATAATGCTTTCACAGATTCTATATAGGGTTTTGAACAACGAAACAAATTAATTTAGAGTATTGTAATTATAAGATATAGAGGAACAATAATCTAATTGTCTACAAAACAGAAATCTACTTTTCAAAGTATAATAAAGGCAAAGATTATTATTGCAAACAAAGGATTTAAGGAATTAGTATGAATAGAAAAGCCAGTTCAGGATTTAGGGGAAAGATCTTCGATCGAATTATTTATTCTAATATTATATTGCGATAACAAAAGCGGTGTAGATTGGATTAAGGAAAATAAGTTTCATAACAAAACAAAGTATATTAATATTAGATAGTATTATATTAGAGATAATATAGTTGATACAAATAAGCTTAGAGTTTTATAAATTGTAGAAATCGATCAAACAGTGGATATTCTTATTAAACAATTTATATACCCCGATTTTTGTATACATTGCATTGGTTTAGAGCTCGATATTGATGTAGAATAATTGGGAGTATTTTTGTATTGTAATATAAGCTTAGGATTATAGATTACTGAACTTCTATAGGGAGATTAGGCAATGCGATTATAATTGAAGGTTAGAATGTTGCTATAAAAATTAACGAAGCTTTATTATATATTTCGTGTAGTTCTTTAATGATCATGGTTTCTGATTATAAAAGGAATGTTAGAACATGTGATGCTTGCTAATACTAGCTTCCGCACTAGCACATATATCTCTTCAAGCTGTACCATAGAATATTAGTTACACATATAATAATATATGCTTGATTGCCCTTCCAACAATTTTAATCTTTTTATTTTATTTTATTTTACTATTTCATTATTCTACTCACATATCCACGGTACATCCACTTTCCTCTTCGTTGTTTTCAACACCGTAGAATTCATAAGATGCAAGACACAACCAAGACAGTAGACCGAAAAGTATTAATCTTATTCTGAAAAAGAGTCCCTAAATCCTAACTACGCCCCATTGCATTCCATTCTGCCCGTTTTGAAATAACCCAAGCTCAAATCAATCCAATAATATAATGCAATTAAAATTCCTTTCCTCTCTTCACAACGACCCTGCCACCCATCGATACGATTCAAATCGCTTCAATGCTTCAAATCCCAATCCAACAACCCATTGATTACTCTCAAATATTTTCGAAGGTGGCAAGAAAATTATTCAATTCGTGCAAAGGATGAAAAAATTGACTCCGTTTTATATGCATGCAGTTCAAACATAAATCTCCTCATTCATTTTCCTCATAGCTGACCAGAAAGAAGCGCTTCAGTTGCTATTCAAAAATTAGTTATCAAGCAATACAAACCAGGGACAAAGTAAAAGCATACCAGAATTAATATAAGCTCTTCTAGCATCAAGCGAAACACCGAATCTCTTCTCCAACTCCATCTTGATACTCTTCTTCGTAACCGTCATCAAATCAGCTGTCCTGAGGATGTCTCTGATTTCCTGCAAGATAGAGTCATCATTCGGCAAGCCCGCCAGATTAGACATCTCCATTTCTTGTTGACCGAAATATTGACTCCCGCTGAATTGACTAGCACGATTTCCTGGTGTACCCATTCCCATTTCAGATGGTGCCAATGAAAGTCGAGATTGGTATGGATTTACGTTCTTAGAATCAACGCCATAACCGTTGTAATGTGACACCGGTCGAGATGCCGGAATTGCGTATTCCGAAACACCAGGTTGGTACTTGGTGCCATAGGAATATCCTGAAACTACAGATCGTCCATCATCATCCTGTTGCGTTTGGGCTTCCCAAAGCTCGGCTTGGTAGTCTTCCCATTTCTTATGCGGAATAGAAGCAGGATCAAACACTCCTTCGTCTGTGATGACGATCTGCTTACCCTTCTCTCCCGTCACGACACGAGTGTTACCCCACGAGAAATCATCCATATGCCAGAAACTATACAATGGCAAGCATAAGGAGTACACGGGAATGGCAAGGATGTAGAGAATCATCCATCCGATCATTTCCCACTTGCGTCGCACGATGAAAATAATTGCTTGCAAACCATAAATTGCAGCAAGTAGAACGAAAGCCGTGACAGGAACGTAACTTGGCGATTGTATGACGAGGACGATAAGGTAGACAATATAAGCAACCGTGACAGGCTGAACCAAGGTGGAGACCAAATCGATCATAACAACGAAACGCATACTGAAGCAGCAGAATCCACAAAGTTCGGACATAGGCACGAGTTCTGCGAGATTGTGTACAGTCGAGTTGATCCAGCGACGACGTTGAGAAAGGAAGACTGCCCAGGTATCGGGAGCAATGGTCCAAGCGTGAGCGGTACTGATGTATTTGGTCTTGTACTTGCCGTGATACTTCATGAGTAGTGTGGTCAAATAACGATCCTCTCCCAGATGGAGCAAGTTCTTCATGTGAAGCGTGTCGACTCGAATGTTGGAATAGTTATCCACCACTTCCCGGCTGACAAATAGAGGCTTTCCGGATTCTGCAGCTCGAACACGATACATTGTGAAACAACCCGGCAAACAAGTAACACTACCGAACAAACTTTCGAATGCCTTAGCCAGGTTGTGAGAGATGAAGTATTCATAAACTTGAATCATGGTGATAAATGATGATTTGGAGTTCGTCAATGATGTTTCTCCACATACACCGAGCAGTTTAGTATCGTTCAAGAATGCCGAAATCATACGAGAGGCGGAATCCGCTGCAACGACTGTATCGGCATCAATTTGTAACATGAACTCATAGAATGTCGGATTGACACCAATGATATTGCGGATTTGATGATACATTTCAAGCTCAAGGGGGCTCATGGGCGCATTGTAGTGAACACGGTTCAAGAATCGCATCATGACCATCTGAGAATCACGTTTTCCTCTGTTTCCTGGTTTAGAAACTTCAGAAGGCTTGCCAACCTTCACAACAACCAAGAAAGGAACGATGTGACCTTGGACCTCGTAAAGACCAGAATAACATTTGCCCATATTGTGTTGTTTCATTCCCTCGCCCAAAGATTCAAAGCTTAGAGGCTCAGGATCAACAGTATCTGATACTCCAAGAATGTCCAAAACGATACGTGGGGTGGGTCTGTCGTTACCCTGACCAATAATCATACCGTCACAGATAATGACCAAGAGTTTGCGTTTGTCATCATACTTCATTCTAGCGATAGAGTCGATAGCTCGACGAAGGGAATCCTCGTCTTCTGTGTAGACAGGCACTTGGCAAATGACAAACTTATCCAGGTTTTCGGGAATGTTTTTACCGCCGAACTGGAGAGCTGCGAGAAACTTGAAGACGATAACGGTGCAGAGAATAAGTGAAATGGCCAATATCAAGTATTCGGCAAATTGACACCTGACAGAGTTTCTGGTATCAACGTCTGCAACATAGAAGAGATTATTGAGACAAATCTGCATCCTAGACCGCATCTCGTCACTGATGGCAAGAGCCTTCCAGTAGTTCGTAACATCCTTTCCAGATTTTTGCTGAAACAAGTCCACGACTAAGGGTGACATGAAATCGACACTAACACCAGCAGGTGCGGTGTCTCCCTCGGCGACGATGACTTTACGGCCTCCCGAAACATACTTCGTTAAGTCGTAGACCTTGCCATCTATGATGGCAATTGAGCTCAGTTTCGAAGCAAGAGTTTTGACATACTTTGCCGTGTAACCAATACGACCCTTGTAATAACCGGACTCCTTGAGCATGATCATTTGCTCCATAAACCAATCAGGGCGACTATCGTTTTTGAAGGCACGGAAGTCGTGATACGCAGCATTAGTATCCGTGCTACTAACTGTAGATGCGGAACCGCTGACATTGGTGGAAGTATAATCGAGCTGCACTGAGGGATCAATAGATCCTGTCGTTCCTTGACAGAGAGCCGAGACTTGGATGGGAAATAGGCCGGTAGCATCGATACCAGCATACTTTAGAAGACTCTTTTGGGGTATGATCGATGGGTAATGATGTGTTGAGAAGCCCGAGAGATCAAAGACCGATCCTCTGATGGCAATGTAAGCATCAGATTTTTTCCCGTCGTAAGAACCCAATTCAGCCGCACTATAGACGTGTTGAGTAGGACAGATCAATTTCGGAAAGAGTACAACGAAAAAAGCGGAGAAGAGACAACTCCACCAAATCATCATGTTAATGGCAAGCTTCTCTCTCCAGGCCAATCGAACATCCTTTCGAGGCATGCGACCAATCCATCGTATCAAGAAATCAGGAATGAGCCACGTCATCATGTACACAAGTGCTAGCCATCTCTTGCGCGTCCCGCTGACTTTAACTTCCTCTACCTCAACCATCGTCTTTTCATTTCCCTTTTCTGCCAATTGCTCCTTGGTATCCAAATTGCGGAACATATCACCCTGGCCAAGAGCCGAAGCACCAGCATCAGAGCGTGCATCGTCTTGACTACCAAAGTAACCAGATTTCTTGTCTCCATAGATGTAAGCCCCAGGCGATGGCGTGAGTAGACCGGCTCCGGGACCCAAAAGACGTTCCTTCGAGGCTCCATAATTATCACCTGGCGTGAGTCTGGGCTCACCACCATCATCAGATGGCAGGGGATAACGTCCTGCGACGAAACCACGCTCATGCAGCTTAGCAATTTCGGCCCAGCACCTCTCACTGAGGAATACTCCCGTGCTTCCAACTCTCGCCTCATTAGAAGGCCATCTCTTCTCTTCGATGACATTTTCCGCCTTTTCACGCTCGCTGCCAACTAATATCGTTTCAGTGTCTGCTAGTCCTAGAAACTCTCCAAAGGGAATGAAGAGGCCAAAGTCGGCATTTCGTAACCGCTGACTAATTTCAGCGATGCCAAAAGTTTGAAGTTGCATTCGGACACATTTGCTGTCGAATTGATTGGCTATGCGACGGTCATTCGGCTTGAGACAAAATACGAAGTATGGGTTCGTATTCTGCGAGTTGAGGGCTTTAAGGATATTGTCCAAGGAAGATAGGTATTGTGCAGCAGCTCCTTGGTCAATGTTGATTCCCTTTCGAGTTTTGCTTCCCGAGTCGATAGTTTCTGTGATGTCTTCGACTGAGTCCATTGCGTTCTTTGACCCACCAAAACGACTTGGTCGATCTCCTTTTCGTCGCATGACACTTGGTTGTCTCAAAGGCTTTGAGCTGACTTGAGCTTGCATGATCGTTGACTTCTCTTGTGGATGCACCATACGTTGAAGGGCCTCTTGACCAAAAAGCTGGCTTACGAAGTCACTTTTGGTGTCACGAATCAAGTTCATGAGATCTCCCGAGATGACTTCTCCATTTTCTTCCACCAAACCAGCAACCGGATACTCCACTTCTCCGGCAAAGTGCTTAACGGTGAATGCGGCAGAGGCATTGTGAGTAGCAAAGTTGCTGCCTGGTAGCTTGGCCGTTGCACTGCCGACTGTGATCGCCGGGTTCTTGCCCTCGAAGCGTTTTCGCAAGCTTTCTAGTAGTTGTACGTCTGTCTTATGACGCTTGGTTTGGTCGTCAAGAATACTTAAGAGACCGTTACCGTGCTTGAGAAGACCCCTGACGGCGTCTGAATTATCGAAATAGCTGGTAGCTGCAACCGTTACTTCCTCGGTTTCGAGCATATCAGCCTTTGCTTCGAAAAAGCTTTGCAAGGTGAAGTTGTAGAGTGCCTCGGTTGCAGCATTATTTAGAAGTTGGTCAAAGGTCGAATCGGTGGCAGGCTGTTGAGCAAAACCTGGGAAATCAACAATGGAGATGGTGTTTCCAACCGACTCCTCCGACGCACAAACTCTTTGGTTAATGCTTTCGATGACATACGCTACGAGCAACGAGTATAAGGTCCTTGCTAGCTCGTCTGCATTACTCTTAGCCCCCTTAGGATCGAGCATCACCGTTACCCTTTCTCTGTGTAGGATTTTGGTCTTGTAGCCAAGCGTAGTTTGCAAATCGGCCGCACCGACTCCTAAAAATGCCGCTATGATGGCGAGAACATCCTTATTTTTGACAGCCGTGAATTGCTGACCACCTTCGTGTGAGTAACCACCGCTATCATCTCCCATAGCTGACGTGCTTTCAGCCGTTTCGAACTCAAGTTGTCCAATGTGAAGGATACTAGCCAAGATCTGACAAATCTCGGCGATTTCACTCCTTGGAAACTCCAACTTTCTCAATGCTGTCTTGAATAGCTGGAAACCCTCCGCATCGTTGATTCCCACTTTGAGTTGTGTTGGGTGTCCAAGATAGCGCCATCTCTTTTGGCCTCCAGTCGAAAGACGATTACCAGCGCCACCATGGTCTGCAGGTGAATCTAATCCCAGATGTGTCTTTTCGGCAGCACTGGTACCAGCTAGAAGGTAATACAACACATGAAAATTCCTCTCTCCCGTTGGCACCGCGGCCACTCTACTTCGTTCTAACCTGTGATCTAGGACCTTTCCACCAATCAAGGTTGGATTGACTGTTGAAGCAGTGTCATATTGAAGCTCGAAGAACAGACCTGCCTTCGAAGCGGTTGGAGTGGTAGCGGTTTTAGTGGATGTGAGAGTATCGAAGACGTATGCGGACAGAGATAATTTGGTTGAAAGAGGGGTACCGGATTTGCTAAGTAAAGCCGAGAGCAAATGAGAACGAACTGTAGTTTTACCGGATCCTGACTCTCCCCTATCAACCCCATTAGCAATATGTCTTAAGGAGAATATGAATATGAGATCTTCCACTCACAAAAAGACTATCGCTTGGTTCTCAGTTCTAGCTCCAAGTCTTGCATATGCTTTGTCGGCCATGCCCTCGGCGCCCCCCATTGCACTCCCTTCTTTACCTCCATCTGGACCTTTCGTCGAAGAAGAATAAGTGTTGAGAGATATTAATGCATGAGAGGAAAGATCCGCCGTCGGCAATGAAACATGAAATCGACTTGCAAGATGTGCAGTCAGATGTGTATCGGATTGTAGGTGAGCTGGTAAGGCAGGAAGGGATGGCTGCGAGTGTGCTCCACTGCTTGAATTATTAAGAGCCATAATGGATGGGTATGGGTCAAAACCCTTAATGGTTATATTTGTGATTCAATTGATATTCGATCCTCTGGCCGATTTCGAATAAGTAAGGATATCAGTATCGGGATAATTGAACGCCTTTTGGTGCGAATGTTGGTTGGGTCAGCGAAGGGGTGGTAGGGGTTAGTTTTTAGAAGAGAGTGAAAGACTCTATTAAGACCAAGTTAAATAGCGAGTGAATTATGAGCAACGAACAAAAGCGAATGTATTGAAGGTTGCCAAAAGTTTAAAAGGAACCAGTTCAAAATAAAATAAAAAAGATGTGTTATTGATGTTGAAGGGGGAAAGAAGTTGTGAATCCCTTCTTTTTACCCAAAAACGACAAGACAAGATAGACTTTCCTCCAAGCAGCAAGGTAAAGGAAATATTCTGGATAGGTACCAGGTCGGTAGGTAGGTGGTATGTATGATTAGTTGGTGGTTATGCTTATGTTTACTAGGTAGGCATCTAAAGATGTTTTTGAGTCTTCAATTATTGTTGTGGTCTACCGTAATTATTGCACGGGGTTTTAACATTTCTCGTGTGTACTATTTTAAGGAGTAATGATCAGGGGTATCAATCATCAGCAAGTCTTGAGTAAGTGAGCAGGGAAGTCACGCCAGCGAGGAAATACTAGGTAGACTTTCAATTACCAAAAAGAGCTTAAACCAGCTCCAGAAAGTTCATCATACCTTGTCAAAAATCCATTAAGAGAGTTGAAGAGGAGAGAGAGGAGAGAGGAGGGAGGAGGAAAGAAAAGAAGGTAAAGAGAAGAGAGAAAAAAAACAACAAAACGATTTGAAGAATCCCCAAATGTGCTCCATCATAAAAAGCGACACGCCACCACCTACCTGGGTTCCACCCCTTAACACAATTCAATCAACACGAGAAAACAAGCGGATGATCATAAAATATCTACACAGCAAAATTATGCACAGCCACCAAATAAACAAGTCTTTCATCGAATCATAATAGAAATATCTTTACTTCGTACATACCTATCATACTAGAGGCCTTGTTGTTTCTAACATTCCCGATTGATTGGCACGCTTGGCGTGATAGGAGTTGGATTTGGATTTGGATTTGGATTTGGAGTTGGAAGTGGAAGTGGAAGTGGAAGTGGAAGTGGAAGTGGAAGTGGAAGTGGAAGTGGAAGTGGAAGTGAATGGGAATGAAAATGAGAATGAGAAATGAATGGATTGGATTGGATGGATGATGGATAGGATAGATCCCATTCATAGGGTATTGATTGCATCAGAGAAGTGATCAAGAAAGTAAGGCTATTTCTCTGTACGAGGTTAGAGGGGCATCACAAGCATCATCCATTGTACAGTATGGAGGAGTACAGACTGTTACAGTCAGGACAAATACGGTATGGTATGGTATGGTATGTATTATCACTATACATAGGTACCTACCGAGTTGATCTATTTGTACTGTACGTGGTGTTATTATTCTCGTCTCATCTCATCACAATGAATAGAGCTGGAGGTACTACCTAGTAGCTACTGCAGTGAGTGTACTTGGTATTACGAAATACCAGTTGTGTATCATGTTATCAACAGCATACGCTCTCCAATAGTAATTGAATTGCTGCTAATATATTGAAGAATAGCCAGAACGCAACTCAATCTTCTTATAACCCAACAGTTGTTTTTGCTAGGTACATACATACCCACGGTTGATATGTTATCCTTCAACCCTTTATCCTTCTTTCGCCTCTCATCCTTCCTTCTAAGTTCTATCGGTATTAAATTTTGACGCCGTTAACTTAATGTAGTTGTGGATCTTTGGGGATCCGTTCCGGAGAAGTTCTAGAGATGCAACCGGGCCGCCAAAATTTCCTTCCATTTCTTCATTAATAAGCCATGGATGGATGGGTTGGTCAAATGTGGGTACAGAAGTAGATCTTTAAAAACAGAGCACTTTGAGACTTTGAGCAGAATCCAGGCGAGCCAGATAGGTAGTACTGTATGGATTAATCTAATAATATACAAGATTAATTTTATACTCATCTATTAAAATGTAAAATGCCCCCTTTTTTTCCACAGATCAATCTTTGAGTCCTGAATTATTAGATGCTTGTTCTTACCTGTACTATAGCTAGGCAGAAGGCAGATGGATAATATATCCCTTTCACATATTTCCAACTGCATGATCATCGTGATATGTGATATGTGAAAAGACTGAGCGCTTGTGTACCTTTCGCCATGTAATAAGCTTACGATGATTGAACCAAGCACTCGCCCATTCGCTCCCTACGATCTAGGCATGTCTAAGGATTCACAAAGCTATGGGTATGGGGACGGTTGGGAAGAGCTTGAATGATTGATATTGACTGTGATGTTTGAAAGAGGTTGAAGATCATAGGGTCTTTTTAAGTATCTAGGTAACTTGGTATACAATTCTAAGATACAGTTGGAGTACTAACAGTCTAACATCTTTACGGAGTAGACTCATGCCTCATGTCTCAGACGATGGGTCGATCCATCATCGAACAGTTAGTTTAGTTTTAGACTTCGATAACCTTCGAGTCTTCGACCATGGAATATACGGAGTACTACCTAGGTTTGATTCTTAAAATACATTGAAGTTTGCTTGCTGTTTTAAAAGCTCGTATGTATGGTAAATGGCTTTATGAAGATGGAATACTTCGTATTAAGAGAATATCATTTGGATCGGAAAAGATGTGATATAACAATTTTAAAGGGTCCAGCTATTTGCTTCCATGCATTGAATGCATTGGGAATCTCCAATTTTTCTTCATGTACAGACAACTACGGACGGAGTACTATGTATGAAAAGCTTAGGCAGAAATTTAAAACAGCGATGACCAACCATAGCAAGTCTCGTATTTATCTCTTTTTTCTCCTCTTCCCGATGTGCGGCTTAGCATAAACAATCCTAACCCTTGTTAAGAGCGTTGGGCCACCGGAAAGAAAAAAGAAAAAGAAAAAAAACAAATGGGAAAATCGAGTGGTGGTGAAATGGTAGGTAGAGGAGGTAGAGTTATTAGTGGCCATTTATTTTAAATCCAGGGGATCACTTTATCGTCTACCGTAGTACCTTGTTCTAACCAACTCTAACCTAAGAAGTTATTCTCAAGAAGCAGTTGGTATGAACAGAACATTCCTATGATTTTTTGATTGCATTTCCCTCATCTCATCCGATTTCTCCATTTTTTGTGCCATTTTTGAATTCACCTCATTCGTTTGGTGAAGCCTTTTTCAAATCCATTCAGTAACTTTCTTCTTATCATCTTTTAATACTCAGTATCCAAAACCAACTCTCGTTTTTTGTGCACTTGCGTCAAGCCATTTCAGTTGCTCAGTGACCAGAGAAGGAGACTCTTTTAGAAAGAATAACATCAATCAACTTCCAATCTTATTGAATCAGTACATAAACGCCCTTGCCGAGACTTTTAATATCGAAGACAGCTATCATCTACAAAAAATATTGAAAAGGGGTTGATTTTGGAAGATATCGACTGTGGGTGTGTTGGATCACATTGATATCAACATATAGGGCTCTAACATCGAAGTGAGGGAGGAAAAGTTCCCCCCATCTGTACTACACGATGGCGGGCAACACTCGTATGTCAACATATTCAATGACATCTTCTGCCGCAGGAGCCGCTCGAAACTTTCATGCTGCGGGACAACAAACATCCCCAGTATCGACAACTACACTTTTGAACGCCGTCCACCACATTTATACATCCGGCCAACCATATCGATTGGATGCTAGCACTAGTTTGGTTGTGAATACATGGCTATCAGCTTCACAGCCTGATCGCGAGGGGAAAACGGGAGGTACAATAGATTCAGCCTTAGCCGCACGAGCCTGGGAACATGCCAGAAGACGTGCAGAAGATGGTTGTATTGTTTTAGGGTATGAGACCTATTAAACTTTGTTGTAATCTAAAGCTAACTAGATCGCAGCTCCCTTCACGAAGCTACTCCTTCTATCTTGGCTCCTTTCCTCAGCACCCTCCCTCTTTCCATCCCCGATTCGTTATATACCGCCCTTGCAGTGTTACGACCATTCATCCATTGCGTTTCCCCTCAAAACCCGTCTACACCTCGACAGTCTGCTCTCGGTGTGACTTTGACTCTATCACTCGGTGGAAACCTAACTGCCGCATCAATAGCATTATCCGAGGGAGGAATTGATACCAAGAAGGGGCTTTTAAATCTCCCAGCCGAGCCAGGACATCGAGCTTTTGACGTCTTTTACTACCTTCTTACATCTGCGTCAACACCTGCCGAACGAGAATTCTTGAGCTTGAAACAGGCTTCTAGTTACGCGCTTTTGGAAAAGTCTGGCACATATGATCCCCCATCCTACCTTCCTACCGCGGACGATGCAGCAGCCGCAGACGATTTTAGAGCATCTTTAAAGGCCATCGGTATCAAAGGTGCGGCACACAGAGATCTAATCTCAATACTAGCAGGATTATTAAAGCTAGGCGATACTTTGAGCTTCATTCTTGATGGAGATGCTTTGGAGGAGATTTGTGAAGATGTGGGAGGTCTTCTTGGGTTGGAACCTGATGTTCTCGTCAAGCAATGCACGACACAGGAGCGAGAAACTCTGATCGGTGGACTTTATGAAGCTCTTGTAGACTGGGTGATTTTGAAAGCCAATGAGGCTATCGCCAGCGAGATGGCTAGAATCAAGGACGGCGATTCTTCGAGTGAAGGGGGACCAGGAGCTCGAACCCCAAATACCGGGGACGACAATGGTGACACGGTTTGCATAACTGTTCTTGAGATCCCGGACCCGAATCTGGGAAAAGCGGCCGCAATGCGTGGTGTTTTTGACGATACCCAAGGTATTAATGCCGAGATGAAAGAAGATGGTGTTGATGTGGTTGCTGCTGGCTCATCTGTTATCCGAGAGATGCAAAATGCAGTAGCGGAAATGGCTCCAGACCTTGGGATCATGACCGGACCCGCCGGAAGAGACCGTGAACACGAGCTTGAGAAACGTGAGATTGTCTTGGAGAAGGTTGCCCGTGAGGGAGAAGACGATGGCTTTCTCAAAAAACTTCTGCTCCCAATTGAGGGCCAAGGTATCAATTTGGGCCGCAATGGTCGTATTGATTTACCATCCGTTCTTGGTAGCAGTCGTGTCTGGTATCACTTATCGATGCATCCTACCGATGACTTACCTGCAACTTTGGCCTCGCTTCCCTCAACAACTTCGGCCTGGTCTGCGGGCGCCGTCTCACGCCAGCTTCGCGCATGGCGTTTGCCAGAATGGGCCAATCGACGGAATAAGAACCTGGATTTTACCGCCGATTTTGATTTTGAAGAGTTTGTTCAACGATACTCTTCCCTTGGTTGCAAGGATGGCCGTGATGGCATTGAAAGTTGGACCATGGAACGTGGTTGGAGCAACGGCGAAGTTGTCATTGGCAAAGAACGGATATGGATCCGCGAAAGTGCTTGGTGGGAAGCTGAAACCATGCTTGATCTAAAGCCGGCTGATGGGGAGTTCCAAAGCATGGGCGGCCCGGGAGGGATGGCAGGCATGCTAGGAGCCCATGACATGAACACTGGATACTCCTCCAATGCACCAAACGGGAGCGGTTTCTTTACCGGTCCCAATAACGAGTTAACGCCCGTTGAAAGTCATGATCATCTTATCAATCGTCAAAGTCAAGCAGGCGGAGCTCGAAGTGTTCTTGGAGCGCCTGCCCTTGCACAGTCAAGGAATGTCAGTGGTGGCGACTATGGACTTGGCTTTAAAGGAGACAACACGAGGGGACAGGTATATTACACCGACGAGAATGGGGAAATGGTGAATGACCCCGAAGGTGGCACCGCAAAAGCTGTTGTCAACGAGAGGGCAACCAACCAGCGTCGTATCTGGGTCGCTATCACCTGGGCTTTTACGTGGTGGATACCATCGTTCCTCCTTAGATTTGTTGGCCGTATGAAACGTCCAGATGTACGCATGGCTTGGAGAGAAAAGCTGGTCTTGTGTTTCTTTATCGTCTTCCTCAATTGCTTGGTTGTATTTTGGATTATCGAATTCGGTAAACTCCTCTGCCCAAATTCGGACAAAGCATGGAATGCGAGCGAAATCTCCACCCACCAAGGTGACAATGACTTTTGGGTCAGCATTCATGGAAAAGTATACGATATTTCTAAATTCTGGAAGTTGCAGCACAGTGATACCACTGTCACAACCACCTCCAGTATTATGCAACCCTTCGCTGGGATGAACTTGGACAGCTATTTCCCCCCACCATTGATTGTTGCCTGCCCTGGTCTTGTAACGGATTACACTTTGGTACTACAGGACAACAATACTGCCGAATATCCTGCTGGAGTTCATACCTCCGGAAATAGCTCCGCATATGTGACCAGCAAACTTTACGACTGGAATTGGTATGCGGACGTATACACACCTGCGATCAAAGAGTATTACCATGGAGATCTGGTAGTAAAGAAGAGCACGATTGAGGATCAGGGTCAAAACGATGAACATTATTGGGTTACCTTGAAGGGCAAGATATACGATTTCACCAATTATTACTACACATTACAATTGTATGCTGGTGTGGACACCTACGAGTTTATCGACGATACAATTTATCAAATGGTAATCTCAAACCCAGGTTTAGATATCACAAGCAAGTGGGATGATAACTACAAAAGCGCCAATGCTAGTTACCAAGTGGATATCCTCAACAACTTGAATTGCATGAACAATCTGTTCTATGCAGGTATTCCCGACTTCCGAGATTCTATCAAATGTCAAATTAACAACTACATCCTTCTCGCCTTTACAATCTTATTATGTAGTGTCATTATCATCAAGTTTGTATCGGCACTTCAATTTGGTTCGAAGAGTCGTCCAACTCCTCAAGACAAGTTTGTTATTTGCCAGGTTCCGGCGTATACAGAAGGTGAAGATTCATTGCGTAAAGCTTTGGACTCTTTGACAGCTTTACAATACGACAATAAAAGAAAGCTCATTTGTGTTATTTGTGATGGTATGGTTGTAGGAGGTGGCAATGACCGTCCGACACCAAAGATTGTCCTCGATATTCTCGGTGTAGATCCCAAGATTGACCCTCCTGCGTTGCCGTTCAAGTCTGTTGGAGAAAGTAACGAGCAACTCAACTACGGTAAAATCTACTCTGGTTTATATGAGTTCGAAGGAAATGTAGTTCCATACGTCGTAGTCGTCAAGGTTGGCAAAGAATCCGAGCAATCCAAATCGAAGCCTGGTAATCGTGGAAAACGAGACTCCCAAATTCTGCTCATGAGCTTCCTCAACCGCGTCCATCATAGAGCACCCATGAACCCACTGGAATTAGAGATGTTCCACCAAATCAACAACATCATTGGTGTGGATCCAGAGCTTTACGAATATCTATTCATGATCGATGCCGATACCAGTGTTAAGGAAGATTCTTTGAACCGTCTTGTGGCGGCCTGTACTAACGATGGTAAAATTGCTGGTATTTGTGGTGAAACCAACCTCGAAAACGAAGAACGTTCTTGGTGGACTATGATTCAAGTTTACGAATATTTCATCTCGCATCATTTGGCAAAAGCATTCGAGTCTCTATTTGGCAGCGTCACCTGTCTACCTGGTTGGTAAGTGATCCTTCTGCCAAAACCCTACCTCTGTACAACATACTAATACCTGCTTCATAGTTTCACTATGTATCGTATACGTACCGCTGACAAGGGGAAGCCATTAATTATCTCCGACGCTATCATTGATGAGTACAGCGAGTGTGTTGTTGACACTCTACACAAGAAAAATCTCTTATCCCTTGGAGAGGATCGATTTTTGACTACATTGATGACTAAGCACTTCCCATTTATGAAGTACAAGTTCATTCCAGATGCATATGCTAGCACCTCCGCACCCGAAACCTGGAGTGTCCTTCTTTCCCAGAGAAGACGTTGGATCAATTCTACCATTCACAATCTAGCTGAGTTGGTCTGGCTCCCTGAAATGTGCGGATTCTGTTTTTTCAGTATGAGATTCGTTGTTTTCATCGATCTCTTTGGTACAATTATTCTTCCTGCAACTACCGTCTACCTTGCATATCTGATCTACAAAGTCGCAACACATCAAGGTCAATTTCCCCTCATTTCAATTTGTATGATTGCTGGCACATATGGTCTACAAGCTTTGATATTTATTCTCAAACGTCAATGGCAACATGTCGGATGGATGATTATCTATATCCTTGCTTTCCCCATTTACTCTTTTGTTCTACCAATCTACTCATTCTGGAACCAAGACAACTTCTCATGGGGTAATACACGTATTGTCCTTGGAGAGAAGGGCTTTGCAAAGGTCGTGGCCGTGGATGATGATGGATTCGACCCAAGAAGCGTTCCTCTTCAACGGTGGGACGACTATGCTCTACACAACAACCTCCCAGGACGCCGTGGAGTGCCAGTTGAAAAGGCATACGATACATACGAAGATCAATACGAAATGGATGATATGAAATCCATGTACTCGTCCGTCAAACCTGCGTCCACTATCCTAACCGGTTTCCCTGGTCGTGGTCCATACATGCCTCCTCAATCTACCTACTCCGCAAACCAATACGCCGACCACCCTCTTCGCAATCAATCCGCTATGTCCCTTCGCCAACAAGATCGTTCCGCCTCTCCTTACCAAGACTATGCTGCTAACAATCGTCCCTCGATGCAAATGATGTCTTCCGACAATCTCCTCGGCGGTGGTCAAGGACGTCATCAATCACGTTCATCAGTAGGCTTTACAGGTGGCGCTCGTTCGCCATTAGCGGGAGCTGCGATGGATAGACCGGCTAGTGCATTTGATTTCCAGAGGGGTACCTCTGGACCGGATGATATGCAAATTATAGAGGCTATACAGAGCTGTTTGAGGGAGGTGGATCTGGATAATGTCACAAAGAAACAGGTCAGGGTTTTGGTAGAGCAGCGATTGCAGACGGAATTGGTCGGAGAGAGGAGGACTTTCTTGGATAGGAGTATTGATAGTGAGTTGGCTGCTATGTAGAGCGGGAATGATCAAGGATTTGGTGGGGTTGAGGTCGAGTGTTTCAGGCGGAGGCTTGAGCTCGATGGAGGCAGGGGAACGAGGTGAAGAAGATGTTTAGCATTTGCGCGCATGTGAGCGACGAAGTGTGGGGGGAATACTGAAATTAATCTCGAGTGTTATGGCGTCATTTTTATGCATTGGGTGGTTGGATGGATGGGCTTTCTGGATTTGCATCTCTTTTTCTTTTCACTTGAGCCGGAAAATGATTGGAAAAGAGCGTTCTTGAAGGCTGATAGCTAGGGTGCTGGTACAAGGAGGGCTTAATATCAGTGTGATGAGACGAGTTAAGAGTTAAAACGAGATAGAATCCTTTGGAAATAAGAATTCAGTATTAAGAATCAACAACTTCACTGGTCCAAAATGCATTACCTTTTGAACTTTGTAAAATGTTTGCTAGTGAGTAAGGTAGCTGGTGATTTGTTTGGTGATACTACTTACTGACTCACTCACCACTCCCGAAGTTGGGTTTCGTTTCACCAAATACCAACAAGTACACGTATATCCAAACTCAAACATCGATCATGATGCTATGCTACATCATGATCGTCTCGCTGGATTTTTAGTTACTAAATTGATCCCAGATTAATATATGAATTATGGAAGATAGAACAATGCAATTGATCTAACCTAAAACACGACCTAGAAAAACTCAAGTCTTCGCCCCTGCATTACGACTGCACTCCAGCTCAAACATTATTCCTCCTCTGAATTTCCATATCTGATTCCTTAATGATAGCCGCGAATTTCTTCGCGAGACCGAGATGCTCTTCACTCATTCTCTCGGTGAGCTTGTCAGCTCGTTCGCCTCGGAGACGACGTGCTACTTCCGACGGAGTTTGTGGTGGAGGTGGCGGGCGATTCCATGTCTTCTTGACCGATGCAGATTCTTGGTGGGTTGGAGGGGACATGTTGATGATGGTGGGTGGTATTTTAAATTGCTCACTTCGGCGCCACATTCATTGCAGCCATTCGTCCATTCAGGGAACGTAACATCCGACCAACTGGTCAAGTCAGGGGTGACGGGTGATTTAATGCCTGCTTCTAATTGTGCATAGTAGGGGCTCTTTGAATCATACGCCACAATTGTACCATTCTGTAATGCGTTCATGTCAGTCAATGTATAAAATATAGCCAGTATAGCTTGACATGATAGTATGGTGCTTGATTCCGTGGCTGTAGCAAGTCAAGTGCTTAACTAGTACTTACATGAATAAAAGCAGTACTGTAACTCATAACACAAGAAAATCATGCTGAGAATCCCATTATTTGTATATATCAAAAATGTTATATGCTTACTTTGAAATTCATAGCTAAATTATAATAACCTTCCGTTTCCCAGAAAAAAATTAGTTAGCTTTCTTTCTTAAATCAACAAATTTCATAGTCTGCAGTCTATCCATTGTCTTAAGGTGGATCAAATCAAAGAAATTGATATTCATGTGAATGTGAAAATGAATGTGGATGTGGATGGAGCCTTCAGCTAAATAGGAGTTCGAGACTAGGACATGAATCACTTGTTTATCCATAAATCCAAGAATCTGATTTGGAGACCAATCCTGGAACAAAAGGCATCATAAATTCATTGCAAGGTTCAAGGTTAAAGGTTTCTCTCAAGTTGTGTTTTTATGTGTAAAGTATGATAGTCCAGAAATATTAAGATAATAAGGACAAAACATCTGGCATCAGTGTATGAAAGCATTGAATGATAAGGACTTACTGTAATCCACTGACTCTTGGAGTTGAAATTTCCATTTTCATGTAAAGTCTCGATTACAACCCAGGTCTCCCCATCTGCTGGGATATTTAACTTGTTTAAATACAGCAATAATGGTCGCATCACATCCAGAGAGCAGTCCAGGTCAGCCCTCCATCCATTCTCCCACAAGGAATCATGAATGAGGAGCTTGCTCTGTGTTGGATATAGAGTATCTGTTGGATTATTGCACTTCAGTTTTATCAGCCTTTTTATAAGTGGAAGATGGAATCTATGATTGAGACATGTTGGATATTGTTTTTGGATGTGTATTGGATGGCTCTTCAAAATTAATCATTGAAATAGATATGCTTGATACCCAAGATTATTTTCTCATTCATTTTATTTACATCTGTGCTGTGACAACCTGGGTTCACTCGAACTATTTGGCTCAAAATAACCACATATTTTTCTCAAAACCTCAAGATATTGCCTTAAGATTTAAATACACTTACCTCCCAAATTTTGAATGGGCTATTGTTTGAGCTAAAAAACCAAGGATTTGCAAGACAATGTGAAATACATGTGATTTTTATCTATACTCAATATATGAGTTATTCAAGAAACTACCAAGCTGCGAAAACCTCATTCAACAATTCGAAGCATACGGATCAATGCAGCCACCTTGGGGCTTGAAAGACAGTAACCGCGATTATCTATATATTTATCCAAAATTATAACCAACCGCTTTTTTGCGAATCTGGAGAGGCAGTGCTTTTACAGCATCTTGGTCAACGCTTAAGGTAGCATCGCCGGTACACTCGCCTCACAGTATACTCCGACATCGCAGCACACTGAGACTGCACACATACTCGAGCTTCACAGCGTAATCAGAAGACAATAAGGCCAATATTGTGGTAGAGCTACGTATTCAACTCCATTCCAATATCAGTAACCCTTTCTATTCTACCAATAATAACAAATTAACCAACTGTCATCATAAATTCTTAAATCGACTAGGATATACTGTACCAACACTTGACTAGGGAAATAGAAGGAACACAGGCAACAAATAAAGGTCGGTAGATTGAAAGCGGTCGTATTAGTCTGTTCAGATGAATTGGGGATTCAATTTGCAGAATACAAAAACGGCGCGGTTTATCTCCAAATAACGCTATCCATGAAGCTTATTGGGCCTAGAAGGGGACAGACATGTGCGCAGATTTGGGAAAGAGTAGATGGCATACAATTTGATGCTGCTCTATGGATCCGCATATGCATCATTCCAATATTACTCAAGTCCTCGAAGATCACTTCTCCATATTTGAGCCGGAATCTCGCGACATCTCTCTTTATTCCGGTCCAATGCACAACACCGCGTTCAAAGTATAAATACCGCAGGTGCCGGACACTTCATCTACTCCATTCGGAGGTGCCTCTGCCTTATCAAATGACACTTACAGATTTAAGCAAGGAGAATAGTGCTCCATAATAATGCGGTTGTTATCTATTCGCGATATATATCTCGATCGTTTAAAGTTTTCTAGTTTAAGTAATTATGACTTCACCAAAATCCAACTGACTTAAATATATGACAAGACTGACAGAATCTAGTGGCCATATATTCTTTATAAAAAGTCGCAAGATGAGAGAAAACGTGGCTTGTGGGACTCTTAGGCGCACTGCGAGGGGGAGGGGGGAGGTGTGGATTGTAAACCGAAGGAGAACATGCAGAGCCCATCGACATTAGAGCATCAAATATTCATTGATTGGGTGGCTATTATGTATCCTGATGTCAGATTTGGCATGAATCATTTCAATCGTGATCCAATGTCTAATTAAGAAGTTTGTGGTGACACTGAATTGTTAGATAATGTATCAAATCAATTAAGATATTGTTGAATAGCATGTACAAGAATGAACAGACTATGGATTCATTATGTTGATGAAAGAAGGCATTAATGGGATATTCCAGAAGGAGAAAAGATGACATACATTAGTTACGCACGGTGAAACCAAACATATAAATCAACTGTGACTGGTAAGGATTCATCATGCGTCTTTCTAAAAAGGCTTGAATTTCCCACCCTATGATTGTATCTTCATCATTACAGTATCATTTAGAAGCTATGAGCGGAGTGTGCTATTTTCTTTGGTAGTGACTTAGTGGTGAAGACAAGAATATAAAAGGCAGAAAACGGTCGTCCTAGAAACAGCATTAAAGAGTTCAATCATCACGACGAGAAGAAGAACAGAACAGAACATACGAAGTAACCATTATTACAATACATTCAATGATCAACGCAACAACATCTAATCCCGAGTGGTGGGAGCAAAGAGAGTGCTGCGATGGGACGAAGTTTTACTACAACGTCGCCACACACCAAAGAACAAAACTAAATCCTAGCCGTGGTCCACTGCCCCCAGGTTGGGCCGAAATTCATACAGATGGAGAAATCCAAGCCCTTCAACAACGTACCGGAATCATTGCAAAAGCAGACCCGCGATGTTACGAGCCAGATCACGAGAAGAGAGTGGCAGCTACAATTCACGACTGGACTACACACCGGGCAAGCCCTTTGTATAGCATGCCTACTGCTCACAGCGTCTTGCGAATCATCTGGAGAAATGTGGAAATGCATCTTTCCGGATTCCGGCTGGACATAGAAACGTACGAGAAGCTGGGTACGAGGGCTATCTCCAATGCTAAGCTCATTGAGAGTTTGGATGACAACCTCCAAGCCATCGAGACATGGCGTGCTGTGGCCGAAAAACAAGTGGAAAAGTTGGAAAAAGATGCCGCCATTTCGGGAAGAAACATCAACGTGGAGGGATTGCGAAGGAATTTTGACGCATTTCGAAATGCTGTTGATGCAGCAGCACAAGAAATGCAAGGGGGATGGTCGAAAGTAGAGCACAACAAGAATTTGTTAGAGTCATTAGAAGTGTTCTTTGCTTCATTGAGGAGTACAACATGGGGATAGAATCGCGGCGACACTCCCGTCGCGGTGTATTTCATTAGTCTAGAAAATCTTACTTAGAACCCTTTTCACCTGATCTGTCTGGTTCTGAGCCTTGTTCTTCAATGCTGGAGCATTTTGCTTGAAGCGCATGGGCCTATCGGCATCTTTCTTCTGCTTCTTATCCTCCACATTTCTATCTTTCGTGACATCGACATCATCGTCCTTCCTTCTCTTCGCGGCTTTCTTGGCCTCCATTCCCTCCTGTATCTTCGCGCGTTCGACATTTTGTACAAACTCCTTGTTCTCCTTTGTCGTCTTGCTAATTTCGGCTCTCATCCTGCTTGTTCTTTCCGCATTCTCTGCCGCAATTTGATCCGTCAAATTGTTCCATTTGAAACCCTTCAGGTATAGAAGATTCCATACATCGTCGTGATAGTAGTTTCCTTTTTTGCCTCCGATCGTTTTCGCATTCAGCAGTTCGCATACCTTCTTCGCATCCGCTTTATTCACAAATTCTACCCATCCATCCACAAAAGATCGCTTCTTATTTCCTCCATTGCGTACTCGTCTTGTGTGCGAAGCGGGATCTTCAGGCGTCAGGAATATGCGATTGATGTCACCATATGGTTCAAGAAGTGATCTTAATTTTGTCGGTTTCATGAAAGGTGGTATTCGGGAGAGATAGACAACGCCAGATTTTTTGATAGCGGCAGCACTTGCGACAAGATTCTTTTTCGTGAGTGGCCTAGAGACTCCTGGTAATTCTAATTCTTTCGAAATCTTCTTCGGTTTCAATTTCGATTCAATATTTTTAGATGCTTCTTCGATTACGTCGACCTCAGCGACTTGTTCTTCGTCGTCACTCTGATCATCCTCCACCTTTCTCCTCTTCAAACTTCTGCCACCCTTTTTTAACTCTTCTGCTTCTGAATTATATCCTTGACTCTCATTTCCATCACTCTCCTCCAAATCCAGAAAATCGTTATGCTTCCTTGTCGCCATTTTTGATTGATTGATTGATTGAATGATTGAATGATGGATTGAAGTGATTTCGCAAGTATAAATTATAAATTATAAATTTTGGCCAGGATCATTAGTTAATTTTTTTTGGTCCAGGATTTACAAAAAGTTAAAAAGTTTAGCGGGCTTGGAATTGTTGGAACCCCCTGTTACATCCTGTAATAAATTTGACGCATAGCGATAACGGGTCACTGAAAGATAGCTTGACTCTTTCATCCCACCATCACCCCCACTAGAAATAAATCTGCAGCATAAGAGCACTGGTCGAGTTATCATTGTTGTTGATTTGATTTGCTTTGCTTTGCTTTGCTCTTTAATTCGTATACATAAAATAATTAAGAGTACACGAAATACCAAAATGTCTGTCGAAACTATTACTACTATTTCCCCCATCACCAACAAGCCTGTCTTAACCAGGAATGGAATCTCCGCGGGAGATCTACAGCAGTTACCCGTCACTGCCACCGAAGCATTCTTGAAGTTTCGAAAGACTTCATTGAAAGAACGACAAGACATTGTAAAGAAAGCTCTCAAGCTCTTGAACGACAAGCAAGATGAACTGGCGAAAGAGTTAACAGAACAGATGGGCCGACCTATTTCCTATACTGCGAAAGAAGTTACTACAGCTGTGAAGAGAGGAGAATACCTTTTGAAGATTAGTGAAGATGCATTGAAGGATACCGATGGGGAAGCAGAGAAAGGATTCAAGAGATTCATTCGAAAAGTGCCTGTTGGACCGTGTCTCATCCTTTTCGCATGGAACGTGAGTGTTATCTTTCCTGGCCTTATTTCTCTAACTAACATTACTTATCCAGTACCCCTATCTTATTCTCGTGAACTCCCTGATACCTGCTCTCCTTGCAGGTAACTCGGTCATCCTAAAGCCATCTCCGCAGACGCCTACCATCGTTGAACATATTGCCACTATATTTTCCGAAGCCGGCCTCCCAGATAATGTTATCCAGTACTTCCATTGCGGCTCCCCTCTCATTATCGAATCTATTGTTAGAGATCCAAAAGTATCTCTAGTGTGCTTCACTGGATCTGTAGCTGGTGGTTTGGCTACAACTAAGGCTGCAGCAGACAGAATCGTGAATGTTGGTCTCGAACTTGGTGGCAAGGATCCCGCATACGTAAGAGGAGATGTCGATGTAGCCTGGGCGGCTGAGGAGATCGTCGATGGAGCTGTTTTCAACTCGGGCCAAAGTTGTTGCAGTTTAGAAAGAATCTATGTTGATGAGAAGATCCATGATAAATTCATTGAGGCGTTGCAGAATGTCTTGAAGAACTACAAAATGGGTGATCCTTTCAATAAGGAGACGGTAAGTACCTCACACACAATTTTCGCTGGCTCAATACTTACTACTTGCTTACGCAGCACGTCGGCCCCGTCGTCTCAAAAAGGTCAAAGGAAACGATCGAGGCCCACATCAAGGATGCATTAGATAAAGGTGCCAAGGATCTCACTCCCGAGAATGAGACTTTCAAGGCGCCTCCTCCAGAAGGCAACTACGTTAAGCCAACGTTGCTTGGTAATGTTGATCATAGCATGACTGTGATGACTGAAGAGACTTTCGGTCCCGTCATTCCGGTGATGAAGGTCAAGAGTGATGACGAAGCCATAAAACTCATGAATGACAGTGAATTTGGGTTGACTGCCTCGATATGGACGAAAGACACGGCAAAAGCAGCCGAATTAGCTGAAGATGTAGAGGCTGGAACTGTCTTTGTGAACAGATGTGATTATCCAAGCCCTGTAAGTCACTTTGCCCCTAGATGTACATGGACATGAACATGGCTCACAAGTATTGATAGGACCTTGCATGGACTGGATGGAAAAATTCCGGAAGGGGCGTCACTCTAAGTAAATTTGGCTTCGAACAATTCGTCAAGCTGAAGAGCTACCACTTGAAGGATTACCCTAAATGAGGGTTTTGAGTATTACTTCTACACTTGTGTGCTTGTGATACAGAACTCTCGAACGACTTTTGGGCCATTTCACACCAGAAATCAGGGCCACAAATCGATAAGCTCAAGTCGAAAGCGAGCATTCGAGTAGAAATAAGCGACGGAAGGATTCATATAGACGAATGACGAATACACCTTATCATTTTCCGTGGTGCTGAAACTCTTTTGATGTTCAAGTTCTACACATGTCGAATGTCAATCTGGCATTGACGGGCCATGGCGCTTCGACGCCATTGAAACACAGATTACAACTTTGGGCAAGCAATATGCACATTTTATTAGTGATACAATCTCGAAGAATTCTTGTGTCAAGTAAAGGTTTAGTAAAGGTTTAGTTAATGTTGATCCATTTTTTAAGGTAACGCAAGGGAGCAATTTGATTGGATCAATAAATTTAAAAAGAAATGGTGAGAATTTAAGCCTTACTGCAAAGAATTGAAAGGGAAATCTAATGAAATGAAAATATTCATCACATGATCGATCAACCCCTTCCTTATTCCTATCTTCCTGTCGTGCTCCCTCACATTCCCACGCTTTTCCCTTATTCCGGTATGTTCTTGGGCGTCATTCCGTGCCTCTCTGATCTGAATCTGTACATCATATCTATTGAAGGTAATTCAGATAATTCAGATAATTCATCAATTTACTTCCAAGTCACTCATGTCAAATGGAACTACGGAGTACTTCATAAATTTTGCTATTATTAGTATCTAAGGTATTAGGTATTACTGACTTTGACTATCTAGATTCTTTTGACATTAAACGTGTTCAGCTCGCCGACCCCCTTGATTGATTTGGTAGATTTTGGTAAAAAACAAGCGATACATTTTACATTTCACCATGTTGTTGGTCATCAACATTCCAGAAAGGGCCTCATCGGATAAGGGGGGGGCAATCAAGGAAATTCCCATTTCCCTCAAATTCTGGAGTAAGGAATCCGCCACGTTACGTCGCCGGATTGCCGTTACTTTGAGGCGTACCAAAGAATGGGAATTTGAATGCACCCGAAGTGGTACTCATCATTGTGGTACTGACTCTGTGTAATTTCTCATTTGATAGTGTCGTTGCCCTTGACAGCAAACTGGCAATCTTCAAAAAAAAAAAACCTTCATCTCTTTAATTTTTTTAAATTTTTTTTTCATATATCTTGTTCAATTATCGCCAGTCTTATTATCGAGGTATTGGCAGACAGCTCTTCAGCAATTCTTCTCCTTCTTCTTCTTTCACAGTCAGCAACATACATCACCAGTTATTCTTTCCTTTATTTGGCGTCATTAATTACAGTCATTCCTCGTCACGCGTCTTCCAATATCCTGCATATTCATCGTTTCAGAAAAGCGCGTCTACCCTCCATACCCCGTTCTCAATCTATAAAATATCATCACGAGGACATTCATCTTACCAATATAACAATAGCCTATCATCAAAATATCACCAGATATATACTTGTATAAGCACATACATTCATCTCAATTCACATTCAATCACTTGTCAACATGTCCTGCATGCAACTCAAAGCAACCTTTTCAAAGTTCAGCAATAAATGTGCTGAAACCTTCCGAATGAAGCCAAAAACACCTAAAACTTTATCTATCGTAAGCATCTTTATCATTTGCAAGTCCGATGCACAATAACTCTAACATAGCAATCACAGAGCGCGCCCTTCAACTTCCAAGAAGGTCCAGCAGTAAATCTCCCCGGCTATTCCGAGGATGAGTAAGTTAGCCTTCCCACCACTCATCCCTCATCTCATATGCTCAAATGCTAATGAAAGAATACAGAATATCACTCATGAAAGAGAAAGCCATTGCATCGACAGCCGTCGCCTCGGATAATCACCACGCGAATCTCAATCGATGCTACGATTCGGATATATCTGAATCACATTCCAGGATGGCGTCTCATGGATGTGGAATTGGAAGGAGTGTGGCTTATCATGCGAGAAGGGCTAGTAGGGGATGCATGTATGGTCATTGAGATTGAAGGTGATGTATAGATTGATGATTGGGTGGTGGGTTGTCACTTGCATGAGTATGGGTTGGTGTACGATACTGGGTGGGTGGGATGGCTACGGAGGTTGCTTCGGGGTTATATGGATGGGTTAGATGGGAGCTTGTTATATCATTGTTACAGGATGGTGTTGTGGCGGTGCGGAAGGGGGGAACTTTTGGTCATATTCATATAATTGATATCGGGACCGGCACTGAATGGTAATGGGAATAGGAATATATGGCTCTATGGTGGCTTTATACAAATTGATAGAACTAAAGATAAAATCAATAATTGATTGTTTCATTTGTTATATCTTGAGAGTCTCTCAGGAAGTCAGTTATTGATTCCTTCATGAATAAATACTGCAGAAACACAAAACTCTTACATCTTTATCATTGTTTGTTCTAAAGGTCATATTAATGCCTTACTTCAGAATTTCAAAGATCTACCGATCTGTTATATTCTTCTACTTCATGAATTTCTATAGAATCCCGAGGAATGGAAATATTCGTCTAATGTATGTGAAGCAAGAACTTTCCTCAGCACCGGAGTAGGGTTGTCATCAGAAGCTTAAAGACAATATGGAAGTAGGGAGCGCCCGCGCAGTAACCTCCACATAAATCATCCTTCCATTAAACACCATGCATTTGTAAAAACTGGGAAAGCTATCCATATCAAACGCATAAGTGCTGCACATTCTCAGCGCAAACCAAAGCAGGGTATCCTCAAAAGCCGAAAACAAGTTGCGCCAGATCCAAAAGACTCCAAATAATACTGAAAGAAGTACTCAAGCATCGTACATGTCATCGTCGTCGGGCTCCCAGCTTCCATCTGCACTTTCACCCGAAGCACTCTTTTTAGGCGTGGGATTTTTGGGGATGAGGTTAGGATTCGAGGTTATAGCAGCTGCAGGGGGTTTAGCTTTGGATGCACCAGCTTTGGAAGTACTAGCTTTAGGAGTGCCTGACATGGCGGCGACATTCTTGGGGACGGCACTCTTGGGAGTCGCGGTCTTCGGGGTGGCACTTCTGCGGCCAGCAGTTTTCGGGGGTTTTGCACTCGGGGTGGCAGCGGATTTGATTAGATTGGGTGTAGTAGCGCTGCTGGAGGTAAGCTCCTTCGTCTTCTTAGCCCTAGGCGTGGCGGGCTTCGGAGCGGCTGCCTTAGGAGTGGCAGTCTTAGCTGTGGCAGCCTTTCTAGTGGTACTCCTCTTAGTAGCCTTTTGCTTCTTTTCTGGCTCCCAGTCCCCATCTTTACTATCCCGTGAAGCACCCTTTTTAGTCACATTCTTTGGAGTGACCAAATTCTCAATGCCGTAATCTCGCGCCATGGATGGTGTTTGAAGAATGCCTTCGCCTGCAGCTTCGGTGGTAAAAGTATTTTGATGATCAAAACCTCGAGATTGGACTTTGCTGATGGTGTGAGTGTTGATGTTGGATGGGACACCACTAAGATATGTTGTAGGGCTTGAAGTATATTCATATTCTGGGAAAAGACGCTGGGAACCGTTCAGATTATTTCTTCCATCATTTTCTCTCACACCGACGGTATCCCTTGAAATCGATCCAAGGCTGTATCCTGCAGGTTCTGCAGTGCTAATCATACCTCTTCTTCCGGCAGCTCCAAAATTGTATCCAAAGGGGCCTGGCGCATCGCTCTCAGCAGTATTCGGTGTATTTGTAGAGACAACTCCTAAACCAGCTCCAGTAATGTATTCTGAAGAACCAGGAGCGTCATTTGCAATGCGTCTCACGAGGGTATCTTCCATACCATCAGTTCTTAATCCATCACTCTTACTCACTCCACTCATCCCAACATCTCCGTTCCTTTTGGCTGGAGTAACTTCTTGCAGAAGCCATTTATAATCCTCAGCAATCCTATCCGCAACATCCCGTCGCACCTTCGGAGGAGGTTTTGGGCCACGCCCTACTGGACCCTTTCGATACCAATTCGTCATAGCACCTGGTGTTGGTGGTGGGACTGATTTTGCTTCTGGTCGGAAGGCTGAGTTTAGGTAGTTGGCGCGGTAGGTCATGTCGTAGTCTCTAAGAGCTTTGCGAACTTGTTGACGATCTAGCGAGGCGATCTGCGCAGCAGGTATTAGTGAAAATATTGTCAAGAGTTCTGGGTAAGGAGTGAAAGAAGGATGAAAGAGGGGTAATATAAGGGGATGAAAGACTAACATCTTCATCATCGACGGGAGCATCAAAACCTTTATGTGTCCATTTTGGTATTTGCATTCCTTCTCCAGCTCTATGTGCATAGAAAAAGTCAGTCTCAAACAGTGAAATTTGATAATAGAACTCAAAACATACCTCATAGCAGTGTCATAACTCTGTCTCCTACCATCAAAGAATTTATGCTCATATAATCCCATTGGAATATTCTCAAAAGGCTCTTCAGAAGTTCTCTTGTGCTCCAAATCCAATTTCTGAACAAGAAAATCCTCGTCATCCAATGCTGGGCCTAGAATCGGACCAGTGAGTTCGGAATCAGTCAGATCAATATTATAACCGATGCTATCAAGCTGATTCTCTGAGATTGGCGGCTTTCGAACGTCTCGAAAGTCAGGCCAAGGGAAATCGCCGTCCATGAAGTTATCTCCAGACATATCGGCAAGATCTACGTCGGGCGTCGCGTCGCGAAATTTCTGTATTTTCTTGATGTGGAGATAGAGTTCTGATGGCATGGTGATGGCGAAGGGGGTATTGTCGCGATTGTTTAAGATCTGAAGAGAGAATTCGAGGTACAACCCCGAATTTCTAGTTGGGGACGGCCAGCGTTGAAAGCGCTCGTCACCCAAATACATTGGTTCGAGCATTGGCTCGATCTGGTTGACCATTGTGAGTGCTGTGGAGAGTTTAGATAAGAAGGTTTGGATATTAGGTAATTGAGGCATAGACTCACCAGGATCGATGACCCAAGGTTCTGGCTCTGGCGCAGCTTGTGCTGCGGCTGTATCATAAAGAAAAAAGTCAGCTTCAAAAATAGGATTGAGGTATAAAAAATTGGTCGGAAGGCGGTGAAAGCGACTGAATGTCCGAGTAGTGAATAGGCATTGTCAGATGTCAGGATTATTGTAGTAACTTGAAATAATGAAGACAGTTCAGTCCAAAAGAAGTGAAGTCCTTTCAAGTACAACAAAACAAAGACTATTTCCGAAGAAATGATCGAGAAGAACAAGAGAAAGGACGGTCTGAGTGTAAGAATAACATTATTCTCCAAGACACTCTGGAAGAGAACCATTGAAATTGAAGTGATGACTTTGTGAAGCACAGATACAAACAAACGTTCCCATTATTGAAGGAACAGCTAGGTATGAGAAGCTTCTGAAACAAGGAAATATACTACAGTCAAAAAGTAATTGTACAGATCACATGAAACAATTAGTTGTGAGATTGACAAGAGCCAACTATTCTCAAACAAGATTCAAGCATAACAGAAATGGATAGTAGTATCACTAGAACAACCATGGACAGCCTTCGAATGCAGATGTGTGGATGGTAAGGAAAAGACTGATTTTGAGAACCGCATGGACTATCTTTTGTTGAAGAAGATTCGAGGACAATTGAGGTTGGAAGTAATTTGAAAAAAAGAACTATAAACAATTCTCGAATCCTAGACCCACAGAGAATACGACAACTTATGGCTTCCTCAGGACAATGGAGATGGCAGTTGAGAAGACAGAGATGTAATTTTCTGCTATTTATAACCAATAAGGGTGCAATGGCTTAGCAGAAAGTAACTCCGGGGTCATGGATGAATTGTGATGGGGCAAGAAACAAGAAACTTCAAACAAAAGAAGCAGCAGAAATTTACCGCCCGGAGGCCAGGCATCCCCATCAATCCCCACTGTCTTCCCAACTCCACTGGTTGTTGATAATCCTCTACGAAAGACTACACAGGAAGAGATAAGTTAGTGGTGTTGTAATTAACTCTATCTGGAGATTAGACGAAGGAAGTGCGAATAGGTTGAACAAGACAAGACCGTGCTCTAACCGAACCAATCGGGCCAATCAGATGCATTTACACCTCGCTACAACCCAAATACAGCAAAATGATTGCATGCTTGCATTTTGAGTATGAAACAACTGCGTGATATTCTGAATAAAATAACAAGGGTAAGGAAGAAAGGAAGAACAACGTACCGGATCGATATCTGCCAAGATGGCCTCCATTTAGGACCTAGACATGGTTACTTGAAAAAATCGAGAAGAGCAAACAAAAAAACAAAAATTCTAAGTAGGGTCAAACCTACAAGATAACTGCAATTTTACATGAGTCATCCGATTTAATCTCTTTTTCTTGAATAACCTTGATTTACTGGATATCATCTTATTCAAATTCGAGACATGCCACAGCACGATATGACATGGATTAGAAACCTCAGAACTTCCAAGGTATCTATCGAAGACTAGTTTCCTGTTTCGGAGCTCGCATTTAGAAGAAAAAGAGATCTGATGATAGGAGGATTGAGGGTGGGGTATAAGCCACTTACAGCCATAGCAAATACGATGTGCTTCATGAATACTTCTCCATTCCCTTGCCCCTCTTCAGAGTTCATACTATTAGTACTGCCTAAAAATACCACAAATTTACTTCTAGACTTTGAGTTTGATCTAACATCCGGGAAACCCCATGGGTAGGCATTCAAAAGAAGAATAAGAGAATTGATTTTGACTGGATCAACGATCAACTAATGAGACACATAACGTGGTGATATCATATCATTCATCTCTATTGAAATGGAATTACATTCAGTAGATGTTTATTCTTAAGGCCACCTGGTAGAACTTTTGACAGAAGAAACTCGAGCTCGAAGTTCTCTGTAGAGAGAAATACAGATGGGTCGAGCAGGGATTCAAGATCGGATTACAAGTCACTACTATAGCATATCCTTCATCCACACTTCCCCATGACCTTACACCTATTGAAATTACTACCTCAAACTGCCCAAGGGTCTATTTCTGCCTATGTGATATCACATACCTGCCACAAAGTTCACATGTTGTTCCGGGCCACTGCGCAATTTTGACATTCCGAAATCAACTTAGCTCATTCCGAAACTAAACATGACGCAATCAAGAGGAAACTCCAATTACACAAAACTCGAGGACCCATTAACCTTGAAATACTAGCTAATCTAGGAAAATTATTCATTTCATATCACTAATATTATCAAAGGTCACTTAGCAGCTATCCGAGATTCCCGGCCAACAGCAGAACTCGCAGTTACAAATCGTAGACAGTTTCCTATTCACAATATTATAGATTTTCAACAAATTATATAAAGATTTGAAGGAATTATAATAATTCTAATTTCGCGTATGCCTCTTTTGTGCCCCGCCCGAGCACAATTGATAACAAGTAAAAGCTTCAAGATCCAAGATTAATCAATGTTGATTGAATCCAACTAGCGATTACTCTCATCTTTTTCGGTATATGCGAGAAGTAGCTTGTCCCAGGTGAGTGATGGAATCGACATGAACCATCCCCTTCCAAGACCATCCATCATCTATCTTCCCCCGCATCCCCCAAGATCCAAAATGAAAAACCAAAATAACCCAACCCATCTCCTCAAAAACCAATAAAGTAAATAGAGTACAAATATTTCATATTGAAAAATCTACTTAGACGCCAACCAACATATTTAAAACCGTGAGATGAGCAGCTATCTACCGGCATACCTCCAAATAATTTCCCTCAATCCGAACTCCAATTTCGATATCCAAAGACTAGATGAAACATTATTCATTTACTCACTCACACTCATTCATTCATTCGAATTCCTAGTCAACTAAATCCATATTCTCAAGAAAATTCTTGTGTATCTAATCTATTCAAAAATCTACAAAATCTTTTCCCGCTTTCCCTCGCAAATTCTATTTGGTATCTTTTGCATTCATGCCACATTCGTCTTCAACCGTCTATCTTCTTCCACCGAAAATGCGAACAAATGCGAATAAAATATATCGAATCCAACTCCTATAACACCTAACCAAGGTAGCAAAGAACTCCCTTGCATAAAAAACGCCTGTGATTTTGTGGGTTATGTACATGCGTGAAAAGAGGTGGCATTCATACTGTACAGTCGGTGTATGCCGTATTTGCTGTACCGGGATCTGTAAAGTATGAAAAAAATATGATGAGGGGGCGGCATAAACATTAAATATGAATTGTGTGCGCTGTAAATATCGAGGATGGATGTGGCTATGAAAAGAATAACCTCGTGATGAAACGACGAAATTGGCCGCGTTGAGATGGGGCCAAAAATACCAATAAAAGTTGGACCTCAATATGTAACACCAGTATTGGCCCGACATTGAGCCAAACGTATGATCTTTGGCCTGAATCTTTTTTGGTTTAGTTTCGTTTATGCAACACCTGTTGCTGGGTAGTACCAAGCACATACTGCGATGATTCTATCGAATGTCAGTATAAGATAGCATGAAGACGGGAAATAAAACTCACATGTACAGGCATTGTAAAAGCATTCCTTCCAACCAATGACTCTTACCATCACCAATCAAATAATTGACAAGTAAAATAGACACAAAAAGGACGGCAACCTGGAAACCATCGAAACTCAAGTTCATTGCATCGTTGCCCATGATCCATCCGATGACGACCAGTAAGGGGATAAGGAACAACGCGACTTGCATACTAGAACCAACGGCGACACCAATTGCAAGATCCATCTTATCCTTGCAAGCAACCGTTACTGCAGTGGCATGCTCTGCCGCATTTCCAACGATAGGAAGGAGAATAAGACCAACAAATTCTTCCGAGACTGCACCATTAGCAGTAATTGCGCCAATACTATCAACCATGAATTCTGCGCAAAGTCCAATGATAGCAGTGCAACCTGCAAGTGTAGCCCAGGCGACCATGATGTGTAATTGTGGTCCTTCTCCCTCCTCCTCTTCCTCTTCATGTGCGTTTGGGTTGATCAGCTCGTCGTTAGGTGGTCGCTCCGTGATGTTCGCTCTTCCAGGTCCCGCCCCAATTCCACCAGCCTTGGCCAAACTCTTTGCGATTGCGCCTTGAGGTAAAGCATTCTTGCGTGGCTTCATTGGTACCTTTTGACTCTCCTCATTGAAAATTGTAGCGTGTGTATGCAATTGGAAGTAAAGATAGCCGATGTATACCACAAGAAGAATGACTGAGGTACCACGAGAGATAGCCGCAATTGGAGCATCAGTTGTTGTGCTCCATAAGTCGAAGGCGGTAGGGACAATAACACTGGCTATAGCGAGGGCCAATAAACTTGCAGCCGTTTGAGCAACCGTTTGATTAAAGAACTGTTCTTCTCTTCTGAGTCCTCCAAAGAAGAAGCACATTCCCATGACGAGTAATAAATTGGATAAAATACTGCCAACCAAAGAGGTTTGGACAATGAGAACTTCTCCTTTCGCTAGCGCAATGATGGCAACGATCATTTCGACGGCATTTCTGATTGACGTTAGTTGAGATCATAGAGCGCGATGTGTAATACATACCCGAAAGAAGCATTTAGCAAGCCTCCTAAACTTTCACCTACATGGAGAGAAATTTCCTCGGTGGCAAAACTCAACATAGCTGCCAATGGTATGATAGCAATGAAGTTGACCACGAAAATTATAATCCCATTGACCTTGGCGTAGTTGAGCGCGATACCGACCGGTGCAGCTATGAGTAAAATGTTGATCCACGAATTGAAAATGGTGTTTTGCAATTGATTCCTGACGGTGAAAGGTTCATGCTTCAAATCCTTCCCCCTGAAGATTCCTCCTTTCTTCTTCTCTTCGCCATCTACCTGTTCCCTGTCCTTCTTGGTCCATTTGCTGAGGAATCTTCGTCGAGCCTTCTCTTCCACGCTAGGTTGTCGCGATGATCGCCTTCCAACAATTGTTTCTTCCGTACTTGGATCGCTAGGTCGTCCATCATTATTCGTAGGTGTCTTCTCCAACTTCTGCATCTCCACTGCACCTTCACCTTGCTGAGTGAAAAAGGGTGCTTGGCTAGCTGATGATCGTGGTCCATCTTCAGTTTTTACGGTTCTTAAGCCAATTTCCTCCAAACCTCTTAAAGCTTCCTCATCGGGAAGTTGGGCTGGAAATGTACTACTGCGTCTTGTGGTTTTCGAAAAAGGGTTCCATTCTGTTCCTGGACCATGCCATGCTTCTTTTCGCGCGGCCCGCTTCGTAGTGTCTAAATTGAACATAATAGTAAGTATCACCCATCAAACAATGAGTATTAAAATCAAAAGAAATAAGAATAAATTCTCGGCAGGGGCATTGATATAATGACCATTGACAAAAAAGATGTCTCTGAGAAAAAGGATTCACTAACAAAGATTGTAGTCGTTTGGAGCCATGGTTTTGTAATGTAATGTCAAGTTGACAATGTCTGGGGGATTGCTGACGCGATACAGGTCCTTCTTGAGTGGATCTGGTCCGAAAGTGCGGTCGTATAGGTAGTAAAATGAGTAAGATGAGTAGGTAGATAATAAGGCACTGTTAGGCTCTCGAGGGCCTTTATGAGATGGGTGTCCGTAAATGCAGCTGAATTATTCCTGCAGATCCACCGGCGCTTCACTCTCAAATTGGCTGATGATATGGATAAAAGAATCGAATGAAAGTAATACTCTTTTTTTTCGAAGTGAGGCGATCTTCCTGAATGAAGGTGATTTCGTTGATTGGAATTAAGGGTTCAGATGTTCCCAATGTTCCAATTCGTCGTCCGTGTACTCTTGGTTGTATTGTTATAAGATTATTATCGAAACTATATATGATAAGGGGCGTTTGTATCCTTCACAAAATCCGAAGGATAGGTAGATAAACTCTTATGCTTTAACGAGAGGCGAAATGACAAACGGTTTGTGTGAGTTGTTATTCCTTCTTGGATTTGAATCGCAAGCAAAGGTGGCTTAGCGATATTTGAATTTGTGTGTTGGTCTGTCGATCTCTCTCTCTCTCTCCCTCTCTCTCTATCTCTCTCTCTCTCTCTTTTCTCTCTGTTTACGAGCTCGCGTTGCTAGGTTCTTTTTTAGTTATGAGCGAACGAAAGTACTTGCCCCAGTGCAGTGTTGCTAACTGTGGCTGATGAATGGTCCTACTAGGTCGATTTAAGAAAAAGACGTTTGACCTAATAGAAGGCTGTGGTTTTGAAATTGTTGATGTAAAACCAGAGGTGTTGGGAAATATGATTAACAGGTTGTTTGTAAAAGAAAAAGAAAAAGAGGATGATTTAATGACTTTGAGAAAATTTCCAGGAGATCCAAGGTAAACTGTACTCCCGCTGTTTGGAGTGAAGCCAAAGTCTTGGCAAATGTGCGGTATTAGTTTCCTATCCCTAGACTCTCTCTGGCTGCGATTGCAAAGATATCAGAAATTCTTATTATGGTTGAGTTTCCTCGGTGATTATTGTGTACTACGTAGGATTCGAAGAGGCGTATGATGGATGATGCTATTATAGGTATCTAGACAATAGATAATATGAAGATGGAGGAAAGAAGATGGATCAAAATTGTGCAAGAATAGTTGAAGTTTGTTGTTTTCGTTTGCAGTTTGCAGTTTGCGTCGAGTTTTATATTCGTGGCGCCAATGCGATATTATATTTTATTTATGACTGAAGTTACCGTGTATCTGAATGAATCATCTATTGATTCGTCCATCATCCATCATTCACTTACTCCATGCTTCCAGTCCAATGCCATTCACGATACTGTCTGTCATCAACTCTGTCAACACAATCTGGAGTCTTGGTCCCCGAAGTTCCAAGCAAATTGAAGCAATGAATGAATGACCCCTAAAACCAAGGAATTGTCAACAAGAAAATCGATTATAACCGCCACTTAAATCATAATATCTCAAACTTGGCGCCGTGGCATCAGAAGCTTCAGTAATCTTGATTCTAACCAAGCTTCTATGAATTGGACACCAGTATATCTGCATTACCAGGTACGTACTAGGTACTATGCAGTATGCACACATCTTTCTCTATTCTGCTCAAATCAGACCCGGATAATCTACAATTTACAATCTACAATCTCAATCATCAATCAATCAAACTAATATCAATCCATCACAAACATGCGCCTCCTCGATGACGATGTCCTTATTTTACCCCCTTAACATCCCCATATAAGTTTTGTATTATGTATTATGCTGTGAAACTCTCAATAGTCTGCCTCCACGGCAGTGGCCCTCGGAGAGCCAGCGGAGCGTCATTTCATTTGTTAATTCCGTGTTACTCTATGGTAAAGATTGTGCTTGCTTGTGATATAACGCCATAATTACTCAGGAAATATGTACAACTTTTAATATTAAATCAACAAAACCAGATGTAGATTCTTCATGAATGCGGGGACAAATGCACCCACTTTCACATCGAAGCAGTTCCTCCCGTTATTAGTTTTAGGTTTAGTTTTCTACATAGCCACACAACTACTGCTGAAATTCCACTTTTGCTCATTCCAATTCCACATTGTCGTTCATAACCCCATTTTTTATATATTATCCTGGTTCTTCCAAATCATCTTACACTCACGTGATACTCACGAAACAACTACCGCGAACTACCGAATGCATTTCGTCGTGGCAGACACAAACACCAAATCAAATGCAACGATAGAATGAAACATCAATTGATGCTGGGTCCCAAAAATGCAGATCTTTTTTTCTGGAAGACTTGATTGGGAATTGGGGGCCAGGAACAGATCATGTGGCTGTGATTTTTATGGGTCTGTGGCTGGTGATTATAGTAGGGGTTTGAATTCTACGATCGAGCAGATAAAAATCGGTGAACGGGGCTATCGAGACGAACCGAGGGCTATGCCGTAAGTGACGGTGAGATCTTTAAAGCAGGGGTGTAAAATGTCGATGCAAGTCCATGGTGAGCTGTACTCAAGCCTCAGAGCGATGTACGGTAAGCAAGACGAGCTGGATACTGCATTGGAAGCTGACGTGTCAGCCACGCCGTAGTTTTACTAAGTATGTTTTGCGATGCCAACGAATGCCTGGCATGCTCTTTATTTTTCAATTCGCAGTTCACCATCATTGGGCATGTTCAGATTTCAAAGTTTGGGGATTCCAAATCGTTGTTTCTGCCAGTGGCGGGCGATGTTACATGTCGCGGCCTATGTCCACAGAGAGTGTTGGGCCAACAGGCCGTAAGGCTGTTAGGCGGCTTTGGTCATCGGCTGCCTCGTCTTATTTTGACCACGTTTTTATTTAGGGCTTTGTTCATGCGCTTGTTTGTTTGATTTTGAGGTGGCTTTGAAGAATGCCATTATGTTTAAAAGGATGTTTGGAATCTCAGGTGCTTGACTGGGTGATAGTAGAATGTGGGTTCATCTCTCAGGATTCCAATTGATTCTTGAGGCGAAGGAGGGAGCACTTTTCATCATCTCATTTCTCAATTAATTACACAAGATCTCCTTCTTCTGTTCTAGACTGTAATGCACAAGTAAGATACAGACTTGGTTGGTCCCGGAAAGGGCACTCACCTCTTTCCATTCTAAAACTAACGCCAGTATACATGTAATCTCAACTGGAAGTTTCCCAAGTCCAACATGACACAGTTTCTTCGTCACCAAATGCTGGTCTCTATATTTGGAGGTACTACGTCAATCAACAACAAGATATTGCTAAAACTGTCGTGCTCGCTAAACTGCTTCATCGAACGCGATGCCGCCAAGTCAAGCTACACTAACTTAAACTAGCGGCGATAATATTGAATATATTTAGCCCCTGGGTAGCTCTTCTCCAGTACAATGTTTGAAAGTCTGCACATAAGATGCATAATAGCGAAGTATACGCATTTGAAACTATTTAGCCTTGAGCAAGTGCCTTCGATCCTACCCTCAGCATAAATGGGAGACGAAAAGAACATCCACTCTTTCCTTCTTCCTCTGGCTTTCAATCTGGCATTAACAGCCGTATTCACAATCTTTGTACACAAAAAGTTGAAATGCATAAAATGTCTAATTTCTAAGTAGTAATTGGAATGTCCATGGCTAGATTCCGGGGTCCTCGAATTGCTTAATTTTGTCAAAAAAAAAAAACCCCCCCCTTTGGCTGGCGTGTCATGATGTCATTGAAGCACCACAAAAACAGTTTAGATTGAAGCTCCTTAATACACGGAGTTAATGGACGACTCACGGAATTGCCTTGTTTGGCCTTTTTGGCCTTGGCCAGTTCATCCGCCCTTGTTCCAGAGGTCAGGATAATTGGATGTATAATTCCAAAATTTGAACCCCCCTTGAGATCCTTAGTGGCGCCAGTCGAGTGTTGTATAATTTTCATTGAAAGAATTTGGTTGAAGATATGCGGTATGCATAATTATGCTAATATGGATGTGAATTGGATGCACACAATGGAGGGATACGAATTGAAATTTCAGATGATAGTATTTCATTGTTGATGAGTGGTTTGACACTTACAGTGGTAATGTACAAGTTGGAATGAAGCACAGTTAGCGCAGGTGGGTCTCAAGAATAACAAAAGATCGAATGAGATAGTTAGCATTTCTCAATTCACAGCGCTCATGTTTCTATAATATTTTGCTTGGAACTATAGATCTATACGGTTGTATCGAATAGGAAGCACTCATTTTCCAAACCATACTAACACTTGTTGAAGCTCTCTTGAAAGTTATTTCGGTATGTTAGATGATTCCATGCACAAGAAGAATATGGCAAGCCAATTACTTGAAAGCTGTGTTTACAGTATAATACATTCTCCAAGATCTCAATAAACAATGGGCAGAAACCCTCTCTCTGGAAGTACTATTTTTCCCACATATAAGCCCTGGCCAAATAAATTGGTGTCCATACTATCTTCCCAAATCACCATCGTCTAACCAAATTTTCACTGCGGTCAATTTTGCGCGCCCGTGCGACGGGAGATTGATTTTACAGGACTGCGGTATAAAAATCATTAAATTGTGGCATGAAGAATCATTTCTTAGTGTAGAAACATCTTCACCATTGCCTCGTGGTGTTACTTGAAAGTCTTCTTGTATGTAAAAGTTCCTTGCACAAATAGATTTTATTCGTCTTAAATAATAGCTACACAACTTTTCAGAATATCTCTTGTACGCAACGTTAATACAACCCCATCACAACCACAAAGCGTTCCAGGCGTGCGAAGGATCTCATTAAACCATGAAATATCTATTACTTTTCGTCTTCATTGCTACCGTTTTGGCTCAATGCCCTGCACAATCCGAAGCAGGTCGAAGACTTTCCCGATGCGTCAGCACGACCAGTGGTCAAGTTGCCGGTCATCCATCTGCAAAGAACCCAGCTGTTTATGAGTATCTTGGTATTCCATTCGCACAACCTCCTATTGGTAACTTGCGATTTGCTCCTCCACAACCATACACGGGCAATGGATCTATTAATGGCACAGATTTCGTAAGCTTACCTGCCCTTTTACTCCCGCTCAATCATGTAATAATTTAATAGGGTTATACTTGCCCCAAGCTCTTCACAGATGCCCTTTCACTTATACCAGTAAATTTTCCTGATGTGGTCGATAATTATACAGCTTCTGGTATCAGCATCCTAAATACATTCTCTCAAGCTGGTGATACAGCCAGAAATAACGAGAATTGTTTGACACTTAATGTATGGACCAAACCACAGACCAAACCACCAGTTGTCGAAAGCAAAAGGCTGTTATGATTTGGATTTATGGTGGTGCTTTTAGAGATGGTGCTACTGAATGGCCGATCTATGATGGTTTTACACTTGTGGATGAAGAAGATGTTATTATGGTTAGCATCAAGTAAGTTGACTAACAATTTAAAGCTACCGTGTAAATATCTTCAGTTTCTCTGGTGATGCAACAGGACCAACCAGTAACTACGGAATGCTCGACTAACGACTCGCAATTGAATGGGTTTACAACAACATCGCCAACTTCGGCGGTGATCCATCCCACAACACTCTCTTCGGACAATCGGCTGGTAGCTACGCCATCGACTACTATTCCTACACCTACCCCCAAGATCCCATCGCGAACAGCATGATCATGCAATCCGGCACCATTCCATCCCTTCGCACGTTTACCGCCTCTCAAGCATTCGGTGCCTGGCGCAATACATCCACAATCCTCGGGTGTGGGGACGCCTCTCAAGACCTCAACGCCGTCATGCAATGTATGCGCAACCCTAACCTCACCACCGCCGATATCCTCGAGGTAGCACATCTCTATACCTGGCTCCCATCTATCGACAATACCCTCGTATTCCAGGACTATCTTGCCCGTGCCGCCGCAGGAAACGTCACAAAAATCCCCTTCCTAATCGGCAACACCGATAACGAAGCCGGAGTTTTCGCCTCTCAAATCCTCATGACTGGCGAACCCGAACAAAACTGGTCCCAATTCACCAACAATACATTCGCATGTCTAGCTGGCGCGCGCGCAAACGTTAGTGCTACTCTCGGAGTCAAAACATGGCGCTACCGTTATTTCGGAGACTTCTCAAACTTGCAGATACCAAAAAATGTCGACGGAGGTGCTTTCCATATTACAGACATCTACAGCGTATTCGAAACATGGCCAACGGGAGAAGGAATCCCACCAGCAACGAGTGAACAAATTGCGTTGGGAAAATATATGAGAGGTGATTGGGGCGGCTTTTGCAAAGGACAGTGAGAAAGGATTGAATGTCTAGGGGGGGTTGATTGTGAGGATTTGATTTTGGATGGGGAGTCGCCGTTGCATTGTGGATGGCCTAGTTATAAACCGGATGGGGAGACGGTGATTAGATTGGGCTGGGATAATCAGGTTGATATTGTGCTTGATAGGCCGGAGGTCTGGGATGGTAGTTGTTAGGTGATGGATGAGATATTTTGGGCGGGGTCTTTGTTTCTTTGACATTTCTGGCGGGTTGTGATGTCTGCTAAATTGGGGCTCATGGTAACTTCGAATTTTCATTTGGACTTACGCGAAAATTAAGACGTGGGATAGATTAAGCTAAGCTATAACTAATCTAACTACGAACTCATCGATTACTCTTTTGTCCATTACGTCCCCTTCACGGAGCCTACGAGTACAAATACATAAAATAAATCTTAATCTTGCCCACCTAGGTACTTCAAACTCTATCGAATGCATTCCATATTTCTCGTTGCGTGACCGTGGTGAAGCACAGCGATGGAATTTGAGTATAATGTATAGAGTATCCGGATTTAGGATGGGGGAAATGTTAGCTGCTATTTAGTATTACCAAGGGCATGCTTCCTCGTGGCAATGTTTTGTATCAGTATACGGTAATAAAACAGAGGCATGTATTGAACATCGAATATAATAGTCTGCATATATTATAGTAGGATATGTTACTTCTATAGATATTATCAAATGCACAAGATACACGGGAAAAGTAATGGAATGGTGGAATGTGATCTGGAATACCTGTTTATATATTTCCCGTGGTATTCAATATCGTTGAAATATCCAATACTTCACCTATGTAGGAATTCCATTTCACTAACAGGGATATCTATATAAGATTCGATAATTATCATTATATCCAAGACTAGTGCGAATATTGCTTCTGAGTATGCTTCCGACGATTCTTTGATGCGTATTTATCAAACATGATGTGTATGCTCCGCTATCTCAAGTAAGTAACTGCAATAGAGATCCTGAAGCGTTCCGGATAGAAGCGAGCACCTGCTTGTTTGAATTTCCCGTGATAGAAGCCGAACTACGATGGATCGAAGGATCGTAAATTCTAGTTCGGATCTTATTATGAAGAATGAATAACTCAGCATCGGAACTCGATTTCAACTAGCTGTATATCTTCTTGTTATCCTGTGATGTTATGATGATTAGTCTGAACTGGAAAGTATAATACGGTGGCCATTGCATGTGACTGAAAGTTCTTGATTACCATATTCCATCCAAGTACGATAGCTTTTCAAGCAAGTTACGTATAATAGATAAAGATGAAGTAAAAGTGGGTATTGATACTCGACTAAAGGACGCTAGTTCTAGTTGACTAGACACGCGTTTCGCCTCAAAAGGAGTAAAAATGGTACGGTCTAGTAGATTACTACACGACCGACCGTAATGGCCAGCGTAAACATGAGTTTTACATTGTATATTGAATTTGTAAGCTCTCATGTAGAAGACAAGCGAGTTAGTCACAGAGGCGGAAGACAATTAGTAACATGCCGTAACATGATTGGTCACCATTTGAATACGCTAGCATATATGGATTGAACGCACAATCCAACATGTCTATATAAACTTACTCTAACAATCACAGTAAGAATATCACAAACTTGATCATGTCTTCTTCACAAGTCAGTGAAAATTCAAACAGCAGTGAAAAAGACGTGGACACAGCAATGTCTTCATCACCAAATAATCCATCGACCTCTATTTCAATACCATGGGACGAAGGAGATTTAATATTGCAAGGGTTTGAAGATGAAATGGCCATACTTGCGAAATGGGATGATCCTCAACAAACTGTAAAGGTCGACAAGTGGAAATTATTACGTATACCGTGGGAGGATGAGGATGACGAAGCATCATTTTTCAGGTATTTCTCCTTTCCATCAAACCATACATAGGATGAATCAATAATAAAAGCCCTTTCTAGGAAGACCAGTGTCTCATACAAATGGGGAAAAGCAGAGCCTTACTATGATTCGGATTACCGAGGATACATCCGATGGGACGAATCGCAGTTGGATGCAGAATTCGGCAAGTACAAAATTGGTGATGCAGACGAGAATGAACTTGCAACCCTGATAGAGACAATGAAGGAGGGGAAAGTTCAGCCTACGAACGTGGTTTGTCTTGCACTTGGAACCTTGCATGCTCAACACCCTTGGTCAAGAGAGTGGAGTTTCGGCCAACTGTCAGCGCTTTTGAAATTTATAGAACTGTTAGGTAAGCAAAGCATAACCACAACCTTATAAAACGTTAAAGACTAATGCGTGCTCAGGGATTCTATCAAATGCAAAAAAGCTTATACAAGATCCGGCTATGACCCCCGGAGACGAAATCTTTTTTAGAAAATTTGGATTCCAGGCTGTTGCAGATCCGGAAGGTATCAACGCAATTGATGAAGGAACACTACTATTTTTTATCCATGGAATGGATGAAATAACCGAGAGAATCATGGACCGTCCTCCACCAGCAATGTTCATCAGTGATCGCTCTTTGGCGGTTCGAATGCACCAAAAGAGAAGTGTTAGACAGAAAATGAGAGAAACTCTTGCTATGAAAAATCTGTTTGCTTCACAGAGGATTCCTCGTATTCGTGGCTGGAGAGGTATGTGGGGAATCAATTTGTATTGGAGAAGAGCGGCAAAGAGAAAGACTTTAAAAGGAAAGTTCATAGGTGCAGGTGTAAAGATTGCATTGGCGTGTCTCGGAAAGAAAAACGGTGGAGAATTTGTTGTCGGAGAACCCGGAGAACTCAACCCTGCCATGGAGAATAGCGAATGAATCACCTAACTAGCACTTAATGTGAGTTGCTCTTGTACATTAGCAATGAGAAGCTTTCAGAATATTATATATACGTATTAAGAATAGGACTCTTGTGATGTGGATGCATGGTATTATGCCACCGTTGGGAGAGCTAGGCTAGAAAACGTAGTGTTGATTTGACCGATGAAAGTTGAAAGGATTGTAGATAGCTTATGTGAAGCATTGTAATCAATAGTAATTTACGTATTCAATTAGCCCTTACTTTGAGGTTGCGAATAGAATATCATTTGAAGATATTTCGATCAACCTTCTTGCCACTACACAGGGGTGATAGGGAAGTACAAAAACTAACTCGACAACTTAGTAGGAAAATACAACAACAACTATACTAACGATTATATTCATAAAAATATACAGAAATCAAGAATTTTAAGTGTTTCAATGCTACCGCTTTTCATCATAGACGTTCCATGGATCTTTCGGGGGGACTGCAGATTTTGATATTATAGGAAAAATCGATTATGAATTCACTACTACTACTACCACCATATGGTCATGAATAGTTGAATTTAGCCTTGGCCTGGAATGCTCGAATCTAGCCGGGAATGTGCATTTCGGATCAGATTCGAACCTGGATTTGAGTATATTCCTAGCGATATTCAATCTTAACATCTACGGCAATGAGTATTCTTATTTACGGCTGTGAGCGTCTTATTAGCGATATCAACCACTGTATCACTACCATATACTATTGACTACAATGAATATGAAGGTATCCCAGTTCTCAATGCGGCCTAGCGCTTGATCGCTCAACAATATCTTCCAAGAAAGTGAATTATGCAGATTCTTATTGCAAAGTAGAAGACAATTGAATTGCAGAAGACGTGTGAAGAATATCATGCGATTTGCCATATCAACCCCACGTCCTCTGGAGTTTTGCGATACGGCATCGCACCACTTGCAAACGAGCTTAACAAGATATGAGTTATCTGCAATTTCACGTGGAAGTTATTTCTGAACTTCAATAATTAGGACAAAAAGTCACGACCTTCATTATGGCTTCTCTAGCGGACAAAAGAAACTCCAACGACATGGAGATCGAGGCAGTCGAAGGCACACCCACCACATCATCAATAAACGCACCATGCATTCCTTCTGCAGGTGTTTGGGATGTGGGAGATATTATTCGACACGGAAAAGACAAGTGGATGATTTTGGGAAGTGATCAGCAATGACATGAAGGAGAAGGACCGGATGATTTTGTCATAGAATTTGCGGATTTGAAGAAGCAGATTTCTTCAGGTATGTGTATTCCTTTTATTAAGCTCGTATAAAGAGTTGCTGATGAGATGAATTCCTAGATTGAATGATCATTGGTCTGGGTATAGGAAGCAATTGCACATTGACAAATACTATACAGGTTATCAGCGCTGGGAGGAGGAGTTATTAGATGCAGAATTCGACAAATACAGGATTCAGCATGAGAATGAGAAAACTCTTAGAGGACTTTTGGAGACGATGAAGCTAGGAAAAGTAATTCAGCACGAAGACGGGGAGGCACTCAAGGGAACATTACAAGAATATTTGGAGGCAACAAAGACAGGAACGGTGATCCAACATGAAGATGTGAAGATGCTCAAAGGACTTTTGGAGACGATGAGGCAGGAAAGGTAATGTCAACAAACGTGGCTTGTTTTGCCTTAGGATCTTTCCATCGATGTGGAGATAGAAGAAGATCTTTTGAGCAATTGGCAGTGCTTATGAAGTTTATGGAACTTCTAGGTATGGATGAAATTTCACAACAACTTCACCAAGAGGACATCGATGGCTAACATGATCCATAGGGATTCCTCCGAATGCCAGAAAAGTCATGCAAGATCCTGACTTCTCACCAGGAGATGCAAGATTCCTTGCAAGACTCGGGTTTCAAACTGTGATGGATCCTGAAGGTATCGATGCGGTAGATGAAAAAACATTCGTCTTTACCATTGGCGGGTATAATTTTATAAAACAGCGAATCATGGATCGTCCTTGGCCTGCACTTCTCATCAATATGGCGCACAAGGGACAATTATTAGAGAACAGAAGCAAGATTGCACAGAGAGTCAGAAACTGGTACCATGACAAGAATGGACCTCCGATCGCGAACTGGTGGGATGAAAAAAAGAAAATTGTGGTGATCAGAAAAACCTATGATCACCAAAAAATTCCTAAGATTAGCAGCATAGGCAATGGTATGAGAAGTACTCGGTTGTTTTGGAGAAAGGAGGTAGTGGGAGGAAGATTTCAGTGCTTTGTAGACGCAGGGAGAACTCGTGTCGTCACTTTTCTCTCAAGAAGATTTTGATCGATATTAAGTGTTCCGAGAGAGTTTCAGAGATGGAGACATAGTAATAGTATTTGACCAAAAGACTACCGATAGGGTAGGAAATTAGACGCGTTGTTTTTCAAATATAAACTGAACATAGTAGTGTGAAGGTTAGGAACTCCGATTTGTGAATGATGACGATTATTGCTCATCGATGTACTTTTTGTACACCGCGGCGTAGAATTGCTTCCCCGCGTCTCGGTGACTCCGGATTTTTGTCCTCAATTGAGATTCTCCCCAAGTATCATACTTTCCGCTTAAGAATGGAGAATCAATGTTTTGGCCCTCTTTGGATTCTTTCGTTCCGTGCCCCTCAAATTGCGGCCATAAAGCCTCAAAATCATTTTTAGTAGCATCACCACGCACTCCTTGGAAAAACGGGATGCTATATCTATCACACTCGCTAGATAGCACCCGATGTGTTGTAGCCGGACATAATCCATTAGTGGCGACTTCGAACGCTTGACCGATATTTACAACAAATGTCCCGGGGATATTTGGGACGTCAATCCATGTTCCTGAGCGGTTCATGACTTGGAGGCCACGGATATGAGGCGGGGAAGCTTGGAGGAGGAAAGTCCACCATCCTGATGAATCTTTATGAGGCCCAACGCCCTGATTGTTATCAGATGAGGTGATAGGACTATAATGAACGACTTTCAAGCGATGTTGGGATGAAAGAAAGGAGTGAAGCGATGATGGGGAAATATTTAGTGCTTCTGCGACAAGTGTAAGGAATCTTGTAGAGAGCTCAAATAGTGACTGGGTATATTTCTCAATCACAGGACGAATCAAGGGAAGTGATGGAGGCCACTATCGTGATATTAGACACCTGTATAAATTCACGCACGTAATATTCACCTGATTTGGCCCAACGAGTTTCTTATACAATAGATCTCCTTCAACCCATGTTGGCTCCAACTCCGTCGCAAATTCGAATTGCTCTCTCTGATCTTTCACCTGAGCTGTCATTTCAGCCCCCAGTCCACTGTACCCCAGGAAATGTGGCGAGTTCTCTAGTGCTATTGAGATTTTCTCCTCAATTGGAATTCCAAACAAATCTGGAAGCGTTTGCACGAGTTTATCCACGATATCCGTAGGTACTTCGTGATTCTTCACGAATAGAAAGCCAATGTTTAACAACACATCTCTAAGCTCTTTCAGAAGCTGTGGTTTCGTGGATGGATCGTTTGCTAGACTAAGGTCCAAGACGGGTATTTCGGAGAAGTTGGTTGACATGGCTCAGTCAGGACAAGAATCCGAGCTTTCAAAAGCATATTCAAGCAAAGATAACACGAAAGTGACGATATTTTCATCTGTAGTAGGCGTGAATATTTATGATGGTTGAGATGCAACTTGAAGAGCACACAATTTGAGACGACGGAATAGTGCTCGAGGAAAGTGGAGGTTGTTTAGCGGCTAAACTTGCCGATCGTGTCTCCCTCGACAAAACTTTCTGTTTTAAAACAAACGCAACTTTCAAAGCACTGAAATGACTGAACACTGAATGAACATCCACCAATTTCTTGGGAATCGTCCAAATACCATCAAAGTTGCGTTATGATAATCCCAATCCTTCAACGGCATTTCATTGTTATGGTATCTTCATATTTAGTTACGAAAATGATAAGTTAGCTTCTTCCAAGTAGGCTATTGTCTGCCCTCTCAATCTTTGTCTAATGCGCATGCACTTCCACATTCTACGTCCGAACTGAACAACGATACTGCTCACAAGTTACCCAAAATTTTCATTTATTCAATTTTTTACTGGCAACTATCTCATCGAATTTCCCGTTTTGCGTCAACTGATTGCTCAGGCCATCAAATCCAATCCAATTCCTTCTCCTGCAGAGCCCAAAGTTTTCAATCCAATACAGCACCTCCTCTAATCATGACATGTAATCTGACATCGTTGATCATTTCTTGCTAATCTTCAAGACCTTGCGAGCTCTCAAATTTATTTACATTCTTTTGCACTCTTCCTTTCACCCATTTGCCTGCGGTCAATTCTCGTCTAGCCCCGCGATCGTCCTTGATCAGAGGTCCAAGTCGTTCCAATCGGGGACCAAAATAGGCTTGAAAATTGAACCAGCTAGCAAGAGCGTCTTTGGTGTTTGAAGAAGAAAAGAACTACCTCGAATAAATGACTGGCACCTCATGCCTTTATCTTCAATCTACTTCCTTCTCAAGAATATCGATTACGCCAATGCATCTAATTGTAAGGTTCATACGTACTGGAACAGAGCAAGTACTCTCAAGCAGGTCGGGATAAGTGGCAAATGGCATAACTCCGTTAGCACGGTATATCACATAAATAGTACTACGCCGAATTTGACTCAAAGTATTGACGCATCCAGATACCATATATCACTGCCAAAGACCCCTCGGATGTATTCGTGACCCGCTTGCTACCACAAAGATGGCAATCTCGAACCACAGTTAGTATAGCTTTCCACCCAAATCGTTCATAAAACCCACCCAGCCAGATCACACAAGGTTTAACCGTCTGCCGTCATGCAAAATTCAAACACAAATAAGATATTCATGCAGCTAGATTTTCTCTTGGGTTGTTGTGATCGGTTTCCTTCCTGCTATTGTTCTTCAGCTATGTATTGGTATAAATAGATGAGATACCTCAACAACTTCTTCACGTCTATATGCGCGTAAACTTCAGTACTGTGACTAGTGGACTCTTGCCTCCTGCTTTCAAACAGTGCATCTGGATGTGGCGGACTTCCGGGATGGCAATTCTATATGACCGTCTGGATTTGCTGGTTAGTTTGCTCATTCATTACTTTAAGACGTTCCCAAATGAAAGTTTTGTTACTGTGATATTCGGAATATCTTTGGTGTTCTTACTACCAGACTGTGAGAGTCAAATGTCAGTTTACCACGACCTTAACTTTGTTTCCGGACTAATGCATCTCCTAGTTTTTCTACATACAAAATGTTTAATACAAAAAGAAAAGCTTTCACTCAAGCCAGGCTTCAAGAAATGCCTCCGAAAATCCCGAGAACCTTGACCAATCATCAAGTAATTTCATTGCCAAATCACAGCTTTTCGATATTCCACTGGCCTTTACTACTAAAGCCATCGTTGGCATATTTGACATTTAGGCCAATACCGCACGCCTGCCACGACCCATATTCTCACTAGCCCTCCTAACTACCTGACTAATTCGCGGTAGTGTTCTATAAAAATTCCTAGACACAGGCTGTGTACATGCTGCAGCGCTCGTAGCATCCTCATTGCATCATGCCGGTATCCGATGATGTTTAAATCCCCGAATTCTCATTCTCTTTTACTTTCTCTCCTATTATTAAGCCACCAAAAGCGCTCCGGCGCGTGCTGACCACTTCCAGCGCTACCAGTTCTGCTTTCTCAATCTGGCTTCGTAGATTCTACGGGCAAATGAACGGAGTTCTTGACTACCCAGTCTTCAAATAGAAATATGCGCCATAATACACAGTTAATTTTACGATTACTATAGTACTAGGTAGGGTTAGCTACTATAATAAATCCGGCGACGCGGTATATTATGGGAGAGTACAAAGAGAGACGAGCGCATTAAAGTTAGAGAGAACTACGGCTAGGTAAATAATTCAGATGGCGTTAGAGGATGTGGATGTTGATGTGTGGCGAGAGAAGGTGCTTGAAGGATGCACGAGGGTGTTGTATGCGACGGGATGAAAATTACGTTCTTACTTTATCCTGTCACTTCATCGAAGGCCGGACAGATATTTCGAAACATAGAAAAAATGATATAGACTTATTTCCGAATCCGCAATAAAGATTGATGGGAATCGTCTGGTGAATAAATATATAGTTACGCCAATACATTACGTATCTCCGCACAATAATAGCCCCTTCAAGAAAAACGGAAAACAAAATAAAACCATTCATCACAATATACGGAAAAACGATACATCCTCGACAATTCCTCATCAAGAGATACCAGCCAATCATTTACCAGGGAATAACATCTCCATTCCACGAGACATAGCTCCCCGATGTAGTTTCCCTAGTCGCCGTATCAATCTAGACAACGATAATATTAGCCAATATCCAGCAAAATTTCCATATCCTATCATATTTCACCAACGCATTAGAAGTAAAACACACCTGTCTAAGCACCCCATTCACACTCTCCTCTAGACTCAAAGGCGGTTCGTTCACCCCGACACTATCCGCAAACGCCTGTCCCATCTTTGTTTTAACCCATCTATCACCAAATCACTCAGTTAGCACTTGTTAATTTTCCAGCCCCTTTCCCCCATTTCTCTCGGCGCCCTCCACTTTTTATATCAAGCAGACTAAAAAGAAAAGAACCACAAACCCAGGATGTAAAGCCAACGCTACCACCCCCTCCCCCTCCTCAAAATGGCACTTCCTCACAAAATAATTCGCAGCCGCTTTACTCATTCCATAAGCAAGACTGGGTATCGCATTACTTATTCCTCCGATTGAACCGAGGGAGCTGGACATGTAGATGATTTTTTTCTCCTTGACTCTTCCCTCAGTTTCTCCCTCTACTTTCTCAATGTCATTTTCCCCCTCCAAGCCAGAAGGAAACGGAGCAAGCAAAAGCGATCGCAAAGTTTGATATGTCTGAATGGGCGCTATTGTATTAATCTCAAAATGCGCCATCAACTCCTGCATCCTCGCCTCCTTCACAGTTTCAAAACTCGACGCGACTCCGGCGTTTAAAATTAAAACGTCGATTCTGCTTACACCCTCATTTTTCAATCTCGGAACTAGATCTTCGATCGTGTTTTTCTTCTCTCTAGTCTCCTCACTACTTCCAGTTACTCCGCTCGTTGAGCTCCCCGAGATACCAAACTCCAGCGGAATAACAAGCAACTTCGAACCCTTCGCTGTGGGAAGATTTTCCAGATCGTGGGGTGGAGAGGATAAAGTGCGTTTGGTAGCTATAACTGTTGTATTTTTGCTCAGGAGAAGAGTGCGGGTTAAATGGAGTCCGATTCCTATTTTGATTTATTAGTTTTGCGTATTTATTGTGTGTCGTTCCATAAATAGTTTCAGAAACACGCTCAAAAAGTAACGACAAAGGTAGGAATCGATAAGCGAAAATCCGCCGACGCAAAAATAGGGGCCCCCCATTTCTCAAAATGAAAATATACCTGTGTTAGCTCCTGTAATGAAATATACAATATTTCGCTCCATATTCAATCTAGTAATCGTATTCTTGAATTGAAAAATTTAACGGCGGCGTGATTGATGAAAAAAGCCGAAGTTCCCGGAATTTTTTGTTGAGGAAGAAGATTGAAGCGAGATGTGGGCAAACGATGGCTTTATAGGGAAAAATCTCAGACGAGCCGATAAGTGGATAAGATCAAGTGAGGCTTTGTCAGAAAAGACGTGGCTTTCTTTCTATGGAAGGTGCATTGTGAATCTTGTCGTGGGTTTCTTGGTGATAGATGATCATTTCACAGTGTGCATTTTGGGAAAATGCGTAGATATACTCCAGATGGTGACGAAACGTCCGCATGCCTAAAATTATAGTCTAGATAAAATTTTCCATCCAGCAAATTTGCTTGAAGTTGTGTCCGTTTTGATAATAATCGCTCGAAATGACGATATTATCACATTTCGGAAGTGGCGCATTCGAGACGCAACTCCAGTAGTGTATTCATGTAGTTCATGGATTGAAATTTCCTTCTCTTCAGAGCCCAAAGAGATTGGAGGAAGATTATGTAGGATTACTGGTAAAACGTCCTTGCAGCTGGTCACTGATAATTGGTGTCTGCAATCAGCAATGGGAAGTGTCGGGAGGCATTTCAGGAATCGCATATATATGTTGCATCTCAAATACCACAAGTATAACCCAAACCAACCGTATCACGCATGTAGCATTTAGTTCAATTAAAAAAAGGTGGATGGAAATTGTGTATAATGTGGAGAGAGTATCTATTGATAATTCAACATCTAAATCTTGGCAATGCAAAGTAAAATTGTTGCTCGTTGGTAAGCCATGTATACTATAGTGACTGTAACCTCCAAGACCCGATATTACACAGTGAAATCTAGGCTGCCGGTTCATGTTGCTCGTGAAATGAACAAGCATTCCCCAAAACAATTCCTTGTTGTTGCCCAACGAGAACCAAAGTGTCTTTTTGCTGCCAAAAATTAAAATCAAGAAGGAATAAATGCATCGAAACCTCCGGTCATTGTTTAGGCTCAGTCTCCAGCGGGTTTCGAAGACCATCAACATCCCCAATGGGAATAGCACTCAACATGTGCCGACCGTTGTCAGTTTCCGGCTGACCATGAACACCAGCTTGAGGTCCTTTATAACTCCCACCTTTGACTAACCACCAAACACCTGCTGTGACGGATAGGACTCCTGCAATAAGGCAGGAATAATTCATGCTTGCAGCATTAAATGGTACTGCATAAGGGAAACAATATATAACCACAAACACGATGATGTAGAGACAGCTGATAATATTGACAATGTAACCCACAAAATTGTTCATTTTGAACCAACCCGGAACCATTCTATTGTTATAAGCACCTGATACTTGAGTAGATTGAGTGAAACGACCTGTGAAGATGAATGGGAGGATCGCGGCTAGGTATGAGAGAGTGAGAAGAACGACGAAGGATCCAACGAAGGCGTTGAAAGCTGTTGATGAACCAACATATATAGCACCAAGTACAGTACTCCAGATGCCACATGCGATGGTTGCGTTGAAAGGATTTTTGTCGCGTGGATCTTCATGTGAATCAATTACGTGTAGCCAGCCAGAATATGGGACTGCGCCATCACGAGCAAGAGTCCAAAGACATCTTCCTGCAGTGATATATGTTCCGATAAGGGTACAGAAAATCGGAAAGAAAATAACGAAAAGTAAACCAGTCGTTCCAGCTGTAGTACCTGTGGCCTGTAGATATATTTGAGTAAGTGGAAAAAAGGGCGCGGCCAGGACAGCATCTAGATCGGTAGTTGCGTAGACTTATGAGGGATTAGCATTCTCCAAAAAAGAATTATTGGAGAGAATGGCAGAAATAGGAAAGAGACACATGAAAAAAGATAACTTACAGATGGCTATCGTATATATAAAGGCGGTGATGAAACCAATAGTCATTTGAGCAGCGATTGCAAGAGGTATGTTGCGCTTAGGATCTGGAATTTCCTCTGCCAAATGAGAGACACAATCAGGTGTACCAACAGCATAAGCACCATTCAGCATGCCTGCGAGAAAAACGAATCCATTATTGGAGTAGCCAGTATCATTAACCCAGTCGGTCCATACGAAAGAATGAGTGGCATGTCCTGTTCCAGATGGCATAACCGCACAAACCACAACCGTGATACTAAAACAAAAGGTTAGCTAGATGTTGCAAACGATTAGCAGATGAGAGCTTACAAAACACCACCAAGAATGAAAGCAAGACCAATGTTGTTGATCATTGGAAGAGCTCGATTTGCAAATAAGACTATAGAGCAGGAGATCCAAGTTACGATAATGTAACCGATAAAAATGTGCCACCTTGCCGGTACATAGTCAGGATGATAGAGACCATACATTGCGACAGCAATGTTTGAGGCAATAGATGACATGGTTGCTACTGAATGTTAGATAATTTAAGAAACCAATAGGATTGACTTACCTGCACCACAAATCCAAGCAAATGTATTCCACCAACCGGCGAACCAACCACAGATTCTACCATATTTGGGACCTGGAGTGATTGATGCCCAGTGATAAACCCCAGCACTACTAGGCATTGATGAAGCCAATTCAGCCAAAGAAGCTGCGATAAGCCAATAAAACATTGAAACAGCAATGAACTCATACAAGACACCCGGTGGACCTCCATTACTTTTTTAATATGTTAGTCTTTGTCTTTAGTTTGATAGCAAGTAACTTACTAAATTGCTGTAGCAATGCTACCACCCAAAGCAGCCCAAGTATTCCCAGTGACCAGACCGACTGAGCATATAGAAAGCAAAGAGAAATTACGTTCCACTTCTTGAACATGCCCTGTTTCATTAACCTCCGCTAATTGTGAATGGTCCTCCTTATCGGTCATTGTTGCTTTCTCCGAGTTGTACGTTGATGAATCTGGAGAGAAATCACGAAGAGAAGGATTTCTCTGATTAATCATAGTTTGAGCCATCTTTGATGAACCGTAGTGACTGATATGTTGGAGTTAGAGAAACTTTAATTACCGAAATTAACCAATGAAGAAATTGAAGTGAGTTTGAGGTAGTAGCAATAATGATAAAGGGATCCAGATAGGAAGGTGCGACGGATATCAAAGTATTAAACACCAAGTCATAGGAACAAGAGACAAGAAACAGTTAATAAGCAATAAGTTTTGAGTATAATAACAATGTGATAGAGAATAAGAATGAAGGTACCTAGCGTTTTTATTGTATGTTTTCGAGAAATCATATCTCCATCTTCAATATCTTATCCAGGATGGTATCAAACAATACGAATCAGCCGGATTTATTATCAGTACTACCTACTGAGGAAAGTGTTACTTGTTTTTCGTCCTATCGGCCTCGGTAGACTTAGCTATAATAAACGGATAAGACCCACCAAGATCATGCAGCTTGTCGCAAAACATGTCGACCCTGCCAGGTTGGCTATGGTGGATTAAAAAAAGCGATATACCCATAAGGAAAATTTTGCAGATGTCAAGAGACGATTTAATACCATAGCCCGGTGTCTAAATTGAGCTCAATGGCGGGGTAAGTCTGGGCAAAGATTGGCTTGCATGAGAGCAGTGGGAGAGCGTGAGCGTGGTCTTTGAATGGTCTTTACGTGAAGAGATCAGATCATCTCATCGATAAGAGCATATCCAATCAGGACTTCACCAGCCCGGTGTGCGTAAAATGTACAATTTACACAATTGATACCTCAAAGAGATATATCCAATTATCAATTGTATCCAAAAAATCCGATAAACTCGTGTGACTTGTCTTAGTGTAACCATTTGACCAGCTCAACGGAAAGCTGCTGATTGGAAAATATAATATTTGCGCCACTCTTTCTATTCCTGATATTGAGTTGATGATTTTTCCCTGACGCGGACATCCGCGTGGAAAATCTGTAAGTTTCCCCTGAGTTCGGACTGCAAGATATCAGGTTATACGACCTCTAACAGCATGGTACAGCTGTGATCAGTTCAGCTGATCCCTGACAGATAATTTAAGTGTCGCGTTTTTCCCCAGATATTGTTTGTTTGGGCCCGATGAAGAATTGCTTCGAGAAATATGGAACATCAATGTACCGTATTTTTAGACATCTTCACACCGTCCGTCGATAATTCGTTCATCCATTGCGGGTGGCGTTCTCGAAAGAGAAAGGATTCGTCCTACTCCAGGTTTAGAAGATGTTCTTTCTCATAGCACATCTAGTGTTATGGTCAAGGTGATGTGATTCTTCTTCAACCAGAAGAGCCAATTCCTTGCCAATACCTTTAGCTTCGAGCTCAATATATCCCAAACTTTGATACCAAGGACGATTGAATGGAAGAATCTTGTTGGTGGTGAGAGTAATTGCTCGAAATCCTTCCTCTTTTATATCTGTCATCATTCTGTACATCAAAGCATTCCCGATTCCTTGCTTTTGACTATCCCTACCAACCGAGACTTCGGCCACATGGAAATTACCATCAAGTTTGAAGCCTCCAATAAATCCCACGGGTTTGTCTTCACTGTTGATAGCGACCCAAAGATGATGGTCTTTCAACATGGTCGTTAATAATAATAATAATAATGGATCTAAGACGGAATCACCAACGGCAATGTTGAAACATGTGAATAATTCAGCTGCTGATCGCTCAACGTCTGCTAATGACGGGATATCCTCGTGTCGTGCTTCACGCACAGTATGATGACGCGAATTTGTAACCTTTGGTCGTTCATGTACCTCTGACATGGTAGATAATCGTGCCATCAAACAAATGATTTTGCCTCTTAAAGATAATGTATCGAAAAGTCTGGAAGTTTGGTCAACGGCAAGTGTGAGACAATTTATAACGATCGGGAAGGCTGAGACAGAAAGCTCGTATGAAGAATAGGCTTGTTGATGAGGAATATTGGATACACTCTTGTTCTTCTTCTTCTTTTTCCTCCGACGTGGCCTATCTCACGTGGTGTAGACTAAGGTAATATTGTATCAAAGACCACTTGGGCAGACAAAACCAATCAATTTAGATGGATTTGGAATATTGGGATGGAATTTCAAAAAGGCTGAACAATGAGCTGAAAATTTACGGAGTGATAATCGCGCCTCCCCAAAATCACTCACACCAGGCTTTACTTCGCTAAAACTTTAATTAGAACTTGGAAGTAAGATCTTAATATTGATGGACGGACATCAACTTTCTTGTAAGATTACTTTACTCAATTTATAACAGACTTCCGCAACACTACATTCATTAACATTGTACTACACAATTCTCCTTCCGAGCAATACGAATCTCCCCATATTCCTACTCGTCTTATTATTCGCGGCCATGGTCAAGAAGCTTAAGAAAACCAATAACGCTTCCACAATCTCTCCGGTCGATACCCCGCCATCTACATTCACAGATTCCCTCGCACTCCCGAAACTCATCGTTTTCGATCTTGATTATACATTGTGGCCTTTCTGGGTAGATACACATGTCACACCTCCGATAAAAGCAAACTCAGAACATTCTGCCACTACCGATCGTTGGGGAGAGAGTTTTGCCTTCTACAATGAAGTACCTTCAATTCTCGCACAGCTCAAAAATCATGGCATAATGGTTGGAGCAGCATCTCGCACATCTGCTCCAGATTTAGGGAGAGAGATGTTGAGATTGCTACACGTCATGGATATAGATGGGAAGAAAAGGAAGGCGATTGAATTCTTTGATCAGCTCGAAATCTACCCTGGAAGCAAGATTGCACATTTTACCAAACTACAGAAGAGTACGGGTATAGCATACAAAGATATGTTATTTTTCGACGATGAAGCAAGGAATAGGAATGTCGAATCCTTGGGAGTCAAGATGTGTTTAGTGAAAGATGGTGTTAACAAGGCTGAGATAAACCGAGGGATCAAAGAATGGAGGCAAATGCATGGCCATGAAACGAAATCGTCTGGTTCAGAGGATAAGGCTGGCAGCGCATCCAATACATATAACGACGAGATGGATGGTGAAGAATAGATAGAAGATTAGATTTGCTACGGATTTGTTGATTGGGTATTACTTTTGGAGTTTGAGAAATAAGGATCATGGATACTACAAGAAGTAGAAATGGAGGGGCAGACAGGGCAAATGCTCATATATGAAGAACATGACGGATATGAATGGATTATGAATGATAGAACTTTCACGACAATACTGGGTACCTAGGGTACTCTCATTAATACAAGTAAATAAAAATGCATATATAACAATTTTCATTTTATCCTCCATCCTTCATCCTTCATTGCCATTTCCCATTCCAATTCCCAAAAAGTTCCAAATGAATTTCTTCCCCATAATTCACCAATGTGATTGGTCTTTCATATCCCTGTCGGTACGTACCTGAAATAATGAAAGTTGATGACCTCATCATTGACACTGTAACAAATATTTCCAGCGAAGTTGAATTTATTCCGACACCTGACTTCGTGTTGAGTTCGTGTTGATTCATCAAATCATCATCAACTTCAATTCTTCACAAGAGTATGTTTCGGTGACAATTCAAATAGCCAATATGCCTCCATTCTTTCCGCGCAAACATCTGCGTTCTTCATCCCCAGAGCTAGAATCAGAGCCAGGTCCCTCAAAGCAGCAAAATCTTGGAGGCAAAAAAAGCAAATCATTGAAACCCACTCCACGAAAGGCTACATTATTTGATGACCTGGATGCTGGAGCAAAAAGTCCTGAAGATACTAAAGCTATTCTACAGAAAATCCAAGCTACGGATGATGATGATGATGATGAGAGCTCACTATCGTCCCTTTCTGACGACGAATTTGAAGATGTCCCAAATACGAACAGACACCAGCAAGATGATGCGACAGATGATGAGGACGAAGATATTGAATTCGAGGATGTCGATACAAATGTAGTAGATAAACCATCTGCGAACATACCTACTGGTGATCTCGAACTTACATTAACGAAAGAAACTAGGATATCGCTCACAAATCCACTCGGGACGAAGAAGGGACCAAGCAAAATTGAGAGGGGGATTCGAATGGCTACACATCAAATCCATGTGCAAATGTTAATGTGGCATAATGCGATTAGAAATTCTTGGCTTTGCGATAAGGAGTTACAGAAGATTCTAGTGGGACAATTACCGGAAACAGTCTTGAGGGAGATTGAAAAATGGAGGAAGGATAGTGGACTACAAATCAAGGCAGATGACACTCCAAAGTCGAAGGGAAAGGGAAAGGGCAAGGGCAATGGCAAGGCTACAAAAGGGAAGAAAGTCGATGTTAGGAGTCAACGGGATTGGGGGGAGCCTGCAGAAAGGCAGGAGGCTGGTGAAGTCAACCTGAGTCGAGGGGATCCTTTGTTTCGTCTTCTAAAATTATTGATGAATTACTGGAAGCAGAGGTTTAGGATCATCGCGCCAGGGCTTCGAAAGGTCGGCTACATGTCTCTCGATAGACTTGACCAGGAATACAAGAGCTTTCAAAAAGATGAACACGATGTTGAACGCCACGGAGAAAGAATAGTAAATATACATGAATATAGAAAATGTGCCAAATCTATGGAAGGAAGCCGAGATGTTGGCGCTCAATTGTTCACAGCTTTACTAAGAGGAATCGGTATTGAGTCAAGAATGGTTGCTAGTCTTCAACCCGTAGGGTGTGGTTGGAACAAAAACGAAGATGCGGTGGAGAGAAAGGATAAGAAAAGAAGAGAAGCTACTCCGGCTGATGATACTTCGGATTCTGAGAGTAGCGAAGAAGAAAAGCCTGTCCCGAAACCTGCCTCAAAGCCGGCAAAGAAAGTAAATGGAAAAGGAAAAGCCGCCCAGATAACTAAGAAGCCTATGAAGTCTGCCAATAAGCCTGCGAGACGAAGTTCACGCGGAAATGGACTAAAAGATGCCCCTATTGATCTTTCAGAATCCGAAGAACTTTCCATGTCCGATAATGAGGAAGATGATGATGATGAATCTGTGGTTGATATCACGCCAGCCAAAACTCGAGTACAACCTTCAAAACCGTATGACAAAGACCTCCTATTTCCACATTATTGGACCGAAGTTTTATCTCCGGTCACGAACACCTATACCCCTATTGATCCGCTCGTTCTCAATGTTATAGCAACTAATTCCGAACTTCTACAAAAGTTTGAATCCCGTGGTGCAAAGGCTGATAAAGCCAAACAAGTCACTGCTTACATTGTTGGACATTCACAAGATGGTACAGCTAAGGATGTTACTATAAGATATTTGAAAGGTCATATGTTGCCTGGTCGAACCAAAGGCAATCGCATACCTGTCGAGAAAGTACCGGTCTATAATTCTAGAGGTAAGATCAAGCGCTATGAGTTCTATGATTGGTTCAAAACTGTCATGAGCGGTTATGTGCGAGGGAGTAAGAAATGTCCGAGGACGGAGATTGATGACCATGAGGAAGCTACAGACCTCAAAGCTGTTCAGCCCAAGAAAAAGGAAGTGAAAGAAGGAGAGGAAACTCTTCAATCGTACAAGTCGTCTGCCGAATTTGTTCTAGAAAGACATCTCAGACGAGAAGAAGCCATCCTTGATACAGCAAAACATGTAAAAATGTTCACTGTCAAAGCGAAAGGCGATAATCCTACAGAAGAAAAGGTCTTTCTCCGAAAAGACGTCGTCAGTTGTAAAAGTTTGGAAACATGGCATAAGGAAGGCCGAGCACCTTTGCCAGGCGCAATACCACGAAAACGTGTTCCGTATCGAGCAGCAACAACAAATCGGAAGCGTGAGCTTGCTGAAGCAGAACTTGAAAGTGGAGAGAAAATGTTGCAAGGCCTTTATAGTCGTGATCAAACTGATTGGATCATTCCTCCACCTATTGAGAATGGTGTCATCCCGAAGAATAGCTATGGAAATATGGATGTTTATGTACAGAGTATGGTACCAGTGGGTGCGGTACATATTCCGAGGCGAGGCACAAAGAGGATTTGTACACGGTTAGGGATTGATTATGCGGAAGCTGTCACTGGATTTGAATTTGGTGCTAGGATGGCTATACCAATTATAACTGGTGTTGTGGTGGCTGAGGAGAATCTAGAGCTGGTCATGGAAGAATGGGAGAAAGATGAAGCGAAGAGAGTTAGGAAAGAGGATGAGAAGAAAACTAAAGCCGCTATTAGTATGTGGAGGAAGATGATAATGGGACTTCGGATTATTGAAAGAATGACAGATGAATACGGAAGTCATGGTGGACAGGAAGTAGATCTTGTCAATCCGTTCAATAACAAGAATAAGAAAGGAAAAGAAGTCGACAGAGACTCTAATTCGGAAGAGCAAGCGATCGAGATGCAACAACAGGATGAAGAAATGGCAGGTGGTTTCTTTCCCGAAGGACACGATGAAGAGGAACAGGATATGCATCATTCGACTAGTTTCTTTCCAGTTGTTGCTTCGCAAGAAGATGCAGATGGGGATGAAGGCGGAGGCGGATTTATTGTTGAAGACGAGGAACAAGAGACAAGTAATGAGACTAATGGAACTTCATCTGCCACATCTCAAACATTTCAATTCATTGGAAAAGAGAATACCGATACAAACCCAACTTCAGACGAAGAATCGGAAGAAGAAATGCAAAATAAAAAACCGCAAGTCAAAATACCTGCTCCAACTCCTCGAGCCAGAGGAAGGCCAGCTGGCTCAACAAATAAAGTCCCACTCAAAGCAGAACCTGCGCCTTCGAACTCAAAACCCAAACCAAGAACTCCCGCAAAGCGCATTATCCCTGCATCTAAAGCTCCTGGTAAACGAAAACGTATCCCAGACTCGGAAGATGAAGATGATGATGATTCTTCTTCACTCTCTGATATTGAAATGGATGTTCAGGCAGAAGACTCCGATATTGAAGATAGAGATGTTGCCCCACCGCCGAAGAAATCAATAGCAAAGAAACGTGAACCGGTAGCTAAAAGGAGAGTTACTATGCCAGCGGCTTCTACCCCGCCGGTGAGGAAAACTCCGAGAAGAAATGCGAAGAGAGTTAGTGAGACGGGGACGAGGTCGCATTATTTTGAACATGTAGGGGATAGTGAAGAGGATGAGGACGATTAAGGTGATGAGAGACGAGAAGATGGGTGAATGTATGATAGATATGACCTGACATGATACCGGGCGAATTCGTATAATATAATATGCGTGCAACTTTGATTTCAGACTAGATGGACACGGAGTGAGGTTGAGATTATGAAACGGCGGTGGGAATAGATGGATGCATGCTTTGAGGAATGGTGCAAACTCAGGAGTTTAGAGGTCTAAAACAGCATCGTGTATTATAATATGAAACTTTACATCTGCATCTGTATCTGCATCAACAACTCCGCTTATCATATCCGTCCGTGAAAATCGACCTTTATAATAAATCCTTCTTCATATCTTCCCATCCTACATTTCGTTTTGCGCATCATCCTATGCATGATAAAGATTATCGATTGGGAAGATAGTGTTCGCTTAATTTGAATTACTCGTAGGTTGGATGATCATGACTTGTGGATTTGATGGTTTAGTTTGTTCTGAGATCACTTGTTACTTGCTGGAGTTAAAATTTGCTGTTGTTGAGTTCTTGTAGTGATTTTAGATAAGGTTAATGGTATCTTATACCTGAGTTCTCTGTAGGCTATATATATATATATATATATCATAAGCTATAAATTAATCCTCTTCACCTTTTGATATAATCAGAAAGCATAGGCGGGAGATTATACCTAGTTGAGAGTAATAAAGTCTGGGGATTAGTTGATATTCACTCTACCCAGCAAATCCGCAAATTCGTTTTCTACGCGAGGAGTATAAATAAATACGACATCTCAATAATTTCAAAATCTCAACAAAAATTATTATATTTTGGACTCATCGCCATATAGGGTTAATGAATGGAGTTCTTTCTGTGATGCTTTGAGTATCTACCTACCTAGTCTGTCAGAAAGACAGTTTTCTGTTAAAGTTGAGATTGTGAGATTGAGAAGTTTGGGGATTTTTTGCTGGTGTTGTTAATGTAGGGTGTTGGTTAAGATGGGTGGTGGTTGGAGTCGTGTTATTGTGGTTTGTAGGTATCATTATCATTATTGTTGTTTTTATTTTTATTTCTTGTCGGTTGAGAATTTGGGCGGGAATGATGTTGTTGAGGATGTAGGTTGAGATAGATTTGGAGTTGGAATTGGAATTGGAATTGGATCTGAGGTGTACATTTGTATTTGCAACCCTTGAGACTTGTGAGAGTATTCGTGTTCTGAAATGACCATGCTCTGATGCAAAATGGTTCTTGGACCATTGATGTTATAGAGGTAATCTTTGAAAGGATGGGCTCTTAAATACTCAAACTCCCGTTTTAGAGCTAGGACATGAAGCCTCAAAGTCACTGTGTCCAATAATCTTACAGTCTCCCTTCCAAATGGTGAGCCAGACGCCTAGTCTGCGATTTGATTGGAATATCCTATTGCAAGTCCGGCTCAGCTAATCTGAAATTCACTTGAGATGTAATACCGATACCACATACGCATACAGCAGAGCTTCCTATTTCTGGATACATCTATTTAAAGCTCGCACCTCCTTTGCAGTCTTTCCTACTACATAAATCAAGCAGGGTGTATGGTTTGATGATAAGGGACAGTAGTCTTGACAGGTACGGCAACGCAGTTTGAGTTAATTTGCAGTATACACTTTTCATTTTGGTTCTGGATGTGGAATTCTTGAGAGATAAAACTTGTTTAGAGATGAAGTTTTGTTATTTTATACTCTTATATGCTATTGTTCTAGATCGTGGGATATGTTCTATTCCAATAACAATAAGAATAGAATATCTTGGTGAGAGTGATGGTGATGTGGTTAATTTGCTATTTCATCAGCAGCAAAACGTATAGACGTTGTAGATATTTTCTGCTTAATCTTATTATCCTGTTTTGTAACAAGCTAAGACCGCCTTAAGTTCTATAAGCCCAGCAGTTTATCGAGTGTCGGATCACAGTGCGTTTTGTGTCAGGTGAAAAGAATTGCATAGATTCTGGTCCTAATATAGGTATCCATCGCTATCGCCCTATGAATTCTCTGATACCCAACAAGACGAGCATTCCTAGAGCCATTTCCTTCAATAGAATACATGAAGCTCAGTATTAGGATCAAACGATATTGCCACTTCTATTATATTTATCAAACCTCTAGACTCAGTCCCAAAATTCCTTGAGCAAGTCTTGGTTATATGGGCTCTTCACCCGGCTATAGCTGCTTTCTACCACAACAAACAATAGGACATCCTCAGGGTAAAAGAGCATGGTTTTAACCATTTATTTCTTCCTGAATCTCCTTAAGATTGGATTGTAAGGAAAGTTTAGGTGGAATGTTGCTGAAATCGTATGAGTGTGAGGGAGGTGTGGTCTGGATTGTATAGATAATGATACATGCATCTTATAATATAGTGACAGCAGGCTAAATGAATGATAAAGATAAATTGGATAATGACGAAAATAAAAGCCTACAAATAAATCCATTCTTATCCTAACTTTAACAAATTCCCGAGACTATAATATCCCCACTACGAATTCAAACTACTTTGCACGCCACCCATATTAAATTCGTCTATACCTCTCTGCTGATACTGAAATGGAATATTTCCTTGAAAAAGTAAATTACTTTTATAAATAAACTTTTATGAATAGAAGTACTAGTAAGGAGCCCACAGTCTCTTTAGATACCTTCACAGCTCTTCTTGAAATTCACCCGAAGCCCCTATTCCACACCCCATATTCCTCGCCCTGCAACCACTAGCATCCTCACCATAGCCTATATTGCACACCGGAACATCATTTCCAGCAAATATAAATTCACCACAATCTGAATTTTGTCAACCCTTCTCTATAAAAGCTTTCTGCCAGCAGCCCTAAGCCATCATGCAAACTGCGGCACAGGGATCTGAAAAGATCAAGGGATCATGTGAACTGGATTACTGCGTTGTTCGATTCGAATTTCAGCATTCAATTTGCATGGTTGTAGGGTTGCGGGAGTCCTAAAGTTGAGGAGCAATGTAGGCTTGGGAAGTTTCCGATGTTTAGAATATTGTCATCTCCCAACACCTATATACTGCCACTTTAATCTTCACAACAAAAACTACTGTGAAAGAGGTAGGTCGAGATACATACGTCCCGATAGTACGCTACAAAGGGGAATAGAATTGATTAGATGACATTGTATAAACTTCGAATAGTAGAACTAATAGAATTAATAATAGATTGAGATTATATATAATAAATATACAAAAAGACCAATGAAAAACGATTGATTATTCTAGAAGGGAAAATGAAGCCTTTTTTATATTTAACTATGAAGGATTATGTGATCTAATGCCTATGAACTAGTTATGTATATGGCCCAAATAATCCAACTTTCTCACACTACCTAATAATATCTGATTATCATTAAACGACAATACTGATCTCCTTCAACATTAATCCTCAAGCAGGAATAGAACCTCTTCTTTTTTAAGCAGTAAGAACTATCAAGCTCGAACATGGATTATGGCATTCACAAAGTGATCTCCATGCCTCCCATTTTTTTCCATGTTTATGTTTTGCCCTCCCAATGAGCTGTGTGGATAAATTTAAATAGCTGCATCGTGACAAATGGCAAGCAACAGGTACGCGGTAGCATTCTCAAGTCATTTGCTATTCACCAACTATCTCATACCCGCTCCCTCCATGATTCACAAATCAACTAAATCCTCTCCTCACCTCTCATGCCCGCACTTGCCACAAAGTCACATTCACCTACATGTACAATCAACCCACCTTCGTCCATCTTCTCTACAAAAGCACCCAATTCTTCCCATCAAGCAGCTCTATAAATGCTATCCTCCCAGTTCAAAGTATTATCAGGATTTGCAGAAGTTTCATAAATGCGGAGCAGACGACAAAACTTTAAAGTGCCTTGTACAATTTTCCCAGTATGCTCTTCTCCTTTCTTACATTTTATTTTTCACCTCAAGTATAATATTTTGCTTTACAGTCATCCGAATCCTGGTCTAATATCAATCATAACCTTTGTTCAAACGACACCAAAAGCAATATTATCATTACTATCATCTAACCCCATACTACCCTCCTCTCACCTGTTAGTCCTGCTGCTATTAACGACTTTCCGCTCTTCTAACCCCCATTTCTTATTAAACACCCGTCGCCCTTCCTCCGACTTCCGCCGAAAAGTAGATGCACTAAACACAAGACTTCTCCCAAGATTTTGTTCTGTTAGATTTCATTTGTCAGATTTGTCCTTCTTAGAAAGCCATAGTTCTATGTTTAAATAACTTTTCATTGAGAACTAGGAATGGCTACGTACCAAATTCTATAATAGCGCTGCTTCCAATTCACTCTTTAGACATATATCCATCATATTAATTTGAGTAGCAGTACCTACTAACATTATCCCCCCAATGGCGGAGCTAAAATTTGCTCTTCCTTCTTTGCCATTTCCTCATCCACTCTAGCTCTCCACACCCCAAACCCTGTCAACCTATCAACTTGTCATCCTCCAAAATCTTAAACCTCTCTTCTGTAAAAGTATTACCACCTTTCTACCTAATAAGAACAAAGAGAAAGAAGCCTGCCGGAACGTACCAAGATGGAGTGCTGAATATCAGCATGGGCATTGTAGATGGCATCCTATATCTCATCAATCTCAGTGCTCTTTGGTGAAGCATTTGTGCTCCATTTTGATAGAAATCTCATTTAATATTGATAATAACTATTTTTCAAATCGACAGTAAGTAACAAACACCGATTTTCGCCGTCTGTCGATTGTAATGCCATCTCACTGTCACTGTATCTCTTCCCGTATCGATTAAATTTCATCCCCTTCCCCCCAAAAAAACTAAGCCTTAAATTCACTGAAACGAGAACTAAAAAATAACATAAATCACAAAGTAAATTTATCATGTTTTACACAGAGAATTCTCCCCCTAAACTTCTTTTAAGTGTCCTTGAAGCTTTTGATTTTGAAAGAGCAATCCCTAACCCGCTTTATATAGCTAAATATCAACAAAGCTACTGCATCTCCTGTACAATATGTTGATATTCTTCATAAGCTTACATTCACCTGCAACTCTTAGTCTCTTAAGCAAGCAGTAAGCAATCTCCATCGCGTATTTGGCCTTATTCAATTCGATCCTTGGCCCCAAATTCACCTCACCCCTCACTCTCCCCCATCTCTTCCTTCTCCTTATACACAGCCCACCGCCGCTCCTCCCTACAAAAGAGCCCCTTCGCCATTGCCCCCCTATTCCTTCCAACAAACCAATCATACAACAACATACTATCTTTTAAGATCAGACCCGTGTTGCAGTCCGATAAACTGAGATTGGGATCCTTCTGGGTTTTCACGTGTCCCATTCAACGCTTGACATCTTAGATACTAATCTCTTCTGACGTTATGAAGATGACAGCCGCCAAATTTGACAATGAGACACCCGTTATTATTGTTGTCATTCCATTTGCATTTCTTTCATCTTATCCAATTCCGCATCAACTAAATATCCCATCCTAACTCAAAAAAGTAAAATTGACCCCATACATCCCATGTGAACTACACATCCTCCCATCTTCCCGGTGTCCATCCATACATCTATCTTCTCTTCGTAATCCAATCCATCCATTCATAATCCATTATCACAAACCCGAACCATGGCACATCATAGCACATCATAGCACAGCACAGCACATCAAATAATCCAATACAACACAACATAAAACAAAACAGAAACAAAACAGAATAACATGAGGTGAAGGGCATACATTCCACGAATTTCTACTTCCTACCTTTTACTTGCTAATTCCGAAATTCAAGAATGGAGATGAGATCTATCCCCAAAGTGACTTTTCGACCCACGCTTCATCTCCATTCCCCAATGTAATATCTAGCCCTTTAGATAAAGTCAAATACCAGTTACGGAAGATGAACTCCAGATATCATAGCTTTATCTAACTATACTCCCTATCCCAATGCACCATCATCCCAGCCCAACATAATACCCCTAGATTCATTTCCTTCGAGCTCGCTAATGCTCACCTCCTCAAAGATTCGCAGTCTCCTGTTGCGTCTTCCTAACAACCTTATCCACAGCTTGTGCAAAATAATCAATATTATTCGTATTCAATCCCGCCATACTAATTCTTCCGTTGTTCGTCATATACACATGAGCCTCACTTCTCAACTCCAAGACTTGTTTTTCACTCAACCCCGTGAATGAAAACATGCCGATTTGTTCAGTGATATGGTTCCATTTTCCAGGTGTACCCATTTCTTCTAGCTTTGATCGAAGTTCTTTGCGCATGGTCATGATTCTTCCGGACATTTCTTTTAAGTTCTCTTCCCACTCCTTGAATAAAGCTTCGTCGTTTAAGATTGTGCTTGCGATTCTAGCACCATATGCTGGAGGATTTGAGATTTCGGATCTCTGTAAAACGGCCAATTGACTCGCAATTCTACCAATCGTCTTTTCCGCATCTTGACCCGCTCCAGTTACGAAATGGAAACATCCAGCACGTTCACTATATAGACCAAGATTCTTGGCAAAAGACTGAGCGATACAAAGTTCAAAGCCTTGTTCGATGAAATAACGAATGGCCCATGCATCATTTGCCAAATCACCAGAAGCAAAGCCTTGGTATGCGCAATCGAAGAAAGGGAAATGTTGTTTTTGTTTCAGGAGGACGGCAAGTTCTTTCCATTGATCTTTTGTTGGATCAACACCAGTGGGGTTATGTGCACAAGCGTGTAGGAGAATAATACTCTTATCAGGAGCATTTTGGATAGTATTCTTCATGCCATCGAAATCCAAACCCTTTGTAGATTTTGAGAAGTATGGGTATGTAGCGACTGGAAGATGAACATTGGAGAAGATTTGATGATGATTTACCCATGTTGGGTTACTCAAATAAACGGTTGGAGAATTGGGGTAGAATTTCTTGAAAAAGAGAGCACCGAGATGAACGGCTCCAGTACCGGATATAGTTTGAATGGAACAAGCGCGTTTATCGGCGAGAGCTGGAGAATCAGCTCCTAACATAAGTTTCGCGGCAGCGGATGTGAAAGTGTTGAGACCGGCGATGGGAAGGTATTCGTGATTTAAAGCGGGGTCATTACGAAGGATCTCATCGGCCTAGAAACATATATATTAGCAGCTATCAGACAATGTTTAAAGATTTTAAATACCTTCTTAACAACTGGCAGAACCCAAGGTTTTGCATTATTATCTCTATAAGCACCAATACCCAAATCGACCTTCTTATCAAAAGTATCAGCACGATAAGCAGCCATCAAGCCAAAGAGGGGATCTTCTGGAGCTTTAGGAACCGTATCCTCTGGAAAACTTGTGGCAGATAATTGAGACATATTAATTGAAATAATGTGAAGTTCTTTCTTGAGGAGAAGAAAGGGATGAAAGGGATGAAAAGGATGAAAAGGATCTTGAAGATGATTGAGGAGAGTAATAAATGTGAGTGAAGGGAGAAGAAGATGGATTTAAATGTCATAATATATTCTTGGCATCCTTGAGTACAGTAACATTAAACAGCGCAAACATGCGGGACGGAGACCCGTTGTCTCGCTTGGCAAAATCTGGGGTGACTTTATAGGATTACAATGTAAAAATGGGATATTTTTTGTATTAAAGTTTTAGCTAATGGTAAGCAATAATGATTTGAAGACCAATTAAATGAGGAGGTTTATTGTATGTGACCATCGGACTTGAGGAACTAATAAATGCTTTCTCTGCTTTCTCTGCTTATAATATGTAGATAGGCCGAGGTACGAATTCCCCCTCTACATTAATTTAATCCGAGGGATGTCTCAAGACTACACGGTACAGACATCTCAGGAGATACCTCCAAATACTTTAGAATATCATCAACAATTCGGTATTGATTTTAAGTTCAAACGCATGTGCCGACCCGTAATACATTCCCGTGACAGATTCCCTTTTACGGTTTGCAGATACCTGGCCAAGTAAGTCACGATAATCGTCAGCCAAACAGGTAACTCTATGTGAATGATATATAGTTGATTGGTGCGGCTCAACGGAAGATCGATTCATGATAAGTTTCAGATATCAGATATCCCACTTCTACTTCCATTTTCCATTTCCACTTCTGTAACTAACTAAATTCATATTATATCACTAGATCCCATAGGACTAGGAAAGCACTAAGTCCACATGATGCATAGAATACATACTTTGCTGTACTCTTTCGTTGAGTTGCCCTTTTCAATTCCTTATTACCTCCCCCAACATTTTCTGTAGTTTGATGGGATTGGTCGGCTAGGATTTCGATTTGTTCCGCTTGTGATGCTACACTATTCAAGAGTTGCGTCTGAAGCTCCGAGATTTCAATCAAGGACTTTTCTGCTGTTCTGTAATAAGTCAGTACAAGTAAGGTCAATAACCATCGATGAACACAGTGAACATACTTGACTTGATCCAAGGTACTCTGATAATGTTTCAACATGTCATGATTCTCTTGTTCAAACATTTGTATTTGTTCCGGACTCAACCCTTGTTCAGGGAAGGAGGTTTGCGATGGTGATTGTGCCTCCAAGTGAGCATTTCCACTTGAAGTATGTTTTGCCGATGATGACTCCCCAAAGCCCACAAGATCCGGCATCATTGCTCGAGATTTTGCAAGATTACTCTTGTTCTTCTCCATCTCCCTCATGATTCTCTTCTCCATCATTGAAGCTTGAAGGTTACCACATTCTGAAAGCTTTTGCCGTAGATACCACACAACACTATCTCGATGCATCTTAATTGCATTTAGTTTTGCTTCTTCCAACTCTTGCTCCATGGATTTTGATTGTTCTCCACCTCCTGCTGCCCAATTTCCAAATCGTCCCAAAGTTCGTGCATATTTATTTTGTATTATGAGTGCCTCTGCGGTATATCGTATGCCTTCAGCCTCATCCATACTTCGTATACTAACATTTAGTTCTCGTAATAATTTTTTCGTTTCCGCATCGATTTCTTCGCGCTGGCGATCGTTCAAATGTCGCCATTGTTTCGTTTTGGAAGATATATTGGTTCGCCTTGGAGGAGGTGCTGTTGAAAGGTAGGATTGTCGGATATCCCTTAAATAGCTATTTAATGAAGCTATATGTGAGTTCTGATAGAGTTCATAAGTACTTAAGTTATATCAGCGAAAGAGTGGTTGCTATGACGTACTATTCGATATGCCTCCTTTAAGAACTCATCAATATCCTGAAGGGTCAAAGAGGGATCTGCTGTAAGAGGAGCATTAAGCTCTTTCAGCAATTTATTGAACTCGGGAGTGATGTCTGTCATAATTGGATCATGTATCGAAAAGATCAATGCTTCAATATACTATACTATAGTATTGTATGTAGTTGTTGTACAATGTGTGTTCAAACTGAAAGCTTTGAGCAACTCCAATAAAGCTGGCCAGAATGCGATGATGGATTGACAAGGCTGAAATAAAACTAGAAATTGTTTATGTAAGAAGTTTAAGCTTTTGCGCCCCACCAATGACTGCCGACCATTTGAGTTAACTCCATGGATCACAATGAGAGACGAGATTCTTGTACTCACTCCATACAACTTTACAAGACCTCATCTCAACTTCTTACGCATTCTCTCCCCTCTTCAACCTCTGTACGCAACTTCCTACCATTGCAACGGTTGCAACGGTCTCTCCTTCCTATATCGCAATATATACTTGCGATTACCGCTCTCGATGGGATTATGCCGATCACATGATGGATGCATACCTCGATTGCGAAATCGGTGCGAGGACACGGGGATCGTTCGACGAATCAACATCTGTCAAAGGATGGATTGGATCTATAGTGCCGTTAAGCACCACTAAAATGGTCAAGATTTGAGGTCGATTTCTACCATTCTAAGCAACTAAATGGGAATAACAAAGATAGTCCAAATGTTCGGCTTTAATCTATCTTTCACAAGTATATCTCTATAACACTTTCCAGCGGTAAGTATTTTTTCACATTCTCTCGGCCATTTTCTCATTATTATCTTTTTCACTCGTATACCACTTTCACATGTTTGAATTTCTTCATCATGTCTGAAGAGAATCGTCTTGAAAATGCAGAAAAGTCACAAGAAGCCGAAGCGAGTTTACAAGGTGCCATGGTCACCAATGAATCAAATCAATGCCCAGAAGATTCTACCGTAGAGGAAGCAGAGAGATTACCGGAACGTGTCTCTATCCACGATCAATCCTCGTCTTCATCGTCAGTAGCAGAAGATCAAGATGATACACGCGATCTCGAATTGGCACCTGTTACTTCCGGCCCACCATATTCGGCTTTTGGTGTGTGGAAGAAAAGCTATATTGTCGGCATGTGCACATTGGCAGCTTTCATCTCTCCTACATCTGCCAACATTTACTTCCCGGCGCTTAATCCACTCGCTGCTGACCTTGGTGTATCGAATACCCTCATTAATTTAACTCTCACATCTTTCATGATCTTTCAAGGTCTCGCGCCAACGGTTTTTGGAGATTTAGCAGATATGGCTGGAAGACGACCTACATATATTATTGCATTCATTATATACTTGGGCGCAAATATTGGTCTAGCGTTACAGAACAGTTATGCTGCTTTGTTCATCTTACGATGTTTACAAAGTTGTGGAAGTAGCGGTGCCATCGCTTTAGGATTTGGAGTCGTTGCAGATGTATCCACAAGTGCTGAACGGGGATCTTACATGGGAATTGTTGGAGCTGGCACCATGATGGGACCAGCTTTAGGGCCTGTGATCGGTGGTATCTTGGCACAATTCCTGGGATGGCGTGCAATTTTTTGGTTTCTCGTAATCCTCGCAGCTGTGTTCCTCATACCATTTACTCTTACGGTTCCTGAAACTGGTCGGAACATTGTTGGTAATGGATCTATCCCACCTCAAGGTTGGAATATGACGGTTATTGAATGGTGGCAATATCGCAAAGAACAAAAGTCTGCAGATGGACTTTCTCGGACGGCAACAGCTGAAAGTAGAAGAGCCGCGCAGGCCGACCTTGCAAGCAAACGAAAACTACGATGGCCAAATCCTCTAAAAACAGTATACATCATCATGGAGAAGGATGTTGCCATGGTGTTATTTTACAATGCTCTACTATACACAGCGTTCTATGACGTTACAGCTTCTATACCACAACTTTTCAAGGAAATATACGGGTTCAATGACTTACAGATTGGTCTATGCTATCTCCCGTTTGGATGCGGTTGTGCGTTGGCTAGTATCATCAATGGTAAAATGTTGGATCGAAATTACAAGAAAATTGCCCGAAATATCGGATTCAGCATCGATCGTAAGAGGGGCGATAACCTGAGACATTTTCCAATTGAAAGGGCTAGACTAGAGATAATCTGGCCTCTCTTGAGTGTGGGGCTTGCTTGCTATCTTTGTTATGGTTGGGTTCTGGAGAAGAATGCTAATTTAGCTGCACCTCTCATTCTTCAATTCTTGTTAGGGCTTTGCATTAACGGTTCTTTCAATATTCTTAGCACACTTGTTGTTGATTTATATCCACAAAGTGCATCTACCGCCACAGCTGCAAATAATCTTGTACGATGTCTACTTGGTGCAGGTGGAACAGGTATCATTACTATTATGATCGATCATATGGGAAGAGGATGGTGCTTTACATTCATCGCTCTTGTGTGTATTGCCACATCTCCAATGTTATGGATTGAATTGAAATGGGGACCGGTATGGAGAGAAGAAAGAATGGTAAGGTTAGAGAAGCAGGCTGAAGAAAAGAAATCTAGAGAGGAGGCAGAAGAGGCTAATGCTCAAGTAACGCAAAACGATGGAACGACGAACGAGAAAGTTTAATGATACCTTACCTATTTTAATGATGATTTGGCGTTTGTATCTAGCATTAGCTGACTTGCTTTCTGGCACATACCCGCTTGCGTTTTATTTAAAATCTATTGTATGTATTGAGGAAATGAGGAAACAACGGGGCAATAGGGCAATGGGAAGAGATGGGTTTCTTGTTAAAGTTTGGAGGGGCAGTAATATAGCTTAACATGCTACCTCAATATTCTACACAATATGAATGGATGATAAGCATCATTGTATCAACTTTTGAGCCGGACTTAATAATGCGTTCTAGAAGAGTTTTTTTTATTTCCAAGTTTGTGGGGTTGCATCCAAAAAAAAAAAAAATCTCATGCACCCTGGCTTACATTTCCTCATGCGTGGGTAATTCTGGCGTAATCTTGACATAGCATTTATCCGGAAATGTCGGGTCCACGGTCGGATCTCTTCAAAATATTGGTAAGCATATATGAATGGAAACAACAAGTTGGGTTGTTATTTTCCACTTTCTTTCTTTTTGAAATGATGGAAGATTTCGGTCATGAATTTCTTGTGGTCTTTGAATTCTTGATATGATTGTTCTTTCTGATGATGTGTCCTCGGATAAACTAGTGTTTAGCTGTGATATTCCTGAAAAGTATCAATTTTTGGGGGCCTTGGATGTGGGATTTTTACATTAAAGAAGAGTAAATGAAAGATATTTTATACTCCGGCTCATCCTCATTTACAGTCTGCATCAAAGGCGGTTGGATACTCACCTAATGCATGCCCCATCACACTCAAAGGTACCTCTACAAACACAAAACCATTTCATCATCGTACCTTCCAAACACACTTTCAATTCATCCACATCCAATTCACCAATGTCTCTTTCCCTCACTGTCTCAATCATCCAATGTCAAACAAATTCATCTTCAAAACAAGATGGATACATCCAAACTCGAAGATTTCGCCATCTCAAACCTCCCACAATCAGAATCAGACAAACCTCCCGAACCTCCCGTCTATCGACAAATTTTAACCCAAGCCTCACACACGGGTTTAATCACCTACGATGACCTACCATCCTGGCACCAAGACAACCCCTCAATCTATACATCCTACCGACCCATCACCCACTCCATACCCCGCTCCCTAAAATCCCTCTTCACCCTGCACAACGAAACCCTAAACATCCACACGCATTCTCTCCCCTTCCTCACCTGTCTGCTCCTCACCGGACTCATCTTCTACATCTTCTCCATCTATTTTCCGCACAGTCCATTGGTTGATAAATTCATCTTTGCTATCTTCTTTCTTACGACCACAATTTGTATGGGTCTTAGTACGGGATATCACACGTTGATGAATCATTCGAAAGGGGTGGCGGGGATATGGTTACGGTTGGATTTTTGTGGAATTGTGGTTGCGATTTTGGGGGATTTTGTTACGGGGATTTATGTCGCGTTTTATTGTGAGTGGAGGTTGCAGGTGGGATATTGGGTTATGGTTTGTGCTCTTTTTTTTTTTTTGGCTTTTTTTCTTCGTTTTTCTCCTTACTTTCGTTTCCTATTATTCAAATCCCCAGATTATCAACAATCTCGGCTCAGCAAATTCTTACACTCTACGCACAGATCATAACCCTAACCTCTACAATCCTGATACTCCTCCTCCATCCACATTTCCAAGGTCTCCAATGGCGCACTTTCCGCGTGTGTATGTTTATTGGAACTGCATGTTCGGCTTTCGCACCGATTATTAATGGGATTGTTTATTTTGGATGGCATGAAGTGGTGAGGGGGACGGGTATGCCGTGGTATCTTGGAGAGGGGGGATTACTTGTTTTGGGGGCGGTTGTTTATGCTGTGAGTTTTTCCTTTTCTTCTAAGTTTAATTTTTCTCATTCCTGCTCGGGAAGGAAGGGGTGTTTGTTCAGTTGGGACTACTTGGGTAGATTCAGATAAAGAATATTAGGAGAAGAAAGAGGAGAAATAAAACTAATGAAAACTGAAACAGTTACGAATACCAGAATGTTATTTCCCGGGTAAATTCGATATAATAGGTCATTCGCATCAGATTTTTCATATTCTGGTTGTGGGAGCTGCGGGGTTGCATTTGGTGGGATTGTTAAAGGCGTATAGTTATGAGTATTATCATCCGAGATGTGGGATGAGGTAGTTAGGGGCTTGAGGGATGAAAGTGAAAAGGGGAAAGGGGAAAGGGGAAAGGGGAAAGGGGAAAGGGGAAAGGGGAAAGGGGAAAGGGGAAAGGGGAAAGGGGAAAGGGGAAAGGGGAAAGGGGAAAGGGGAAGGGTAGAAGGGTAAAGGGAGAAGGGGAAGGGGATATGTGAATGAGAGGGCTTCTGGAAAGGAAAAGTTGAGAAGGCAAAAGGAGGAGGGTTTAAAGTGAAGGAGTTGGAGGGTTCTAAGATGTGAAAGGTGATGGCGATTGGGCTTGAGGTTGAGATGTCTAAAATCTTGAAGGTGATAATTTGATCGCTGGTTGGCTGGATAAGTAATGTGTATGATTGATTGGTGTAATAGAGCTGTAGACTACCGAGGAGTTTGATTAGTCTTAGCATTCGGTTGGATATTGATATTGATGATGGATTAATGAATGACGTGTAATGAAGAAATAGCTTCTTCTACTTGCAACTTGGAACTAGTATGAAAAATGCATAGCATATAATAAGATGATATGAGATGAGCTGCTTTGGATTTACGCCAACAGATAACAGAAGCTTTACCCAAAAAACCTCCCAAGCATATTAGGCAACTCCTATCATAATATCCGATTTGAACCCTGGTAATGACGTTTATGAGCACACATATATATATGGCTGCTTATCTACAGGTATTCGGGCCCGATAAATGATGGCTGAGAAATAACTATCACTAGTCCCCATAACCCGTTTGTTTGAAACTTATGTTGGCTCCTAAAAAAAGGAGACTTGGATCTTGTTGAAAGAATCACTGGATGTTCGAAGTGTTCGTCCTCAAAGGAAAGGTAAATGTTACGACATGATTCGCTTCGGCTGTCTTACCCCTATTTTGAATGAGATTTTTCTGGATCGTGTTCTTTCCTATCGTTCTCATCATTAATATCATCATCATCATCATCGTCAGATATCGATCCATCTATAGCATCTTTGATATCCTTCCCCTTCTTGTGAGGCTTGACTTCGGAGTTGAGCATGATGTGAACCAGACGAGGAGTTAATCTTTTTAGACCTAAGATCCTCAGTCATCAGATACGCCGGAGACACATTATCTACCCTCCATGCATCTCGATATACAATCTGTCAATCTCATCTTTACTTCCTATCCGAAGAGCGACAGGGTATACATACATCAACCCCCCATTTATTGCCAATTTACCAATTTCTTCGAAATCGAAATGCGATTACTTTTAAAATAAATCGGTGGTGAGAGGTTTTGTTGCATAGCTTTATTCAGCTAATACTATTAATAGCGATTTGGAATGTATTACGTACGGTATTTGACGGCTATTTAGATAGCGTTCATCTTTTCCATTTCCTTGAAATGTTTTCTGGAAAATTGGCGGATTTTTCTTCTTTTAGTGGTTATTTTTTTGTACTTTTTCTTAAGATACTATTTTAGATTGGATGGATGGTTGTTCCAGGTAATTTTTGGGGGGGGGGGGGGTTTCCAAGTCTAAGGAGGGTAGTTCAGGCATGATGAATGCGTGGCTTGAATGCTGGATTGATTGTACCGATATGGTTATTTGGCTAGAATAGTATACCATAATTGGTTAATGTACTGCAAGAGTACGAGTATATTTGGAGTGATATACCTTATGCTATAATATTCCAAGGTTCTTAGAAAGACTTAGGCTTGTCAGTAGCTATATCAAGCAAGTACTTCAAAAAGAATTTCGTACCAGAGAAAATTGCATTTCGTGTCGAATCTGTCCCATCACATTTATGTAAGAATACACCGTCCCCAGAATAATCGTAAGCAGATATCACAGCACCTGCTCGATTGAAATCCCGGAACAAAAACAATATCAACGTACTCCGCCTCAACTATCAAAAGCACAAAAACCCATCTATGAGCAAGCTACAAGTTTTTCTCCAAATTCTCTTCCATCTTTTCCACTGTATTTCCAATATCTCCGCAAGTCATCGGAAATACTGGACGATGTGTGTGCTCCGCAATGCATTCAGCCGTAGTTGTTTTGCTAAGTCCGGGCATTCCATGCAGGAGGATTATCAGGCTTTCTTCTTTCTCACGAATCAAATCCATTTCAATATTTCTATTTTCATGAAAATGTCGCTTGCTCTCCGGACCATGGGCATGGTTGCTTACCGGAGCGAGAACTGTTTCTTTGAGAACATATTTATAAGCACACTATGGTACAAGAGCAGATCATCTCTTTCGAGGTCTGTGGTATGGTGCCTGGATTTAAAAAGTTCTTGCACTCGGGCTTGAAAAGATCATAAGATGCTTGATTAATTGGAAATTCTCGGTGAGTCCAATCATTCCCACAGCATCCACAAGTCCACAAGTTCCAAGATAGTTGGCATTCAAAGATACTTCATTGTGATGAGATTGCTCTGTCTTGATATTTCTTCTCTACTAATCTACTCTATACATCATATACATAAATACTCACTTATCACCCAATGGTGAATCATCCAACCGTTTATCCATGAAAGTTCTCCTGCGACCGGTAACAGCTCCTTCGATATCTCGACGTCCAGGCGTAGCCACAATGGGAGCAGTAATAGGTTGTGGTTGTCCGGAGTACCTTAGAGCATTTACCACGCTACCATGACCTTCTGGGTTGGTTCCTTGTGGTGATACATGATGTTGTAATTGTCCAGGCAGTCCAGATTGTCTTGGAACATTCTGCATATTGCCATAGCCTCCTGCGTGAACTCCGTACGGAGATACATAGTAAGGATCCGGTTGTCCAGAGTGTCTTGGGACATTGGTTAGGCTACCATGACCTCCACCGTTTCTACCGACTCCGGCGAAGAAGTATGCTCCATTTGTAGCTTGGGCATTGTACCTACCATATTCATATTGTGCATCAACCATTTCCATATCCGTAGCTGGCGCTCTCATTGCCGGCGCACCAACCATATAATTGCCAACAGATTGAGCCATTTGTCTTGGGTCATTGAACATACTACTGTAACCAAACCCAATAGTAGCATATCCTCCTGGACCAGCCTGACCCCCGCCATTATCATTATTATTACCATTGACCATGTTCATACCCATACGATGTGGTGCATTTTCTGGCAAAGACTGTGAAACAGATGGTTCATTCCATCTGTCCATGAAAGTTCTGCGGCGTGCGGATTTGGCTTCAACACTGTTGCTAATTTTCGGACGACTAGGTGTTGCGGATACAGAATCGTTTGAGGATTGAGTAGCTTGTTGTCTCTGAATATCTGCGGTGCCGTTTTGAACTCCTTGATGACCACGATGATTTCTGAAGTCCACATTGCTTTGTGGTTTCATCACTGCTGTAACTGGCATCTCTACCACCACCTCGACGTCATCATCATCGTCTTCGATAATGATAGGCTTGTTGGCACCACCCTCATCTTCTATCTTCTCTTCCCCCTTCATCTCCGTCTTCACATCCATTCCCTCACCAACAGCATTCATCTTCTCCGACTTCCCAGCCCACTTCTTCTCAAACCCCTCGCACAAAGTTTTAAACCCCTCATCCTTTTCAAACTTCTCGGTGCAGCCTTGACAATGAATATAAAACGCACTAGGCGCCTTTGCAAACCCAAGAAGATCAAACTCAGTCAGTGTATCCCCAAGCGGTTTGAAACTCTTCCAATCAATACAATCCTCACATTGTGCCTTTTCACACCATCGACATCTATAAAGCATTCCACCAACATCTCCAGCTTTTTGCTTGCAATCTTTACAACTATGCTGCGAGCATGCGAACTGGAATTTTTGAGCCTTAGCTTGGTAGATGTGAGTGAGACATTCATTGTGATAGACTCTTGGACAAACTTTGCATCGGATAAGTGGTGAATCGTCCTCTACTTTACAGACTTGGCAATATTTTTGTGAGTTGATGTCAGGTTTCTTCTCGCGTTTAGGAGCAGAAGATTTGGCGTTGGCGGAAGAGAATGTCTTGACGGCTTCCCATTGATTGTTGTTAATACTATCCTTAGAAACCATATATCCGCCCATCATAACTGTTCTTTCCTTGCCGATCCTTCGGTTAGCTCTACTACTCGATGGTGCGAAATCTTCTGAAGATTTGCTGGATTTGGGTCGACGGTCTTCAATAGTCTCGCCATTGAACAATCTTGATTGAACGCGCTCACGCTCTGCAAGCCATTCTCGCTCAGCTTCATCTTCATCGACATTTGAACCGTCGGTGACGTCTTTTCGAACAAGAAGATCTGCGGCTTGGTCCTTGCACACCTTGATAGTAGTCTCCCAATCCCATTCCAGCATCTTGCTTACATCAATCTCGGGACGAGAGATAGCGGCTGCTCCTCGGCGAATAAGAGTCATGAGCTGTGTAGTGTTCATTTCCGGCATCTCGTTGCTGTCGCCGGTGGCGATCTCATTTGCCTTTCCTTTACTGGAAGGTGTAGCCTGAGTGTAGATATCCTCCATAGACTCCGTGACTTTAGCAGATAAATAGAGCTTCTTAGCAATTCGTGGTATCATTTGTTCCTCCACAGTACCTTGAGCAACAAATTGGTAGACTGTAAGAGAGTTTTTAAGACCGATGCGGTAGGCCCGACCAATTGCTTGTTTTGTTACTTGAGGGTTCCAGTCTTGATCGAGAAGAATGATTTCAGAAGCTGCGGCAAGGTTCAATCCTAAGCCTCCTGCTCTGGTAGAGATAAGGAACACGTTATGATTGCTCGCAAGGTCCGTGAACATTCTGATTGCCAAATTTCGCCGTGCTCGGCCGGTACTTCCATCGATTCGGCATGTGTTGAAGACTGTACCATCTCCTCCTTTGAGGACCAAAAGCTCTTGGACTAGATCAAGCATCTTTGTGAAGCCAGAAAAGATGATGATCTTCTTTTTCTGCTTAATGACTAACTCGGCAACTAGCTTTTCCAAAACAATGAATTTTCCAGAAGCTTCAATTAGATGTTGGCCAGGAAAGTATGGATCTGGCTCCGCATCTTCGAACTGATATGGATGATTGCAGACCTTTCGGAGTTGAATAACAAGATTCATTAAGCTTTGCCAAGTAGTACGCTTCTTGTCACTGCTATGTTCAGGAGAAGTTGATTTCAGAGCAAGACTTGTCGATGTAGTTTTCTCTTGGCTGTTATCGAATAGTGAGTGCAAAATCGCCGTATCTGTCTTCTTAATCAATCTCTCATACCAGACCTTTTGTAACGGACTGAGGGGGACAAGAAGAAGGACCTCCTCCATAGGAGGTAGGCCTAAATCGACCCCGGGAGAGCTCTTGGTTCGTCTGAGCATGATTAGTTCTAGGAGATGGCGAGAGGCGACCAAAACATCCTTGATATAATCTCCTTTTGAGAGATTAAATCCCTTTGCGAAGAGATCTCTTGTCTTTTCAACGAATACCTCTGGGTAAAGGAAGTGAAAGAGAGACCAGAGCTCCCCAAGGTCGTTTTGAAGAGGAGTTCCGCTAAGGAGAAGACGGTACTCTGCTTTTAGGCCTTGCAAAGACCTAGATACCTCGCTTGCATGGTTTTTGATCTGGATGTATTAGCAAAATGACTTATGAATGTCAAAAAAGCTCGGAATTGACAAGTCGCATCAGAATGCTGAAAGGGTACTAAGCTAAATGGGCTAGTTGGAACCTTCGATTATGGAAGGAGAATTGAAACAACGAGAAGTATAATTAGGTATGAAACAAAAGGACCATTTGGATGTTAAGGATGAATTTGAAAAATGACAAGTGTGATTAGGTGGGTAATCTGGATGAGTGGTTTGCGCAAAAGTTTATGTGATAATTGAACGATTCTTACTCACAATTTGACCCTCATCCAACACAATGTAGCGCCAAACAAATATCCCTTTGAGCCAAGATTGCTCGCTCTTGTAAGACCTAAAATGTTATGTTAGCATTTGTGCGTTTGCAAAGTTGATAATTGATCTGACAAGAGTAAAAATATTCTTGAGTAAATCCTGGATAATTAGATTGCCTCAATTGTGAAGATGACACAGCAATGGGGGGCCAGTTATGTGTGGGTCTAGCATCTAGGTTATCCATTTTTTCAATAATGGCATGAGTGGAATAAAAGTTTGAGCGGACCCTCCACATTAGGATTGTGCAGACTGGTAAAGTAGGGTCGCTGTGTGTGATAACTTTTGAACAGAGGTTCAAATTGAAATACTCTCGCCAAAAACTGTAATATGAGAGCAAATATATATCGAATAGAGTCTTTTTCCTTTTGGTTTCTCATTCGATCAAACAAATACAAAACATGTAACTGCTTGAAAGAGGATCAACTTTTGAGACATAAAGATTCAAATTCAATAATTCAAAGTGATCTTGCCCCACGAGTATATGAAATAGAATTAATGAAAGTATCAAGGCGATCGAAACAATACAAAAAGTTCTCTCCACAAGTCAAATTGGAAAGATTCAAGAATGCCACACTAAAATGCATAATAAACTATCCTAGCATGATGTTACACTTTATAATGCAATGAAATTCTCAACTTAGATGCATCACTGTAGCATTTATATTCCAGAATGTAAAAAAGAGATACAAGAATTTAAATGTTTACAGATCGTCATCTGAAATGCCAAAGACAATGTATAATTTCCTTACATTTCATCTAGAGCTTCTTTCAGGGGATCTCAAACATCATGGAATCAAGAAGAGTACTACTCTGATAGATAGACCACAATGTAGCAGATGATCAATAATGCTGCCAAGCACAATGAAAGTAAAGTTAAAAATAAAACTCACTCATAAGTTGTGATGACCAAGTCCACTCCGGCATCATTATCTTCATCAATATCATCATCGCTGTCCAGATAAATGACATCTTTTCCCAAGGAATTCCGGCTAGCATGGTGCTTTCTCTTTCTAGTGGCTTGAGGGATCAGGTTTCCCAGCTTATCAGTTCCTCCAGCGATGATATGCTTCAATCTACTGCGTTCGTCACGTCCTCCATGAAATCTAACCACGCTTAGGTCAGTCCATTTCTCTGTCTCCGTCATCCAGCTTCCCAAGACTGATAGAGGACAAACGATAAGGAATGGGCGTTGTAATTTGCCTTTTCCAGAGGTAGGATAGTTCTCCTTGAGGTATTGAATTAAGGAAAGTGTTTGCAGGGTCTTTCCTAGTCCCATATCGTCACCCAAAATGCCGTTGACTCCATTTTTGTATAGATAGACCATATAACTCAAGCCAGAAAGCTGATATGGCTTTAAAGTAGCTTTGATGCCCTTAGGCTGAGCTTCTAGCTGCTGATAAGGTACAAAAGCTGGTAGTTTGGCCTTCTCTTCTTCGGATAGATCGGCATTCTGTGTGATTAGCTTCTGGATATAGTTATTTTGTGGTAGCAATGGTGTGAAATAATTCTGCTTCTCTATCAAGAAAGCTTTCCTTTGAGCCAAGGTTGCGCTGGTAATTTCTTCTCTAATTTCAGCCCTCGTATCAAAGACTTTGGCAGGTTTAGACTTAGTGGGGGAGATCTGAGCACGTTTTTTTGGAGTTCCGCCATTTCCTGTGGTGTTGCTGGGGGTATTTGGCTTCCTGTCCCGCATTTGACGTTTGGCAGGAGGGGTACTATATGAAATAGCATCATCATCTCTCTGCGGGTCGTCCGCATTCTCTGGTATAACTTGTGAAAAGCGTGCTCGCTCGACAGGCTGTTGGTGGTTATGAGATAGGGTGGCATGTCGGGATTGTGTCGCTGGATAGGTTGCAGCACTAGGCCCTTTGATATCCTCGAGTTCAAGCTGGTATTGAGAATCTAAAAGAAATGGATAAGTCAGTAGTGCCCTTTTTGGGTTGTGTATAGAAAGATAAAGTAGCAACATGCGTCAAGAACAGTCTATACAGTCAAGGCTCTTAACTTGATAGTATGTAAAGAATGAGAAGGAAGATGTTGGAGGATGTTTAAAGACGGATATAAATAGGTTTTGAAAAGTCTGGAAAGGGTAAAGTGGAAAGAAAACAGAGGCATGTGCGGGAAGAGGGGCAGTAGGAGTGTGCGGGGAATGAAACAACGTAAGGAAGGTGGTAACAGACAAGGAAAGAGGCTCGACTTGGAACATTCATGTTTTAGAACGCCAAGAGATCTAGGGTATTGCATTGCAAGGGTACGAGACTTACTGCGAGGAATAACACCATACTGCGATGGCGTTTGCTGGTGATCCATGATCAAGATCAAAGACCGCGCTTTCTGAATGACTGAAAAAGCTCTGGTGCAAGATCGAAGTACTGAATTGCAGCGCGATCGCTGCTACAGGCTGCGTTAACTTGAAGAAATGGTATTCGATGTAGTACAGAATGCAATTAAAAGTGTTAAAAAGGGGGGATGTTCACAAGATCGAGAGTAGCTAGCAAGGAATGAAAGATTTAAGGGTGGAAGTTAGTGAGTGTATCTTGGTAGCAACCCGATAAAAGCAATTTGCTTTTGTTTGTAAACAAGGCCTGCACTCACCTTGTTGACTCACCATATTCACCTGATAGTTTCTTAAGTTGCTATCATCAAAAATATATTAGAGAGATTTACTTTGCTAAATTAATGACATATAACACTCAAAAGATTGGCATGTACACTATTCAGCAGTAAATTCTAAAATCTTAGCATCATATATCAAGACTTTGAGGATATACTCGAACTATTTCCATTTATATGCAGCTGTGGTGAAACCTCAAAAGCAAACAAAATCTCAGGGGCTCTTGTCTTTTCGGTTGTCGGGTCAGAGTTAATCCGGGGCGGCCGCCGGATAATGAAGTCTCTTGTTGAATTTGAATTGTACTTATCCGAATGAAGATCATTCGAAGTGAACCCCAGCTCAACCCCACAACTATTATAGTACTGTGATACCTTTTGAACTCTCCCATAATTAATTGTTTCCTCTATATACAGTAGCCATTATGGCACCCTTTTATCCTGTCACTATCTGCAGGTCTGATGGACAGTTAGAAGTCATTACAAAGACAGGAGTCAAAGAATTGAATCAACCAACACCAGCTCAACTGAGCGATAAAGAAGATGCGGAAGGAAACGTCGATTGTTATAAGAAGCTCGAATATGACGAACCGAAAGCTGTAGATTGGAGGAGAAAGATTGGTGGCATGTTGATGCATTATTTGGGTGGAAAGGAGCATTCTGGTAATTCATACCTCAATCCCAAACTCCTTGACCAATAACTAACTTCACTGCAGATAGAAATTACGTACTCAAAGATCTGCCCGAAGGATATGTTTTATGGGAACACCTCAAATATAATAAGAATAAATTAGAGGCGGAGCAGAAGAGGGAAAAGGGCAAACACGCAGCTGGAGCATATGAACGACAAGATACCTATTTATACGGACACCCTCAAGGCCGAAAGAAGAGATATCGAAGTCCTGCAGATTTCTTTCCGCATGTACTTTGGTTGAGTACAGATAAAGATGGCGACCCAAGGAATTGTTCTTGCAAAGTTTGTTCACCATTCGGGGAGGATGATCCACAAGAAGATACAACCAAACAGGATAGCGGCGCTGTGTTGAAGAAGGAAATAAGTAAGGCAACCACACCGGTTGTCAGTATACCCCTGTTAAAGAAGGAAGCGAAGAAGGATAGCATGCCGATTGTCAGCATACCTCAAAAGTCTGTGTCTGCTTCAGGGTCTGCTTCAGGGTCCGCGTTTTCAGCTTCTGGAGCTTCAAAGCCACCTTCTCAGCCCATTTCATTGATTCGATCGCCAGAACAAAGGCTCGATAGCGATCCCAATAGCGGATTCATCTATCGCACTGGAGAATTGGTTTGGTTCAACAGAGGGCATGCTTGGGGTCTTGCAGTCATATCGAAACGAAGAATTGAGAATTTTACAGCTCAATATTTGGTTCAACCACTTTCTCACCCAATTACACATCCCGCCGCTCAAATCAATGAACAAGAATCCATTAGACCTTGGCTTGCTTGGAGTGTACCGCAAACCACGATTAGTGCACTAAATGACCTCCCTTATGACGAGGTTCCTTGGGATCGTATAATTCGAGGCGAATATGGTGGAGGAGATTATCAAGTCGATGGTAGTATCTTGGCCGCAAAAGTTATCGACGGAAGTTATTCTCTGTTCGATAGAATAGAAAAGGCTCTGGTTTCTCCTGGAGAAGTACATTACAATGGAATGTTTCTTGGAGCCGAAAAGATTTGGGTTGGCGAGCCAGTTCGTCTACGCGTTGAAGGGGATGCAATTGTGGTCCTCGTCATTCAAAAGCTCATTGAACGTACCGTGCAACCAAATCCTCTTTTGACTGTAGTAACCTTTGTGGGTGATATCTACAAATTTGTCGAGATGCCAATGCCTTATAGCAGTCGTTCTCAGTGGCCAACACCTGACTTACCTGCTCGAATGGTAGCAGATTTACGATTTCGGAACGAGGTAGCAGATAATGCCAAAAAACGAACTTGGTATGAATGGCAATTACTTGAACCAGCAGCTCGCCGAGGCTTAGCTGATATCAAAGGTCGTTGGTACGAGACTCGACTTCTATTACCGGTTCTAAGAGGTTTGGAAGCATACCAAGTTGGTATAGGACGAGGTGAAACTAGTGATGCTAGTTTGTGGATGAATGGAAGAGGAGATACTATTGGAGGAGCTGGAAAAAGACAGAAGAATAGAAGAATGACTCTGGGTAAATCAGTTCCAGATGACTTCAAGGTGGGGAGAGGCCTGGATGGACCCCCGGCTGATAATCTGTTCCCTGAAACCACTGTCCCGCCGCCGAGTGTTGTCATACCAGATATGGATCAATTTATGGATCTCGATGGTGTGGGAACTTCAAGTGGATATAATGTCTGAGATAGGACAGATTGTACTGCATTTGCTGCAATTTATAGCGTGGATAGTTACTAAAAGGCGTTTTTATGGCAGGTATGTGAAAATGTACGATACTAGAGAACAGGATACCCCGAATATGGAACGGGCGTAAATGGCAAAGCAAAATGTAGCTAATAGTGATATCACATTTGAATTTTTCGGATTCCCATACTCTACGATATGCAGCGATGGATTTGAGGATTTAAGATGGTAATATATACACAATTTTTCCTTTACACTTGAGCACATGGAGCGGTGAAGATTTGATATTAGACCCATGCTCGAGTGATGCCATGGGACTATTTATACACCACCCGTCGCAAGAAAACGGGCTAAAAAATCCTACCTCATTTTTCCATCTTAGGATTTCCATAGATTGACTTCAATGGGATAAATCCAATCCTTTGGAATGATGGACTCGTTCGCCTCTCATCTCCAGAGATCTGGAAGTGGCTAAGTAGATAGAATCGATGATCGTTATTATTAAAAGACAGTTATCACTGCAATTTTCATCCATGGTGATAAGAAGTTGGGATGATTGTGCTTTTTTGGATAGTAGTTGCGGGTGTCTAAATTGGAATAATGGCACCGTTAATACTCTCATCTGACCTGGCTCATATGACCTCGGGAAATAACGATGGCACATTTTGTTGAGGAATCTTTCTGTGTTGATTTGACACAATTGGTCCTTACGAGCTTCATGAGTTCTGATTGAATAATTTCTGATCTTGTGTGCTCGAGGGAGTTGAGGTAAACTTGCTGCTTTTATTGGTCAGAGATGGAGATGGACTAAGATAAGGGTGATATACTTATTGTGAGGTGATAGTATGTAAATACTGTTGCTTTGGAATCAAATATGAACTAGTGGCTCAATTTAGTATGCTTAAAATTGCATCATACACATATGTAACTCTACTAGTGAATGAGTTCGCGAATGTTCCCGCCGCGTTTGGGAAATGCCCGAGACATATATATTTAAAGAATCATTATACTGGTGCAAAACAACATAGCCGTTCGAAGGCAGAAAAAACAGATTAAGGACACTTGTTCTAGCGCGTGCATTCTCTTTCGTTGGGATGAGCCAGGAAGGAAAGTTACTTTAGAGGGGCGATCGCTTATAGAGATTTAGTATTTAGTTTTGTCATTTGTTGTCAATTATAACAACTTAGTACTGTCGTTTAAGATAACAGAAAGTTGAAGATCAATGACAATGACGCTTTGGAATATTGGACGAGAAAGCGAATGATAAGATGGTAACTCTAAACGCAAAAGGTGACCAACACTACGACGTCTTTCAGAGCATCTTTGAAAGACACCCAGGACTTTGTTTCCCTGTTCGTCCTGCGCCTACTCTTGCACCTAATGGTTATTCACTGTCAAAAGCTAAAGGCTGAATATCAAGCGAGAATACATAACTTTCCATTTACTCTGTCGTACAAGACCAAATCATATGCGTGGAAGCTTAGAACCCCGGGCTTTTACGAGAAGTATGCGGTTTTGATATATAACTCCACTTAAATGGAAGAAGCAATAGTCACTCCATCACGCGGCTTGCGGTAAAAGTCTCAGAATCAAAACACTATATACTGCTTGGGAATGTTTTCACACAAAGCCAAGATGACTTTGGTGGAGGTGAATAATAGCCCTGGAGACTCCACATTGCCCCAATTGGGCACACTGATGTTTGATGTGCTTTTTAGGCCTCCGGACTGCTTTTATGTGTGTATAATATGCTCATTATAACCAATAGAAATTCAATATGCGTGATATATTGGTACGTTGACTAAATGGAAAGATCCTCCGCTACTTCTCGGAAACCAAACCTGGCACCCACTTGACTATAAAAGGCTCGCAGATAATCCCTACTAATTTCTATCATTATGAACCAAGAGCGGAGACAAGTACGGGAGGAAACCATGGGATGACCTATTCCGGGATGCGAATCGCCTATATTAAGACCACATTAGGAAAGTTGAAGCGTATTAGCTGTAGGAAATATGAGTGTCGCTCCATGAGAACCTTTTTTATGACAGTTTATATAAATCAATATTGCATTTATACGAACAGCGAGAAACATACGTACTTTGACAATGACAAGTCTAGAGTACTAATACTCTTGAGAGTGCATACAGTAAGTAGTGGCGAGACAAAAGATATGCAGATAATATCATTGTCAAAAGTTTCGCTGTAATGGGAGATTAAATCCGTCGCTAGATGCCTTCAATATCAGAAATATACCCACTTCTTAAAAAAAGAGCGATTAGTCACAGAGATCCCTGTGGTCTGGTATGAGATGAAATCATAGTACCTAATTGAGGGACTATATTGGAGATCCGTTGATGTTAATTTAATAGACTGCCAAACTACTGGACTGTAAGAGTTCTGGAATCTACTTACAGCACACCATTCGAATTTGTGACAAAATCCCTGCAAAAACTATATTTTCTCATATAAAATTAAATATCAAATAACTTTTTCAATATCGAATAGAATCAATTGAAATTTTGGAATATAATAATTAACTATCAAAACATTTTAGAAAATTATACATTTTATTTTTAATAATTTTTGATTGGAAATTACAAGTATTTAAAATTGGGAATTTTCAAAATTTTTATTGTGTAATGTTTTTTTTTCATATTTTCCTTATATAAAATAAGCGATTTTTTTGAACTTTTTTATTTCTTTAATTTCGAATATATATAACTTCAAAACAAAAATAAATAAAAATATTTTGTTCAATTTTTAATAAATCTTGATTAATTATCTTTTTATAAATACAAAATTTAATGAATTATTTTAATATTTTATATATATAATAAAGATTTAAAAAGGTGAAAAATCGTCATTTTTGGTGTGATTTCGCTGAGTATGCGGTGAGTCCGGTTCAGAACTCTTATATGCAGGCCGATAACTTAATAGTATTGCTAATGCTTGAGCTTGCTAGAGTGAATCTCGCATGAAGGATTTGGAATACTAGGTCAACCATTAGATCACTGAGCAACTAAGGATCTGCCGACGCTACGATTTTAAATCCGCACGTTGGGTAAGCAAATCACCGCTTAGCAGCGTTACTCGAATTTACAGCATAAAACAAACCTGAGTTCATGGCAGATGCTTTCAATGCAGCAGTTGAAGCTACAACCTAATTGCGTCACAAATCTGTTTTTCTTCTACTTTATAAAGTTTATGGGCTTTTACTTATGAAAAAATTTGATTACTTGGCAAAATAAATGAGGAGAAGCAGCTCATTCTTCTGTTCAGGCCGTTACGTCAGTTTGGTTGTCATATTTCGGCTAAAACAACAAACCATCAGACGACAAAAAAACCAAAGTAACAATAAGCTTCCAAATGAGATAATATTGAATCTTAAGTTTGGCATGATACTACAAAATATTATCTTTCAAACCTGAACATTTGTTGAGACGTATCACTATCTGAAGTCATCAGAGAACCTGCTCCTGTGCGTGGGTCGTGGGTGTTTTAGGAAGTTTGTCAAATATATTTTAGAGAGTCTACATCTGTTTATATACACAAAGCTGTAGGAAAGCTAATTTTTCCATCTGGAGTGAATAAAGGTCAAGCAGCTGTGAATCATTTCTCTCCGGTTGCCCGATAAGTCTATATTGCATTCCCATGGCCACAGTATTCTATTTAATATTCACCCATGGCTGATGGAAAAGAAAAAAAATGAGGAATTTTGGAGATGGAACCACCGAGAATGACAAGAAGTGAATAAAACACCTGCTGTACTCACTACCTCAGGTACTTCTGATTTCATATAAAATGAACTAGGTTGGTACTCCAGGTTCCAAATCAACCTTCTAGATCAGAGCTGGAACAGTGTTTCCAAGGTCGCAAAGACAATTTTGTTGCTCGTGACTAAATGCGGGCTGAAGTCTCTAGCTTCCACGCGAATTCGTTCTGCGGCATGAAGAGAAAAGCCTCTTCTTAAGTGTCACTTGATTTTAACCGTTGTGATGCAGGGAAGCTGTTGCCGAAATTCCCTTCCGCATATGATCGGACTAATGTACAGCTTGCATAGTCGTCTGGTGAACTTTGGATTCGCGGTTTGCGTACATAACTCGGTCCAATCTCCAGTTACGTCACATTTTGCTTCACATACTTGGCTCGTTTACTCTTTTTTTGTGTTTTTTTACAATTGGAATGAAAAGGATATTTGAGCGTTTATATACTTAGGAATGTCTAGCATAGCCTATATTGATCCATGAACAAACTCATTACCTGTACCCACAGAGAGCTGAGACGCGTTCACCTTGTTGTGATTGGGCCAATAATTTCATTCTGCAGAAAAGGAGGTAGCGAAGAAGAATTGTGATTAGTCGCCCATTTCTACACTCTTCTCTCACGACTTTCCACAAGCATTTACAAAGGTTTCATTCCACGACCCTTTCTCGGCAGTATATTGCAGAAAATTACAACCTTATTATGTAGAATTCTCAAGAAGGAATGGTTAATATCCGTTGATAAGCAAAATATAGAAGGCTACGTAGTATGGTCGAGTCAGTTCTAAGGGCAGTAATTTGGTCACTTTGATTGTTAACATCTATGTGTCTGAAGATATTGGTGGATACACGTTACGATTCGATAGAGGCAACATCACCTTGAATAATCACGATGATTGGGGTAATTGACAGCAAGCAATCTCCAATTTTCATCAGTTACCAATCAAAATCCACCTCGCATCAAGTGATACAGCTTTTGGTCACGTTTGATGGGTAGTATCAGAAGACACCTTCTCAATTTTTTTGTGTCTATGGTATCCTCCTGCCAGAAATGTCTGCAACATTTGGCTTCGTTTAAACTTCAAATATAGATATTTGACGCTCTTTTATATGGGTTGAGATTCAAAATTTCGTTGTAGTGCGGGCCGTATGATTTCAAAGCAACGGAATCATCACAACCAGGACAAACAATCCATGCCCCACTCAAGTCATTTCCACTTTCCAATTGTACTCCAACAGCTCTATAAATTACCCCCTTTCTATCTTGCGGATGAAGCGGCCAAGTTTCGGAGAATTAGGGGCTTATTCGAAAATGTGCGAATAGGCCGTGACCCACTATTGCACGTTTATAAGTTGCATGGAGTGTGCATTCCTCGCATTACTTTGGTTGATAGTGTCTACATCAGTGACTTCTTGCCACAGGATATGAGAAGAGTTCAAGCGAATCTTTCATTTTGCTTTTGTTTACGTTGTGATTGTCATTCACCGCAACTAATTAACACTGCCGGAATATTTGTTGTCATTGCCGCCGCCATTGATTAGTTTCGTCATATCTGCCCTTCAAACCTGGCGTTCATTCATTTGGATTGATAAAACGGTAGAACGTGCCCAAAAAAGCGTTGCTTTCATAGCGAGCTGATCGTTCGGTATAAAGCTGAGAGCCATACGACGACAAAGCACGCTTAGAAGCGTCTTATACCTCCAAAACTGATTTTTTCTTACAAATACCCGTGTGGCACTACGCAGGTTGATCTTGGTGGAAGATGTGCGCATCGGATTTCACCATTCCATGGTTGGGCAGATGGGTATAGCTTACTTTATCATTACCAAGCCAGTTTTAATCAATTAGTTGAATATTTTTTAGTCTACATCCACCCGCTGAAAGAGGACAAAATGTTTAAGGAAATAGACTTAAGCAACCCCAGTAGAGATGTATCAGATCCAATAGTTCCATTATACGATCGATCTCACCTCTCAATGAATCGCCAATTGTGGGCAGTACCTGGTACAGTGACCGTATTGAGCACTAGCACGGCGCTTAGTCTTCGACATTGGTCTGCAGAAAAGTCTTCCTTGAATCTATCGCAATGGTAAAAAGCTTAAATTTAAAGGACTATCCGCTGCCAATACTATGCGGCGGGTGGCACGCTCAGAATTCGCTTGTGTCTTTCGAGGTATGGCCGCGGTTGTAGCTTCCAGTACTAGAAACGCCATTGTTCTACTATAAAAACAATGATAAAGCAGATTTTGACTACTTGACCGAGCACAAAGGCTTGAATAAATGGAGAAATTGATGGCGTCGATCAACAAGCTTCCATTTGCACATGCTTTTCTTCTTTCGAAACTATGTGAGGGGCATCACCGGAGGGTGCAGATATTGGCCATGGACATATGTAATTATGCTATTATCCAAAATTTCCACCGTCACTTTATACCTTGCGCTATGATCTGATATCTCACATGCAGATCAATTCTCCTCAAACCAGAAGCAGAAAGTTACTGCAAAGTGAATATACACACGAGAAAGAGGTAAATACTATGATTCAATGCAACCTGTAGTGGCAGACCTTGACATTTTTTCTCGCTGTATTTTTGTTTTACTGCTGTAGATGCTTATGGATGGAAGCTTTTATATGAGGGTATGTTGAGACTTTGGTAATCTAACTCAAGTGGGCTTCCGCTCGAGTCACTTGATTATCATGAGCGAAAAAGGGTAATACTGTGACGTAGGACAATACAAGTTTGTACAGGTCCTTATTTGTTGCTTGGACTCGGTGAGTCCATCGCTTTGCCAGTGATGCGAAATTCAATGCTTGTATTGAAACCTACCATTTCCCATTGAAGTGAAGGAGGATCAAGCAACAACTCGACGGAACAAAAATAGCTCAAGGCGATAGGCACGCTGCGAGTACCTGACTGTACCTTTCAGTCCAGCCACTATCAATGCCATTCAGAATTGCAAATGGATTACTCTTATGTTTTTTTTATAAAGATATGTCTTCCCATCGGTTTTGTTGATATCAACCGATGTTCCCATCTTGTATTCTAGGATTTTGCTAAGATTCGAATTCTCTTCTATCACATATTAGTTATTGTTTATGTACCTTGTATACTTGTTCCTGCTAGCAATACAGCTAAATGACCCTGTACTTGGTATTATGAGTTTTGGAAATCTCTCGGACAAACTCATTTCAGTTTTCTAAAAATTCTGTCTGTCCGTGGGGGGTGGGGTCCCTTGATGGAAAGCCATGAAAACAAGTTTTGATTAGTTACTTGTAGCGGCTCATAGATCTCAACATACCCCGAGATAAACAGCAAAAATATAGTGAAAGGTTTTGGTGACTAGCTTTCTGGTTGACTGATTTTCCATGAGCTACATGAATCGTTATTGCGGGGCTGCCTATTCACTTGTCTATTTCCTATCGATGGACATGACCTTTTGATATTGAATAGCATGATAGGTCGGTACTTCGGAAGATATGATACAATCTCACTCACCAAATACTATAGGTGTAAGTGAATCTTGGTCACTACGTCGCGAGGCCGAAATTTTCTATTTAAGCAGCAGCATCTTCGTAGTTATTCTCCTGAACAGAAGCATCAAAGTTCGGCAGAAGCTCACAGAATGGTGGTAGGCAAGCAAGAAGACATAAGCCGAGTAATATTTTGGGAGCTTAATCAAGATTTCGAGAAGCAGTGGATCCAACGTAACTTTGTTCTTCTCACTATCTACACTAGATATTTCGTCTCCTTGGCTTTCTTTGTCCCAAAATTTATATTTTACCGATATCTTTATTCTGACATTGTGCTGTCATTAATTTCTTTCCTCCTGCGTTCATAATGAGTGAATAGTCGCAGATCGGATGGTGATATTTATAGGCATTTTCCGGTCAACATGAGCTCGGATATTGCGGGATCTTCTTTAATTCGCCAAGACAGGGACTTTGATCTCATGGTTGATACTCAGTATTTCATCTGAAATATTTTACGCCTGCTGTCTTAGCCTTATTCGTATATTAGTTGATTCTGCCATTGCAAAGGGGCCTTTATATGGACGACACTAATCAAAACTGTTGGCGTGGCATTTCAGTTGTAGGATATGATTGAAAAGATGAGCACCAGAGATGTGATTATATAGATATGAGTGCTTAAAATTACCTTTGGACAAGCTCAGTAGCCTGAAACTTCCAGTTACGTAACTCGTATTCAATATACTTCCATTCACACGCAGTACCTAAGATGTGGCCCAGACTCTCTGCTGAATGTCAAAATTCACCACTCCAGTAGTGTCGCAACCACGCTGGAAGTTAAGTCGATTGATATAAGTAGCACAACGTAAACCTTTTGAAGCTATCAACCTTGGGAGAATCAGTGGCGTCGTCTCATGGCGTTTGCGTAATGGGTGTCCGGAAAGCTAACGATTGCTGATCTTAAGAAGTATACGATTTGATATTCTGCAGTTGTGGAAATCAAAGTCTCGTATGCGTGGTGTTAGCTACTCAAATTAACACCACGCCGGATGAGGTGGAAATATTTCACTATAAAAAAAATGGCAAATTTATTCTATCAACAGCATAAAACAGACCAAAAGACGAGATATGCGCACTACAATGCGGAAGATCTACCCACCAAAAAGAATAATTCTCTTAAAATTGGTTGAGCAATTTTTTGGCTCTATTACATCATTTGCTTACAAGACTCCCCTTCTATGTGGTTGGTATATACAGAGCTTTCAAGACTACCTATGTGATCTATATCCCCAGATGTCACTGTTTAGTGCCAGTGTCGGAGTCATAAATTCTAAATCAGAAGAAGGCAATTCGGAATTGTGAATAGTTTGCATATCCGTCTTTTGGATTATCCACAGTGACTTTCACTCAGTAACCAAATTTACTGAGAGGATTATGCCAAGCTCAGATAGAAGCTATAAGTATGTCTCTATAGGGCTCACAGGAAAAGTTTCCTTGATTGATTGATTGAATTAACGTCTACACTGAGTCTAAGACTATCTAAGACGGCTAGAGGCTCTTGCGAACTCCTAACAGATAACATACTGGAGGCGAGCTGGCTTATAGGCCTGGCTAAATACATGAGTTGAGCGATTGAGATAGACTCAATCTTTTGAGTTGAATGGGGGAAGTGAAAACTAATATTGGGGAATAGATCCCGTCCTACCAACGCCGAAGTATAAAAAGTTTCCTTCTTCTTATCCGATAAGTATCAAATACTTGAATCCATAAACTCCATTCATCTTGTCTTCAAACATAAATCGTAATTAGATGACAATGATCGGGTATACATAGACATCGAATATCTAAGTAGAATGGCAGTGTGAATTTCCACAAATGAAATAAGTAAACAGTCCGAACCCACAAAAAAGTTTCTCGGACGAGAGTGAGGTAAACCAAGCTTCAAATAATTCTACTACGACATCTACAAAATTCTTGATGCCAATGCCTTAAAGCCCACTGGAATTTATTTCTAGTTCTGGCTTGCTTAATACTGGAAGCTTACGGTATGATGAGCGATATATATAAGGATGGAATGAGGTCTTGGTGGGGGAGATGGAGAAACTTTCTCGGCATGATTCACTGGATGCTCCAGCCCCAGCAGAAAGCTCATAGGCTCTCATTCATCACTTGGTTGTGCATTACTCTCGTGGCTTGCCCATTTTCGAGTGCGTACGAGCCAGAAATAAAAACTAGTGGCATAAAAGCTTTCTGGATACATGATATTGACATGTAATCCGACATTGAAGCGTTGTGAAATGAATTCTATATGGTGTGAAATGGCAGTGTAAGCTGTTGAGCTAGAGATTGTAATCTTTCAGGTGTGTGATGATGATTTCGAGTGTATATTCTTGAAGTTTCACCATCTGACCGGATTAGTTGTGCAGTATTTCTAAACGACAGCAAGAAGCGTGGTGTGAGATACCAGACTAGTAGCAGTAGTGGAGATATTTCAGCGAAGCAGTAGCCATCTTCTTCGTGTGTCGGGCGATCATGCCAGATGGATATATCGGCCCAGCTGTGATATGCTGGACTTGGAATGCGCGGTATTTGGATCCCATCAAGGGATATAAATGTATATATATGCTTGCCAGAGGCCTTACTATAGGCTAGCGAGTGTCCGCAGGCAGGCACAATTCAATGACTGATCCACCTCCTTTCAAAGGAAGGTTCCAGATCATGTACCCATCTTCTTCGGTTCAAGATTCACCACTTTCCCTGCGGCCTTCGGATGCGGAATGAATTTTATAGCATAAATAGTTCTGAAAGTTTAGCTCGTGAATGCTCAGAGGAAAGGCATTGTCAGATGCTTACTCGATATATAGGAATATTCGAAGCAAAGCAGAGCAGAGTATTCGTAGCCCAACAGTAAGCAGATGCCGATTCTGTATATGCGATATCGTAGTAATGGGCCGTCACGGTGCGAGATAATAACTGAATCTTATCATCTCACTAGCGACAAAAAGCTTGACAAACGACAGCAAAAGAAAGACTCTAATCTATCGGCAATATTCTTGAGCAGTCAATCATCAAATGAGCTATTGACAGAGGTCGTACAAGCTAAATTCCAATACCCTGTTAACCTCAAATGTCTGCTTTTTGACAATTCATGTATTATGCAGGACATGACATGCATGCCACAGTCATGATTTTGGATCTTGTACACTCTCACTCTATGTATCTCACTCTATGTATCATAGAATTCTTAAATATCCCTCTGCCCATCATGTATAGCTTCAAGGTCAATGATTATGAAGGGGCAGTAGTGAGGGGCTTATTACCCGTGCTTGGAGGAAAAGGAGAGATTATTCACCACATTACCCAATCAAATATCTTGTACTTGTATACTAGACACAAATTGCCTTGTATACGATTGAATCTAGTCATACGGAAAGTTACCTTGCGTAGTGAATCTATTGATATGGAAATTTATCCAAAATCTCTCGCTGCGGAGAACAATTAGCTGGACATAAATAGGATATAGATACAGGATGAGCATTCCACCAGAGATCTCACAAGTCCTTTGACTCAAGGTAACGCTGAAGTATTGTTTTGAATTGTTATTTTTAAACTGATACGGGTATTGATGCTACAGAATACAGGTTCATCTTAGTAATAGAGCTTGCTTGTCCAGCATCTACAGACGATAGCGCGTGTTCTGTATACGTATAAAGCGATGACAAACACGAAGCCGTGACAGTGTGAAAGACCTGAATAGATGAGATTTAATAACTGATACTGTGTATAAGATCTGTAGATAATAGAGCTCCGGCGAGACATGTGAGCTTAATGCTGAGTGTGATCACCACGTAAAGATTTGAGGGTATTCAATCTCACGCCTCGATACCTTTTTTTCTAAATCTTAAAGTTCCCTACGCAGATAATTCATAATAATTGGATGTTTAAATAACTAGATACTAAATCTATCCGTGAATATTCGACTGCAATCATGAGGTATCATGGATCCGGTGAATAATCATATGCATCCACTTCACTTTTCGAATAGATTTCTTTTAACCCTCCACATTTCTGTAGAAAACACAAGGGACTAAGAATTCCAAGTGAATGTAAGACCAAGAATACATCAAATCCGTGATGTATATACCTATTATATATACAAGTGCCTATTTCTCCGAGCATCCTTCTACTCAACCGGCGAAAAGACAAATCAGCATCTTGAGGTGAAATCACTGGGTACATCTAGAAGCAAAACTAGACACAAGCCACCAGATTTCGAACTTCAAAGGAAGAAACAAAATCGCCAGTATGAGTATCCTTGAAACTTCTCATCCCTATTTGTAATTTTTCATCGTCACTATTTCTCAAGTATTGCCATTACTCCCATGGGTAACCACACATCTAGTTTTTAGTTCCTCGTGAACGCTCCTAACCGTGACTATCCCTACTCAACCACCCAATTTGTTTCTTTCCAACTCTCACATCAACTTTAATTTCCGCACACACACATATTCCTCTTCATCCCTGGAAGGTGCTCTCCAAGACGCAGAATAATCTCCCAAAATAAAAACTAACTACAGAATCAAGGTCTTTTAAGGCTGCATCTTGCTCCAAAACTCACAATAAGAGATTCTTCGAGCGGATCTGTAGGCTAGTGAATGATGATGCATCATACTAAAAATCTTCCGGAAACTTGAGATAATATTAGAACTTAAGGAGTTCCGATACAAAAAACAACTATCTCCTCTATTCAGCGCAATAAAATAAAGTATTTTACAACTAGAAATCAAACATCTATCTATACTTTTTAATAAACAAAACCCATTCCATCCTATTAAATCCTCAGAATTCATCATAAGAGTTCTGGAATCTACTCACCGTACACCATTCGAATTCGTGACAGAATCCCTGCAAAAACCATATTTTCTTATATAAAATTAAATATCAAATAACTTTTCCATTATCTAATAGAATCAATTGAAATTTCAAAATATAATAATTAATTATAAAATGATTTTAGAAAATTATATATTTTATTTTTAATAATTTTTGATTGAAAATTACAAGTATTTAAAGTTGGAAATTTTCAAAATTTTCATTGTGTAAAGTTTTTTTTTCATATTTTCCTCATATAAAATAAGCGATTTTTTCGGTTGAATATCTTTCGTATATTGATGATATAGCCATGATCACTCATTCTTCAAGCTGGAAAAAGAACATCCTTTCCCTCGAAAGAGCAGCCAAACAAATTTATGCTCTTGGTGAGAAAAACGCTATCCAATTCGATTTAGCAAAGACGGAATTAATGCATTTCTTTATATTCAAATACGCTAAAGATGCTTCAATCAAGCTCCCAAATTCTGAGATTGTATAACCTTCATCATTGGTCAGATGGTTAGGAATATGGTTCGATCCTGGCCTCAACTTCAAACAGCATATTGCTATTCGAGCAACTCAAGCTAAAGCTTCATTCTATCGAATGGCTAGGTTAGCTAATACTGAGAAAGAGCTAAGCCCTAAAGCATTAAGATAGTTCTATATAGTATGTGTTACTAGTATAGTTGATTATGGATCAATCATCTAATAGAAAGATCAAGCCTCGTTCAAAAAGACTTTTCAATTACTCCAGAATCTTGCTCTACGTAAGATTCTAGGAGTTTTCAAAACCTTATTAATAAAGCTAATAGAAATGGAAGCTGCTTTATGCCCTCCGAAAATCAGATTAAACACTGGAATCAGACAATATGCTTTCAGATTGTTGAAAATCTCGTTTTTCTATTTTGTTAATACAATTATAGATAAACTAACTATCGAAAGAGAAGTTCTAAATACAATAGCAACCCCTCAAAAGAAACTATCAAAACTTATTCAGCTTAAAAAGATTATAAATTCAATCGAAGAAGATTTCGATTCTTTAACCCTAAAAAAGATTGATCATTTTCATTTTCCTCCTTGGAAAAGGAATACTTCATACAAAGTCAATATCAACAAGCTAGCAAAAGAGGATACCGCAATTGTTTATAACTTTGTATTCAAATATAGATGTAAAAATACTATTACAATATATACTGATGTTTCATCCATTTTGAATGGAATCAGAATTGGTATCGGGATTGCAATTATTCTATCGAATGGTTAGGTTTCATACCAAGAAACTATCAATATTGGAATGAATCAGTTTGTCTACAATGGTGAACTTCTTGGAATCACTAGAACAATCGAATATGCTAGCTTCATTGCTCAACTAAGCGAGAAATTCAAAATCTACTCAGATAATCAAGCCGGATTATACCGATTGAAAATACCCTCTAATACTCCTGACCAGATATACCAAATTAGAGCAATCAAGGTTACAGAAACTCTTTTTAGAAAAGAAGCGGAAATCTCCCTTAATTGAATTCCAAAACATACCTCCGTTGAAAGAAACGAATTGATTGATGCTTTGGCAAAAAAAACTACAAAACAAAAATCATCATTAAACAAAACTAATTTTACCTCCTTAAAAATAAATATCAAAAAAACGAAATCCGAAAAATAGAATACTCTTCTCTATTCATCTAATTCAACCTATTCGAAAATATACCCCTGGAAGACTAACTCAAAAATCGGAATTCCAGAAAACACCAAGAGAAGCTCTATTAGTACTTTGTTTCAACTTAAAATCGATCATGAATATTTCAAATCTTACCTACAACAATTCGGAATCTCAGCAAATGATAATTATAAATATAGAAAAAGAGAATCTCCTAATCATCTCCTATTCAATTACCCATTATACAAATCAACAAAAAAAATATTCAAGAAAAACAACCCTACCTCCCAACTTACTATAAAATACCTACTTCACACCAAAACAGGAATCATTAAAACCCTTGAATTTATCGAAGAAACAAAAATAGCCATCAGATCATAACATCTAACTAGAATGCAAAAGAATGTAAAACAAAAAGGCGAAAATGAAGAGGGTAAACTGAAAGAAAATGGTTAATTGGATCAATTTGGTCAATTTGATCAATTTGATCAATTTGATCAATTTACCCCTCTATATAGGATAAATCGTTCCAATTTCGAATTATATCACATTTCATTTATTATTTTCTTTATTATATACAAGAGTATTTGTAAAGTAGATTTTGTTCCCTAAGATTAATTTTCACTTTCCTTATTTAAAAATTAATAAATTAAGGCTATTTCAATCTTCCCAAATTGTATTAGCTACAACCAAATATGGCCAGCAATTCTCCATTTGTTACTTATTAGAAGCTTATAAAGCTCCTAGCCGTCTTAAATAGTCTTAAACTCAGTGTAGACGTTAATTTAATCAATCAATCAATCAATAAGCGATTTTTTTGAACTTTTTCATTTCTTTAACTTTGAATATATATAACTTCAAAACAAAAATAAATAAAAATATTTTGTTTAATTTCTAATAAATATTGATTAATTATCTTTTTATAAATATAGAATTTAATAAATTATCTTGATATTTCATATATATAATAAAGATCTAAAAAGGTGAAAAATCGTTATTTTTGGTGTGATTTCGCTTAGTGTGCGATGAGTCCGGTCCAGAACTCTTACAAGACAAGCTATTTTAGAAATATACGACTCATCTAGAATTTTGTCTGCGGACACCGAGGGACCAAGTGAATGTTCCCAGTCTGAGGAATACAAATCGTGGGAAGATATACTAGATACGTGTATAATGAAGTGATATTTCGGCTTTTTGCTATAATTAGGATGATTGAGATCGATGGGAAGGACAGGAAGAATTTAATTATCAAGCTCGCCGATATCATGACACTGATTTTTCTTATTACTATTTTATAATAAGAGTTATATTGTAGAAAAATAATATAGTAATCCGAAACTAAAACGACTAATTACCACATACCCTCTAGAATATGCCATCTTAGAACATCGAACACCGAACACCGAATACAAAAACTTTATCTATTATAATTACGAATAAAGAACAATTACTACTCTTTATCCTACTTAAGATTAATTTACTTGATCTAAAAATTTCAAATATCTATATCCATATTAATTTATTTCAAACATCTCTTTTCTATATCTAATTACACTCCCTTTAATAGTCGAGAAGGTTTCCCGTCTCTTTCTCTAACTCATTATTGTATACTGATTGATTGATTTTTTTTTTAACGTCCACACTGAGTCTAAGACTATCTAGGACGGCTAGGGGCTTTATGAGCTCCTAGTTGATGCTATGGGGAGTTGTATGCTAGCTAGTATATAGTTTGTATAGTTTGGGTTTCTTTTCAATTTTTGAAATGTTGATTGAGGGCAAGTGAAAACTAATATTGGGGAACAAAGCCCGATATCTTTATTTTCTAAGATCTTTCCTTTTTCGCTCTTTTTCTACCCTTTGCTAATTAAAGCATCCCATTGATATAATCTTCTTCTTCGATCCAATCTGTTATTCCGATATCCACTTCCTACAAAGGTCAAGAGTCATCTTTGTCAAGATTACCTTTAGCACAACAAAAGGGTCCTTATACTAGTGAAAAGCAATTGGGAGGTATCACTCTTTTCAGCTTGAATTCATTCATTAGCTCCTTTGTATGCCTTCCTAGGTGTGATGATCTCCAGCTTTGTTTGAATGTAAATAATCGAAACCGTCGAATGGAATATCGGTCGTTTGAATGTAATGATAGTGGGGCGTGGCCCTAATCCTATCTATACATGCACAAAAAATATTTTCGTAAAATCGAGGAAAAGGTGTAATATTGTATCGATGCCCAGAGTATAGTATTAGTTGATAGATGATGATATTCTCTGTTTCGTGATAATCGTAATGTTAAAATGAATGTGTTTTCGATAATCGATTGTCGAAAAAAGGTATAAAATGTGAATAAAATAGTAGCAAATTCTGTATCGAAAAGACCCTTCTGGAATAGAAGGGACTTACTAGGTGTATCATACCTCGTATTGAGGTAATAATCGATGGCAGATGTTGAATCTAACTAGGGCTTCTGTAGCCATCGTCCGTATTTTGGGTTGATGTTCGTTCATCCTTTCGAAGATATTGATGCTGTAAAATCGTAATAACCCCTCCATCGTGAATATCGTAATCGGGAAACCCTCTCTCTCTCTTCCAATGTATCCGATTCCATCAAATGACTCAATCTTAGCTCTGCAGACTCTCAATAGAGAGCTGGAGGTTCGTAGAGGGCACCACGTACAGGTGTTGAGTCTTCGCCCTCCATTATTGTATACTCTATATACTAAATCCCACTCAAAACTCAAAACTCGAAACTCGAAAATCTCTCCTATACTCAAAAACTAATATATTCCCATCTCATCCCCCATCTCATCTCCCCATCTCATCTCCCCATCTCATCTCCCCATCTCATCTCCCCATCTCATCTCCCCATCTCATCTCCCCATCCCATCCCCATTCCCCATTCTAATCTCCATCCCAACAGTAAACACGTTGGAAATGGATACAGGATTGAAGAAATTGATTTTGCGCATTTTATTCTAAATTAGATTGAATCGAAGAGATTTTATAGATCTTTTTGGATCACGTTACTGGCCTCCTGATTAGCACAATAACACCAACCCAACCTCCAACCTCCAACCCTCGAAATTTCCACCTCCTGGTTTGGGTGAGGGGATGAAAGAAGTATGCAGGATGAGATGGAGGGGTGAAGAGGATGAAATGGAGGGGTGGAGAGGGGAGAGAAAGGAGAAAGGAGAAAGTGGGTGGATGGGTAGATGGATGAGAGGAGGTGGAGGGGTGAAGGGGGGTTGGATGGATAGATGGATATTGGATGGGTAGATGGGTAGGCGGATGAGATGGGTGGGATGGATAGATGGATATTGGATGGGTGGGATGGATGGGTGGGATGGATGGGTAGGTGGATGAGAGGAGGTGGAGGGGTGAGATGGGTGGGATGGGTAGGTGGGTAGGTGAATGAGAGGAGATGGAGGGGTGGGGAGGTGGGTGGGATGGGTGAGATGGGTGGGATGGATGGGTGGAATGGATGGGTGGGTAGGTGGATGAGATGGGTGGGATGGATGGGTGGGTAGGTGGATGAGATGGGTGGGATGGATGGGTGGGTAGGTGGATGAGAGGAGAAGTGAGGAGAGAAGATGAGATAAATATAAAGAATAGAAGAAGAAAAGTGAATAGATAAATATATTATACTATATCACTCTATAAATCTCTATCTTGCTTGAATATATCGAATATAATATACGGTTGAATTGTTTGTAAATGGTTTATTTGAAGAATGTAAAAAGGAGATTTTATAATTTTAGATTGTAGACGGTTTTTATTGGTGATGATTTCAAGGTTGAAAGAAGGACACCACACCACATCACAACTCACAATATACCACCAAACCAAACCAACCAACCAACCAACCAAAACCAACCAAAAAAATAAATGATTTCCCAACTCAATATATATACATACATGTGTACCTACGCTCGCTAAATGATTATTATACACATTGTAATTTTTTTTTGGGTTATTTTCCAAGAACTTTTGTAGTGAACATGATCACTTAATCTCGCGGTTTCCCTTATCCCTTCGCATCTTTCTCCTCCTTATACTGTGAGAAAGTTGAATTGCTAGGGCTACATACGTAGCTAATTCATAGGCATTAGATTATATAATCCTTTGTAGTTAAATATAAAAAAAAGGCTTCGTTTTCCTTTTTAAAATAATCAATTGTTTTTATTAGTCTTTTTGTATACCTATTGTATACAATTTCAATTTATTATTATTCACTTTAGTTTTATTATTCGAAATTTATACAATGTAATCTGATCAATTTGTATCCTATTTCCCTTTGCAGCGTACTATCGGGACGCACATATCTCGACCTACCTCTTTCACAATGCCAAAAAAAAAAAAACGAAAGATAATACAAAAGGCAAAATGTCAAATTCAAAATACGATATCTGGGATATTTTATCTTTCTTATTTTTCATTCATTCATTACCCTTTAATTCACTTTTCATTCTTAAGCTTCTCAATCCTGTCCCTGTTCCATTACCCTTTAATTCACCTTTCATTCTTAAGCTTCTCAATCCTGTCCCTGTTCCTGTTCCTCTTCATCACAAGATGCAACACATGCGAATATACAACCCCCATCCTCTCCTATCCCCTCCTATCCATCAAACAAGGACATCAGTAGTAACCGGAGGTCTAATAGACAAACCCCTTAATTTCTCCTCCACCCTTCTCAACACCTCCGGATCCGGTTCAGGGATAACTTTTCGAGGAAGAGCTATGTTACACATATCACATCGAACATGTTTACAACGACAACATTCTTGTTGGGTAGTCATCGGATCCGAGGATTCCAGAATGGGAAATGTTTTATCACATTTATGACATGCGAATTTTTCGATGGTGGAGGAAGGTTGATCACCGGGGTAACCGTCTGGGTATTTCTTTTTCTTGGGTCTAGTTAAGGGGAATGTTAGTTTGGGAGTGATGGAGAAGATATCTGAAGGGAAAAGAGGAAAGAAACTTACGGATTCCGAGGACAATCAGCACAACGGATATGAGAACAAGTTTCGCAGATTTTACTTCCAGCTTGGAAAAGAGAAGAACATCCATGACAAGTTCTTCTAATCCTCTGCATGGGTTTCTTTCTAACCAGAGGTTGACCACCAATTTTTTGACTTGGTAATGTCAAAATCAATTTCTCAGTTGGTATCAATTCCACTTCAACCGGAACCGGACCAATAGTCGCCACAGCTGTCTTCCCCTTTTCCTTCTTCTTCAAAGGATACCTAGGACACTTTGTACATCTTAGATGTTGACAATTTGCACAAATTTTATTGGCACCATATGTCGTATTACATTTATGACAAGTACGATGAATTCTCATACGAATAGGTTTTTCGATTCTCCAAGCATCTTTTTCTCCAGCAAGTGTTTGCCATTCATGCGGTTCAATTTTTAACTGAAATCGTTCACCTAATTTTCTAGCTCGTTCGGCATTGATTTCGGCTCGGGATACTTTGGTAGGTTGAGGTGAACTAGGGCTAAGAGTAGCGGTGACATGTTTGGTTTCGACGGCGGCGGGAGCGGGTGTATCCTTTAATGGTTCTGATTTTGGCGCTGGTGTAGATTTTGGTGTTGGTGTTGGTGTTGGTGTTGGTGTTGGTGTTGGTGCTATAGTCTTGGAAGCACTAAAGAATTAAACTATTAATCAATGCGACCTCATAAAAGTATAATTCCTTTTCCCTTACCTTGGTCCTGTTGTAGTTGAAGGCTTTGGAGTAAAAGATAATCTTTTTGATCCGTCACTTCTTTTTAAAACCGTCTTCATCCTTCCTAAAATTCGACTTAATCCTTTCTTTTTCTCATTGACCGGAACTGCCGGTGCTCCTTGTGCCGAAGAACTCATTGTTGCGGAGATTCTTTCTAACATCCTTCTTGTCGATCTGTTGAATTTATTATTGATTTATTGGTTTGACTTATTCCTTGGGACCAAGTAATATTGAAAAATGACAATAGAAATTCGAGTAGCTGAAAAGTCGAAACCCTCAAATCAATTAATACTCCATCGACCAATAATAATTTATAACTCTTTTTTTCCCCCAAATTTTCCAAAAGTGGCGTATTAATCTCCTTATAGAAGCCCCTTCTTACTCTGCGTACAGTAGTATCACTCCGATTAAACTTCAATCGATCGTCCACCTCGTGCGCTCGGAACCAATGTACCGGTATACAGGGAAAAAATGAGTGATAATTTATATGTTGTGTCTTCCCAAAGTACTTTGGTAGGAATTGAAAGGTTGTATGAAGTAATTGAGTGGTAATAATTGTCTCGAATAATGGGATGACAAAGATGTAATAGGATGAAAATAAAAGAGGTAGTAGAAGGATGGTAATGTGGTATGATGTGTATAGGAAGAGTAATGGGGTGTGTGTCTTGTCAAGACTCTTTATGGAATGAATTGATTGAATGAATAATTGGGTTCAGCTATTGAACCGCTATATGCCCGTAGTCTTGGGATATTGGGGAATTTTTGGTGGAACCCTTTTAAAACCCTTAAAACCCTTAGAAAAAAGCTTGGGATGGAAAATGGGGATGGGATGGGATGGGATGGGATGGGGATCGCGTGGATTTTTGGCGCTCAGACAATTTGTCGGTTGAAGAAAGAGGAGATGAGGTGATTGGGAATTAGCGAGCCAGCGAGGCAGCGTGCCAGATAGACGGGACAAATCCAAATAAATTCCAAAAGGTAATAATGTGGGGGCTTAAGGAGTTCCCGAAGAATAATGCTTGGTATTTGTGTGGTATGGTATGGTTGGTATGATATGGTATGGTATGGCTTGTTGTTGGGTGTGGGTGGAGTTTGATGGAATTGCTGGAATTTGTATGGGTAATTGTGGATATAATATAATAAATAATGTGTGATAAAGTAAAAAGATAAATGATCCAAATGAACGGTAAACAATTAAATGATGAATAAGTGTGAGTATACCGGTAGTGAGGTAATATTCGAGTATGGGTGTTTTGAAAAGCTAGAACCAAATTATTGTGAGGTTAATTATATGAATGTAAATGTAAATGTGAACATGACTGTGATTGTGACTGTGAAAGTAGCTGGTTATTTTTTGGTTGATATACCCTCCCTTGTGCAGCTGCTCAAAGTTTTTTAGGTTCACAGAGGACGTGTGATGTGTGAGTCCTCGTATTTCGCTTTCGGTCTCGAACTTTACCTGAAATCTTTATAACAAAGATTACACAAGCACTTTTCAACCAAAAAATATCCTGGAAATCGAATGGACTCGACTCGACTTGACTTGACTTGGACTCCACTTCCCACAGTGTAGAAAGATTCCAATACTGACACGTATCTAAACAAGGAGGAGATTTGGAAGAGAGCTGATATTGATCATGTACTTAAGATCGATTTAGGTTTGGTTTGAAGTTCCGTGTGTATGCAATTGTGAGGTGTAAAGTAGTATCGTTCGATCCCTTCAATGTAGAAGGATCCCCGAAAAAGGGTTTTTTTGTTTTAGAAGAAGGGGGGTAAGATTGATTTGAAGGATGAATGGAAGAGTAGCCTCACTATTGGAACCTCGCAAAAAGATAGTGTATTCGTCCGTGTTTCTGTATGGATCAGTATACCAGGGTCCCTTTTTTCACCACTCGTAGATTTTGAAAGTGGGAATAGTGGCGCGTCTAGAGTCTTTCGGATTGGATCTCTCTGGGTTGTTAGATAGGTACCATACGGAAGAGATACTTAAAATCCCTGAAAGGGCCCCGATTCCCCGGGTATCAATGAACAACGGCAGATAAATACCGAATGAAGTCAAATATCCGTAAGGAAGTAAATGAATGAATGCACTTAATAAAAGAGGTGATTTCCACAATCTCCAAAATCAAAGATTGGTGAATTCTATACACTAATGATGCATATGTAAAGAGTCGAGTGGTGAAGGAGGTGATTTGATTTGATTTGATTGATATGCTGCAGTGATAGATGATATTCAGGGTATAAAAATCAACGAACGAGATGTTTTTGCTATGGGTCGAGAACCATAGAAAAGTTCACACATTTGGTCAGTTGCAGAAAACGTTGGCCGATGTGATGGAATTTCTTCTGCTGGATAAAAGATTCTTTTCTTGGCCATGGCCGTATCTTCCGGTTTTTTTTTTTTTTTGGATATCTGATCATCATTGATTGACAGCATGATAATAGTAAGAAGTTAAACGAATGAGGTTATTCCCCCTTCATCAATGACCAAGAGATATTGGGATGACTACTCCGTAATTGTTTCTCATTTTAAATTTTTTAAAATCAATTGAACGATCTTTATTGAATTATTCTTCTCGATTCTCACCAATGTTCAAAAGCCTCACCATCATCGACATCAATCATCAGAATCAAGGCGCGCGGTAAATCTTAATCGGAGGAGCATTACTCAATTTGATAGAAAATCATATGCAAAAGGGTAGGGTTTCTTTATGGTGCCCCGTTGTGTTTGGACGGCGGAACCACTAAATAGGCAAGGCATGTCAAGGATAAGTGAGATGGATAAATTACCAGCATCTTTTTCTATTCTTCATCAAGTTAAATGTATTCGCACCTACTGACCCACGAATTTCATCAAATCCTGGTTGATATGTGGATTGGAGGAGGAAGAGATCCGTGATAATTGACAGATTAATTCATCTTTCAAGTAATATCTTCTTTTGTAATTGTTGTTCCCTACTCAAATCTTCATCACAGTATCACAACATCACAACATCACAATATCACGACCTCCATTTTCTGAAGAAAAAAAAAAAAAAAAAAAAAAAAGCAAAAATGATAGACAGGTTCGCTTGCATCATTGACATCATTCAAAGTATAAAAAACGGGAAATGGTCAAAATCGGGAAGATTTTCTACGGGTCCATACTTTCATACCAGGATACCATTTACCCAATTCGCCACGACTTTGCATACGGCACGATAATCCCGTGGAGCTTAAGTAGCCGAACGCCATTTCCATCCCAAGCTCCATCCCATCCAACGGTAAAAAGCCAAAAACCCCCCTGGCAAATCATCAATGGAACAAGCGCTGATTTGATCTCCCCCCAAATCCCCCCACTTGAACCCGAGGAAAAAGATGAAGAGAAGGGGGTCGGCACCCAAATATCCAAAAGTATACACTTGGTCAATTTGTCCGTCATCAATTGCTCTGTCATCAATTCTTCATTCGGTATTTGTTTTGGGTCCATGGCATTGGATCTCCCAGAAACTATTTTGGGTGCATTAGTTGATTATTTATTAATCTTGGCTGTTTTTTTTTTGGGGCGAATTAGATGGGTGTATGTTTCGTCATGTTTTAGGTCCTCGATACGCTTACCATACCTAGTTCTATACCCATGGCTTGTCTTTCTTTCATCCTTTCATATCCGATAGTAGAATCTATATCTATATCTATATCTATACCATTTAATAGATAGACAAGAAAATCATCCCATTGCAAAATTCCCAATATGATTTCTGCCAATTCCATAAACCCGAAATCAATCTTCATTCATCCCATCCATCCCATCCACCCCATCCATCCCATCCATCCCATCCATCCACGTATCCACGCATCCACGGAGTTCAAAACATGCTTCTTTCCTTCAGCTTAGCCTAAGTATCACATATCACAGGAGTCATGTACGCACACATTCATGTACATGTACCTATCATGTAGCAAGGTCATCGTATTACACCCAGCCAGCCTACGGCACATACATCATGTTTCCAGCATGCCTACGGAGTACTGCGTGCGTGTACTTCCATCCGGTATCATCGGGACCAATGATTTCTGCGCGCCAACACTTTTTCATTCACTCGCATTGTATTTAACGCTACCACAATGCATTCCATACATCCCTCCATACATACATAGATGAATTCATCACCCCTCTTTCATCTTTGACCCAAAAAATTCAAGGTCTAGATTTATATCCGAACTCCGTACTGGAAATCATGGGTAGCTAGCTCAACAACCGTATTCCCGGAAGCAAAAAATATCTTCCTATTGTTATCCCGGCAGTATATGCTTAACTCGCTGTAGAAGGACATCGTTCATCGTGCATAGCCATCTCCGGACTACTCTACTCTACTCTACTCTACTCTACTCTACTCTAAAACTTACAAGAAGAGATTCATCACATGTAATTATGTATATGTAATTGTACCTCTCAATTGCATCATTGATTTGATGTTTATTCGGTATAGTAATCTATACAACCTACCATAGACAGGATCTATAAATCTGAAAGATTCGCAATCGTGACATTTAAATCGGGTCAATAGACAAGCCGGGACTCAAAACTCGCATGATATCATACGATACGATATAAAAACCCATCTCAAGAAATAAACTTCCAAATCTCAAAAAGTTAAAAGTTAAAATGTAAGAGGTACAATGATGATGATATAACTGACCATGAAGCCCTATTATAATTACCTAATAACCATCCATACCGATGGTATCTCCCTACTACGTACCTACTCTCACCCCCATCAACATTTAAACTTTTTTAACGGCAATGGGATATCGATAAATGAATGGATCCTTTTCATCGAATTGCTTGGTTACTTGCTTGATTCATCTTTGTCGGATCGGTCCTTTTGTATTAAAGTTAATCTTTGTATTAATTAATATCTTGCATGTCCATCTATTCATTATATAACTTCAAAATCATAAAAGTATATATATATTTACGGAATTCCCGATTGCTTGTCTTTGTTTTCATTCTTGTTCTTATTCGATCATGGCTTGTTCGTTTGCTTGGAGCCAGAACAAGGTACGGAGGCAAAGGCAGGGCTGGATCCAGATCATTCGATTCGGTTAATTCCCTATTTCGTGATTTTGTTCAATGCAGATAAAAAGAGAGGGAAGAAAGAGGTGAGAGGTAAGGGTGAGACATCCTTGCGTGGCTTTTTGAGTATTTTGAGTAGGTATTATCCATTTGCCGGGAATTGTATAGCCTGTGTTAGATAGATAGAACTCCGTAATGAAGATACCCACTATGTGAACAGATTCAACTCGGCTTGCGTTGAACCTAACAATACCTAAGTATTCAACTTCGAACATCGAATTTCGGAGATAGCCCCGAAGGTTAAGATTGATAGAGAAAAAGTCTTGCGGTATTTAAGGATTCCCTGTCTTTATTCAAAAGATTATGTTGGGTTGGATTTAAATTGTGTTTTTGATAAAGTAGCTAAGTTTGCTTTAGATTTGACGATTAGTAAATGGATTTCTCCACGGCATCTACTCCGTAGACAGTTGATTAGTTGGGTTATTGGTGTGGATTCAAAAAGATCTAGGTTGGCCAATGCGTAATCCCAGCTACACGGAAAATATGCGGACTTGGCTGGGGGTGGGATGAAGATTTGATGAAGATTTGATTTGATTAGAATTATATCTATAACCAACCTCCCTACGACAAATAATCTCACAAAGACGGAATACATTCTAGAAAAATATACATCGAATGTACAATACACTTACTTAGCAATTATTCCAACCACATTCATATACAAGCTGTATGTAAGATCTTATGTAGGTAATAATTCATCCCTCCCTTTTAAACCTTCGCCGAAAATCTCACCCATACCTACCCAGGTACCCAGGTACCCAGATACCTATCCTATACATACGGAGCACGTCCCTAGACTCCCTACCCACCCATTCAAAACAAGATTTCCCAAAAAAAACAGAAAACGGCACAACCGATTTTTCAATCCTTGTCTCCTTGTCTAACTTTTCTTCTTGCCGCCTTCCTTGAGATGCTTTCGCTTCTTCCCCATGTCCTTGTTTGAGAGTTTGTAGGGTCTTTTTTTCATCACATCACATCATATCATATCGTCGGAGTCGGAAATCTCTGCATTCTCTGCAATCTGTTCAAAGGAGGGTAAAATTTTGAAATTTCGCACCAATCGTTCATCATCGTATGTTATGAATAAATAACTATTTCTTTATTTCTTTAAGATTTCTTCTCTTGCCAATACAATTCAATCTCATCTAGAATTCTATCTCTAGTTGTCAATTCCTTGATGGATGTCCATCTGTCTGTGCTTTAGATATTAGGGTAGATTGGTATGGTATGGTATAGTACAGTGGAACCCCTAGATCTTATTCAATAAGATGATGGTGTTGCTTGCTTGTGAATGGATGATGTACGAGCTCAGAGGAAAGAATAGAGTGGATGTGATTTAATGAGCTATTATGGTCTGCTTGTGATGGGTACTTTTGTATTGTTGTTTTCATACACTTCGTACTCGAGTTGTAAATTCTGGTTGTGTGTGTAAGCAAGCATAGTTGAGAGTGCTTTTTCTGTGGATGGTCGGAGAGATTTGAGATTTGAGATTTCATTAGGGATGGGGAGATCATTAATAATTTGGATTTAAAATCTCAGGCTGCATATTTCCAGATCAATATTCTGTTCTTTCAACAGCTCTAGATTAAATAATTATTGAATCTGATATCGACACATCACCCATCATTATGCGCTCGTTCCGCACAAAGCACACAATAGGTAAGATCCCTCAAGCAAATAAAAGAAACTCTAACCGAACACCTTCTACCCTTCAGCACCCTTCAGCACACCCCACACACGCCACAATTTCAAACCCTCCATTCCACATCCATCCGCTTCGAGAAAAATAAGCAAATATGGCTTGAATCTAAGACATGGGGATTTTTAGATTTTTTGGATATGACGCTATTTAATTGCTGTTTACGGAGTAGAGATTTGCGGAATTATTGTATTGGGGGGTGGGCTGAGTAGGGGGAGGTTAAGTAGGTAGGGCAGGGCATGGTAGGGTAAGTTCTGTGTTTTGGTAATTGGATTTGTGCAAATGGATTGATTTTATATTTACTGGTTTTTGGTTACGGATCGTGGAATTAGGTAATCTTTTGTATTTTCAAGTGGGAGAAAGAGGAAGAGAGTCGGGGTGTTTTGGATGGATATATACATGCCAGGTAGTCGGTAGGGAGATTCATGGGCCATCGTTTAAGTGTGATAGATATGCATATCCTGCGGATTTAGGATCAACTCATTATTGATGCGTTGAGTAATTGTGCTTTCATGGGATTCCAGTCAAATTTTGGAGAAAGTAAAGAGTAGGTAACTCGGGTTATGTGATGATGGGGCGATATTGACGGAGATGTAAACCTTGGAAGCTTTGATGGATCCGTGAGCTGGGGTGGCAAGATCTCGTAAGATTTGCTTATTTCCATCAAGGTCGGCTGCTGGATGCGAGTCCACGTTTATGGACAGCTGGAGGACTCTGAAAGGAAAAGTTCTCGAATGGTTCGATTGATTGTACGTCTGCGTAATTCGTAATTGGGAATTTCGTAGTTGCTTTTGGAGGGCAGGGCTCGGTCTAGTGGTCTCATGATGTAAGATTCGTAGACGCCAGGTTTTTTTAGGGTCTGTTTGCTTTGATAGTTAACGTGATTAATACAGTTTTTGTTTCATGAGTTCTTTCTCGGTGCAAGTATAGTGTACTCGCTCCTTTGTCGATATTGATTGGTATGAGAGAGTTGGTTGTGCATCTTTGGTGGTTTGAAATGGAAAGTTGAGGTGTGCTTTGATATATGTATGAATCAGTATGATTCGTATCGAGGAGCCAGTTTTTAGAAGCTGTCTAAGATTTCGGGGAGCGTTGGTCAGAGATGATGTTGAGATTTATATGAATGAGAAGAGGTGTGGTGAGTAGTTGTGAGTGAATTGTTACGATACTTTCGTACTATCGTTTCGAAGGAAGGTAGTTCAATCGTCCATGTGATTCAAAAAATTCATCGCTTGATGTTCGTACTGAACAAGCCATGATCTGATGTGTTGGGGATTTCAATTATTTAAGATGCGTAGATGCACATACTACTTAGTACTTAGGAACATGGCTCCAGACAATGATTTTTGACGTTCAATACCCAGGATGCCAGTCAGACTTCTCATCAAAATATGCCACTCTACTTATTGCATCCCGATTACGACGAATATAAAGCCATCAATTACCGTTCAATGGTAGCAATTCGTTGCCGATCCTCGAATGCTGATCTTCCCAACAATTCACTCCTTTAATATCAAAATACCCCCCATCCCCCCCCCTTCTTTCCAAATAGTTTCAACAAATGGCTATAAAAGAAATCCATCTTTTGAGGAATCATGGCTTCCAACTTTCAAATTAATGCACATCTGCCTACACCTTGAGGAGTGGCTACTGTGCCTATCATAACGTTAAGATGTTAGATTTCTTACACGGAGAAATTCATAACCACGTAACTACCTTTGTATCTTGCCCAAGTGCAGTAAAAGTTATTATTATCATTCACACTTCTTTATCGTCGCTCTTTTCTAGTACTCTACCACCAACTGGCTAAATTTCCTACATCGCTATCATTGTCATTATCTGTCACTTAATAACCTTCTCTAAAATAAACGTATAATGGAGGTTATGCATCACTTAACACAGGATTTACCCGGCGCGATAAATGATCCTTACAAAGTGGAACGCGAAGCTTTCGAATGTTGCCAGGACGAGATATAGACGTAGAGGTTGAGGTTGAGGTTGAGGTTGAGGTTATATACTTTACTTTCCTCTTTGAGATTTTGATTCCGTATAATGAAGATAATCATAGACGAGGAGAATTTGAGTAACAAATATAAACCTTGACATTATAGCATTTCAAAATTTTGCTTCATGTAACTACCACATAAAAATATAGCGATAGATAGAAGTGGTGATGACAACAACCTATCCATAGTCATTCTCTTAACGAGAAGTTACTCATCCTCAACACAAAAGTGAATCAGTGGGTTTATTCATTACAATCATATACCACCACACTCCGCGTCTACTTTTTCAAAATAAAAACTTGCAATACAGTATGCCTGCTTTCGCCAACGAGCGGTTCATTTAGTTTTCATTATAGATCTCTACGTGTATTCTTCGAGAGTTTTATACTTCTGAGTTGAGGTTTAGAGATGGGAGATATGTGAGGTTGGTTCATAGAGTATTACTCATATTCATTCTTTACTTCGAAGCTCATCGAGCCCCAGAGAGGATGGTTCTACTGGACTGCACTACTATAAAAACAGGTGATTGAGATAGCTTTTTAGAGAATAACGTTATTGAAGTTCAAACGCAAGAGATCTTCGAGGTTTCGGGATGTGGCTTGATGAACCTGGGACGTGTGAGTTGCGTGAGGTTTTGCACGTAGTCTTTTTAAACAGGAAGAAGAGGAGAGGAGAAGAGAAAGTGAAGAATAAGTGAAACAAGGCAGCGAAAGAGAGGAAGAGAAAGATTGGATTCAAACTTCTTCTGTTTTTTGTTGTTATTTTGAGACTAATGAATGGATGATTGATACTGCCTATCAAAAATTTCGACACTTCGCTTGATCAAAATCAAAAATCATACCCTGCCCCCAATTTCAAAGATCGATAGCGAAAATTTCCTCACAAACCAAAACCTGTAGTATCAGTTAGTCCCTGTTGTCGATACCAAAGGACTTGCCAGGGCTTTTAGAAAAAGGGCTCGGCGACGATATATCTAAATACCGGTTTTGGATTTCTCTCAGTAGGTGAGGAAGCAAGCACTCAAACAAGCAAGCAGAGACCCCAAGATTGAATTAGAGGCATATTTGAGATTTGCGAGTCGGTTATTTCAAGGATTGCACGGGTTTGTAGAGCACGGGTTTCATTGGGGCGATAAATGTGGTTAAAATGCTAGATATGGCTTGGTAGTCACCGGGATGCGATGTAATTCTGGAGGAGCGAAGCAGGGGATGGCATATAAGAAGACGTTCTCATGTGAGTTTGGGAGGTAATAATGTTTAAATGGTTCATTACGGGAGATTAATGGGTGCGTTTTTGATATGACTAGTAGTACGTAGTTGTAGAAGTAATGAAGTGGTTTGGTTCAGCAGAGAATTAGAAGGAGGGAATTTGCGGTTCTGAATGTGGTGTGTGGTATGTTGTGTTTGTGGGAATGGGGACTACACTCTTCACTTTGACAGTAGTTAAACCCTTAATTTAATGATTATATAAAAATGGTAACAATAGCCACATGTTTCCATTCCTTTCTGGCTTTACAGTTGTAGTAAAGAGAGAGAAACTCATTGTCAGGATTCGGATTCTATGGCTAACAAATTCAAATATCATATCTTGTGAAAACTACCAAAATCCTACTGCAATGAAGAAATTGTAATGAGTAAATTGTGTAGTTTGGTTTCAGGAGGCCAGGATGCGGTTTCTTTTATAGAAGGGATTGACATTATACACTGATTAATTCAATCTATTTTGCATTCTGTAATCCACTTATAGCTCTTTCTAGGATCAGTGTGTGTCATAGGATATTCATAAATAAAAGCCAGTTTTGGTAGGAATTCAAAGAAGTCAAACATATTGATTTGCTCACCACACGATCCAGGGTGGTTGGGATTTGTGGACTCATCGAGATCTGGGACATGTGAATTTGAGGTAAGAAATCAAATCAAGACTCTATCTTCTAGATATGTGTATATTCTCTGGAGAGATAGTAATTTGTTTTTGAATTGATGATGGTGTATGACGACAGTAGTAGTGAAAAGACAAACTGGCAATAGTCACAGACACAAAAGTGACAGCAAGAAGCAAACTTCCAACCCGTAAATACTCTGGGAAAACTAATGAGGAGATCTGATCCTCACACAAATACCACGAGCAGAAGCTAGCTAAACATCCACCCAAGAATCCACACATCCCCTGACACAGTAGTCTAATTGATTTTTGCCAAAAATTGTATACTATTCCATTTGTATTTTATACCTAAGAAGAGGCTCCTCGATAGAAGAGAATTCACTGAATCTCAGGATCTGTTCTGAATCATCTGATTAATGAAAGTTTAGTTGAATCTAGAAGCATAGGTATATAATGCGCTTCTATCTCAATTAATCTCTAGTTGAATCAATGAATCAAAACAATGTCTTCTTCAAAAAGGAATTCTCATCCATTTCATTGATATCCTTGGATATCTACTGTATTTGTATTTGTCGATGAAGTCTATGATTAGATGTCGAGAATTCCTTCTCGGAAATGTTTTGAATACAGGGTGGAATTTTCGTCAACACTTGTATATTCCGTTGCTGATGCAGTCAACTTGAAGTATTACTGTCGGTATGAAGTGATAATATTTACTAGAACGGCGATTTTGATCGTCAGAGAATCAATGTGGTAGAGAAAAATCTGAATATTCTATAGGACTTGGAATTTTACGCACATCGCTAACCTGTGCCCTGTAATGTGGTAGCAGACGATGTTTCATATGCTTGGTTGTTACTATTCTATAATAGGAACTATTATATACTAGCTAGAGGTTTGAAATATGAGATACTGTGTTGTGGGGCTTCTTTTGAGCCCATTCCTCTTTTCTTGCCGTGTTATGAGATGAAGAGTCCTTTATAGTTGGGGCTAACCACAAGATATTTCATGAGGGCGGATATTTAACAGAGGTTCTTTTCTTTTTTCTCTGTTCACAGCAAGCGTCTTGGATCATCATATTGATCTTTGCTATTGTCGTAGGAATCTTTGCATAAACTTTCATCGTCTCAAAGAGGCTGTAACGAATGCTGGAGGGATGATAGGAAGTTATTCGTGTTTTTTGAGGTCATGACAAAGAAAATTGTATTTGATAGAATTCATGTGCTGCCAATTTTCCCTTTTGCTTAGCATTCTGCTAGTATTACTGGTTTTGTTCTCATCAACCATAAATCATATCGACACCAAATGATCTGTCAATGAGCCGCCCTCTCTCCCAAAGTTGGCGCATTGCATGATGTATGTTGATCTATTGTGGTCTAGAACCATTTGCATCAAATCTCAATTTGTCAATTGCTCAAACCTATAACAAGGCATCAAAATTTGCTGAAATCCTTAGGAATTCCCCCTTTTTTCCCTAGCGCACGCTATAAATAGGTTTTCAGCTGGCGGACTAACTCTCAACGCAACAAAGAACCGAAAGATTCGAACTTTTGTTGCACATCTAAAATTGAGCGCAAGTTTATGAACTTGCAGATATGCTATTTAATTTCATCTAGACCCATTCTACGGTATGCCAGCCACTCGCCTAAAAATATGAGAGCCAAGAGCACGAGGGCTCCCCTTTGTTGCAGATCCAGTGACCACAATCAAATCAAAATGCCACATTTGATTGGCAAAGTGTCATACTGTGAACAAAGAATTGAAGTCTTGGAGGTTTTGTCGCATGTCTGAAATTGGGAACGAGTTATTGAACTTACAAAATGTACTATTTGACGGGATCTAGACCATTCTACCGTGCGCCAGCGGCTCGTCTAAAATACTGAGTCTTCTCCTTTCAGATCCGGTGACCGTAGCTCAAAATAGCTTGAACAGACATTTGATTGGTGAGTTGCGGTACATTAGACAAAGACTTGAACTCTTTGGAAGTTTTGTTGCATGTCTGAAATTGGACGCGAGTTTATTAACTTTCTCTTCAGCTTACAAGTCCAGTGATCCTTCTCAAAAGCTGAATGTGATTGGCTCAGTCACACTCTCAAATAGAAACATGAGGTCTCTGGACATTATGTTACACATCTAGAATTGGGCGCGAGTTCTTGAAGCTGCCAGTGGCGAGTGCATAGGGGTAAACCGCACTTGTGGGCCTAAGGCTCATTGTTGTTGCATGCGGTCAGCTTAACAATAGGACTGAGTGCGTCTCAGCTGAAACAATAGTATCTGCATGTCTTAACGAGATCGCCCGATCTGTATTCTCCATCCGGGGATACTGGGGCACTGATATTTATTTTCGCCGAAAGGTAATGCGAAGATATTCCGCTGTAATGTTTCAACATTTCTCCGTAGTTTTGACTTGGAAGCATTGAAACTTTATCGATGAGACGATAAGTTTCATGATTCGTATCCACTTACCACCTGGAATGGTCAGCTATTTATCAGTTGTGTTACATTGGACGTTGTAATTCGAGCTTCTCGCTTACCATTTAAGATGTTTGATTGTTCGGGCATTCACTTGTTAATTTCTCCGAAAGTAATTGTGTTGCTGGTTGTTATACCATATCTAACTGTTGCGGACGATGATAGTAATCTAATAAGTATGCAAATGCAACTCGATAGAGTAACAAACCCAAAAAGAATGACATCCTTGGTCACTTGATTCGGGACGGAGAATAAAGATATACCTATAACAATCTATTTACACAAACCAAGAGAACCATTTGGTCCTACTAATACATCGAAGCCTAGACTGCATCTTTCTTACAGTAACTTCTGCCAGTGATCAACTTTCACGTGTCAAAATTTTCCCGTTTTTAAATCCCAAATAGGTAATGAGGGGTAGTAGTGGGGCAGCCCATAAATTCAACCTAAAGCGGGAATTCTGCATCACGACCCAAACACATACCGTACTCTTCCCTCCGGTTACCACTACGGAGCATCAAAGTGGGTTCTCCACCCACAATAAAGCATAACCGCATGTTCTAGGTCATTACAACTGACACGACCTTCACCAACACGTGGAGCATCTTCAACCAAGATATTGTACCGGCATTACAGAAAGTAAAGAAAGGCTGTTGCGGCAAAATAAGATATGCAACAAATAACCAAGACACCACTATGTACTGAAACAATGTGGGACTAGAAATACAGGTATCCCCGCAGCGGAGGTAGCACGGGGGGTAGTACAATGACGATATATTTATCTGAAAAGCAGACGCCATATAGGGTGGGTATACCCGCGGAGCAGTCCGCGAATCGAGATATGCAACAAAAGACTTTGTATGCGCGATGTGAGCGTATGGGGACCGGAGGTTGAATAGAAAACATACCACGTTGCATTGGGAGTCGCACTGAGGTCAATTAAAATGTGGGACATTGATGTAGTGCTCCGCGGAAAGTGAGACTCGATGTGCAACAAACGTGGAAGTAAAGATGGGGTTGTAGAAAAATATGCGTGGTTGTGCTGAATAGGAGAGTTTGAATGTATGATGACGCAGTAGTGCTAATGAAAGGAGGGGTAATGTTTGAGACAAGTTTGAAAAGACAAGTGGTGAATCTGTGTGTAAGGATATCTGGGACTGTCGTTAAAATGAGTGCATAAACACGTTGAACATGCACCTCATACCCAATCCATCCAACAGCTCGCATATTCTTTTAAACCCCGGCCTCCTCTCAACTTGGACTTGCAACCATACCTCTAATCCCTATTAAGCACTTCAACGAGATGCCCGAAATATACGATATGCAACAAACAACCAAACGCGGAGCCCGTACCACCAAAGACTAAACCATGGAATGATCCGCAGATTACGATGTGCAACAAAACCAAGTCCTTGGGAAGTACCCGCATGCATTTATGGTGGCATGACATGACGAGGCGGTGCAACATAATGAAAGAGGCTTGTGATGTGGATTGTAAATCGAGGGTTATCTTGAATGTCACTGGTGTGAGCCTTGTCGGGCTGGGGTTTGTTGTACAAGCGTGACTGTGTAAGGCTATGTGGAACAGCTGGTGAACTCGTGTATTGTTTGTCCTCGTGATGGATATACAACAAATGGACGGGATGCCCTCCAGCCGGTGGAAATGCTTTCAACCCGATGAGACCCCAGCATCTCTGGCCGAGCGGTTGCTTCTTTAAATCAGACACGGAATCGGGTCGAAAAGCTTATTGTGATACCCATAGAGACAATCGGATCTTACCCATCTCTTCTCAAAATTATAGTGCTGAAGGTATTTCGGAAGCTTCTTCGATGCTAAACGAGTCCTTTTAAATTCTCCGCACGACCCTATTGAAGCAAGGTAAACCATCACTTGCTTCCAAGAAGAATATATCAAGATCACGCATGTGGTTACTCTCTATCAGAATTGCACCCCAACGATAAAATTGGAAGACATGTTCAAGGTGATTAGAGTTATGATTTATCCTACTCAGACGAGAACGGTTTATGAGCTTTGACAACAAAATTCTCCAAGATCGGTATGACAAAAGTCATCGAAGAATAATGCCGCGAATGATAGAATTTGGTCATGATTTGGCAATCAACTAGTGTTACCGTGCTAAAAAGGAGGCGGGTAACGTGACTCCCAAAAGGTCTATATAACCACTTCGATTCAACCTAGTTTAGAATGAAATGCGCAACATCAATTTCTTCAATCCGGTATCCATTTCTATCGTGTTTACTACTAGTGTTGATTAATTGGAAAATATTGTGTCGTAGGCGTTCAAACTAGTGTATCACGAAGACAGGAATTTTTTAAATTTCACTATACACAATCAAAGCTGCAATCCACATAGCATGATTGAAGAAGGGACGCAAAAGTAGACACCATACCTGCCAGTCATTCTGAAGCTCTCAACAAATTGTTTGAGTTTCTCTTGCGAAGGGTTGTCTCATATACCCTTCACTATATTTTGGAAGAGACGGACTGCAGAGTTACAGGACGACGTCATAAGAGATCTCTCTTTTTCGAGTTAAAATGCACAATTTTGCATTCAGTATTCTCATTAGACTAGGGAAGTCCCATTAAATCATGTCTGTATGACAGAATGCTTGAACTAGGTAGTACATTTCGAGATAGGTGCTTCGCCTCCGACATGATGGGGAGCTCTGCCCATTTTAAAAGCCATAACTATGACTTGGAGCAGCAGTCAGTGGCGAAGTTGCACCCGATAGTGACCGTAAGGTGAAGCTTTCACCTTTCTTTCAGATATAGAGCTACTGGCAGTGGTTCCGTTTGGGGGAGAGCTGAGGCGAGGTCAAAGTCATGTGCAAGCTACCTGCCAAGGAACCTTATCACTTTCACTTTCTTAACTTGTGCTAAGATGGGATTGCCTTGATTGAACAAGTGATGAAAATATATTCTCATTGCGGATCAATGAAATCGAGAAACTTCAAGAGTGGCAACGTAAATAGAGAGACAGTAGCAAAAAAGGAAGCGGGTAATGAAAACAAAAACCAAAGAACTTACCACATAATCCGCCCAGCGATCCCAAAGAGAAAGCACATCTGTATGCCTTTAGACCCTGTCTGGAAATATACTTTTATCGTATGCCCTCGGAAATCAAAGCAATATGTTTAATTATGAAGTATCACGCAAAGTCCGCTCTTTTACAGCCGAACGCATTTCACGGAAAAGGGGGAATTATTCGACGGATTATGGTTCTTCAATTAATACTTGAATGCCCATAAGTCTCATTTATACATTCCATAAGCAAGATGTCCCCGCCTTATAGATGAACCCCGGTTGAGGAAGCATAGGGTAGGGCGAGTTTATAATAATTGGCCCACTCCGGACAATGGAGGCTGTAATTAACAACACTGGTAGAAATACATGCTTTATGATGATACTACTTGATGGCAGTACTTGAGAAACTTAGGCTGGATGAGCTTTCTATTCCAAGGCGGGGTTCAAGACTCAGACTTTCAATGCTTCCTGGTATCATGCTGTAAGAAGAAACAAGGCCCATCTCGTACACCATGAACAAACCAAAACTAACATCACCACAAGAATATTCGGTATAACAGCTGATCCACCTGTTGCGTTCGATAAACACTACTCTATCTTGCTTATAACAATTCCGCACACTCAAACAAAAACTAGCGGAAACAGCGCTACCGATGCAATCTCCGACCGCTGCCTGCGGAGCATCATACACAATTTCGATCTTGACGGTGAATGGATTTATGGATACTGTCACTGTCCATGATTTATCGTACCATTTGACCGTTTCCTAAAGACTGATAGAGACGATTAGATCAGGTGGTAGGTCGATTTGAGCAGTTGATGGGAGACGTTGTAGCAGACTTCGGGGTATGAGGTCTGGGTATGAGTGTTATTGCAGTCGATGGGGTTCTATACTGGTGCGATATATCTAGTTGAAATTGCAGCAATGGAACTGGAGACGGAGACGGAGAACATGTAAAAGGGAATTATAGGCAGGAAAACATTAATGAAGTATAAAGAGAACATTTTGATATAGGAAATTGAAAGTCACTTAGTCAGATATTTCAGGAAGTCTTCTGTGAGTATTCTGAAAAAAATGGGAGTTGCATACCAGAGGCTGATGGCTGCTTGGAATTTAACATGAGTCGTCTGAAGAATTGGACACTTCAATTCACTTTGGGCATCACCAGGACGGATCTACTCGACAAGAGTATCTAGTGGCGTTCCCAAAACAATTGCAGAGCCCCAATTAACAACGTCAGATCGCAGGGATATGACTTGGCTTGTGGTTCCTAATTCCGTGCAACTATATGTCGACAAAATCAGCTAATTATGCATGATCAGGCTCTGCAAACAGTTTCTCAAAATCGGCAAGACGAGCTGCCGCACCGACCAATGTGACAAATTCGTGCCGATGCCAGTCCTTTCTTCTCCTGCTATCCGCTGTACACTCCAATTTGAGCAATGGTCAAACGACGGAAAATGAACTTAAATGTCCACCAACAGTCAACAATTGGAATGAGACAACCTTCGATCAAGTCAAATTAGAGGTTATAGTTCCAAACTTCAGCTGAAGATATCCTCACTCGTATAATTCGGCTAGTTGTGAGGACATAAAACCTCCTCTATCGCATCTGCCAGATTCCCAGTCTCCCATATTTTATTATGCGCTCCTTTCAATATACCTTTGAGGTTCTTCACCACTACCTCATCAGCAACGCCCTGAACACTCTTCACCATGACATCGATTTGTGTCTCATCAACTAGCTCATCATTGGGCGAAGTAGCAAAAGCAAGGACCTTTCCACTTTTACCAATACCCTCGAAGTCCGGAAACCTCGCTGGTGAAACTTCATCCCAGACTTTTTCATCGCCTCCAAATGCCTCGGTGAGAAACTCATTATATGCAGGATGCGGGTGTGTATCACGAAGTAATTTCAGATCGTAGATTCCAGCAGCTCCAAGAAAGTATTGTGGGAGTTTAAAGTTCAAAGGTTCATATGGTATACCACAAGAACGCAAATACTCCTTTCCCATTAGAACTTGCAATGCTAGCGTAGCTCCGCATGAATGGCCGACAAGCAGATATTGATCTTCGATGGAGTATTTGGACTGTAAGTAAGACAGCGCAGAACAGATGTCTTGTAGGTGATCGGGGTGCTTGGCATTGCGGTATGTATGCTTAGGGACTGAAGAAGAATCCTGAGGGAAAGATGAATGGGCTGAAAGTCGATAATTAATGGACACAAAAGAGGCGATCTTGGATTCAATGGATGAAGACAAAAGACGATTAATCGTTGGTACGAAAGAGGACGACGTCACAAGTGGATCACGCCATGCTCCTCCATGGATGTAACTGGAGAAGATATTAGCATTATGGTAGATTCCCAAACACGTGACATACACATAAAAAGGCAAGAAAATCAGGGGTTTCTTACATTATCCATATCTTGGATGATGTTGTGGTGGAATGTAAGACATCACCCGCAACAACCCTGCTGTGTCTCGGAGAGTAAATACTCAAAGTCTGCAAGTCGTGCTCTTGCGCATATTTCACTTCCTCTCTCAAAAGATTATTACCAGTATCAACTGATGGAACTTCAACAGTAGCCATTGTGGCTATAACTTGACAATCTGTAAGATGATACGAAGTTCTCAATAGCGCCAAAAAGTATGGCACCTCATAATTCAATAAAAGTTGCACTAACGGATCGGAAGCGAATCAGATTACATAATTCATGCACATTCATCCCCATCTTCAAGAAATCATTCCTATCTCGACGATAATCAAGTGAGCGATAATCAAGTGAGGGGTCGAACGGATGGATAGAAGATGTCGCAGATTAGGCGTTTGACCTCGGAACTGTATCCATTGAAGGTGAGAATGAAAGGTGATGCGATAAAGAAGTTATAAAAAGTGTGCAGGTAAACACTCTACATTTTTATTATTTGTCAAAACAAGTCTTCATTATCTCAATTGTTTTCATATACATTACATCTTTTAGGGTGCACAGCTACTGTCGAGATTCTACATCGATATCAATAGTCTTTCAATTTTAAGAGTTGGTCAATATGTGGAAAGAATTGGATGTTGGTGTCATTGGTGGTGGAATAGGTATGCATTTATCCCCTTTGCAGTCGTTCATGATAGCTAATCAGCCTGGTGGAAAAGGTGGTCTTGCTGCAGCCACAAGTTTACGACAAGCCGGCCACCGAGTCACAATATATGAACGAGCGGATTTCGCTGGAGAAGTTGGTGCTTCTATATCATGCGCGGCAAACGGTACGAAGTGGCTTGAAGAATGGGGTGTTGATATTTCAATCGGACGACCTGTGGTATTAGAAAAACTGATATCGCATGATTGGAAAACGGGGGAGGTGCAAAATGTATACGATTTGGCCGATTACAAGAGTAGATGGGGATACGTTTATAACATCTTCCACCGAGTCAATATGCATGAGATGTTGATGGACTCAGCTACAGGACCGAGTCACCCGGGTATACCAGCGATCTTAAAGTGCAATCACAAATGCGCAGAAATCGATCATGAACAGGGGGTTGTGACTTTTGAGAACGGCGTGCAAGCTAAACATGATTTAATTATTGGAGCAGATGGAATTGGATCACAAGTACGAAAGACTTTGGGAATCGTGCCGGATCGACAATTATCTACATCTACATGCTTGCACTGCATTATCGAGACAAAAGATGTGAGAAGATTAGGACTCAAAGATCTATCGCCGAATAGTGCCATTGAGTTTTGGGGGGAACAAGGAATTCACAAGATTGTGTTCTCACCATGCCGAGACGGAGAGGTTCACTCATTCTATTGTTTCTTTCCGACAAATGAAAGTCCCCATGCCGGTGAAGGCTGGAACATTAACCTTACCGTTGAGGATATCCTTAGACCATTTCCGGACCTCGACCCAGAGCTTCTTGCATTATTCAAGAATTCAACCGATGTGAAACCATGGAGATTATTTGTTCATCAACCATATCCACATTGGCAAAAGGGGACTACTTGTATCCTTGGTGATGCAGCGCACCCTATGCTTCCTGACCAAAGTCAAGGGGCTTGTCAGGCTTTGGAAGACGCTGCTGCGCTGGGTGTAATTTTCGGACGGAAATATGAATTTGCAGATTCCAAAGCAAGCATCAACGAGGGTCTAAACTTATATGAGCAAATTCGTAAACCTAGAGCTTCTCGGGTACAGGCGGCTAGTGCTCGTGCCAGGGTGAATATCAAGGAACGCATCGGATTCTCATCGAATGCTACCAACCCAAACTATAAAGTATTAGATGAGAAGAGAAAATTGACGATTGAGGAGATGAATGAATACGATATGTATTTGGATATTGAGAGAACAATTCTGGGTGTGCAGCCAGAGGTGGGAATGAGGGCCAGCTTGTAAACTTGTCCGGTTTGCAGTTTTTGAGGAGTACATTAAGGAGTATTTTTGATTTTTGGATATCCTACTTTGTACTATTTGCCAATATTTAGCCTTATTCAGAATGTTTTCATGATCTATACATTACTTGAACTCCCTCCTAAAGGGTTATAAGCACCTTGCCATGCAGATCATATATCCAATACAACTTTCCTTTGACTTGTGTAGAAGAGGAGAATTATCCGAAGAACATCCGTTTTCATTCCGTTATCCGTCGGGAATCCCTGCTTCTTCATCTGACCCAATTTAGCTTAGTGGCATATTTATGACTAGTGCATTGCATTGACTTCTTTATCAACAAACTAAATTTATCCCACTCACGCAGTTCTATTACAAACCAACAATATGTTATGTGAACGACCTCAATCTTTTTGCACATTTCATCAAAAGTGCTTCAATGTCAGAACGTCCAGCAAAACGTGTTCGCCAAGCATGTGAGCCGTGTCGGTACGTAATAGTTCTAGTTATGAACCGAGGAGACAGCGATCATGAGAAATGGGGAATGAAGGAATATGAAACGGTTCTGAATTGCGTTGGCTGATAAACAACGGTGACCAGGCGCAAGAAAACGAGATGTCCAGGCGAGAAGCCAATATGCTCGCATTGTGCGAGATTGAGACAAAATTGTTATTATGCTGATGATAGATCAAATCATGCGAACGAGAGAACCTCCATCGAGAGAACCCCAATGCCAACCCCCAGTCGGGTGCAGGAGACAACGCATGTGAGATCATCTAGTGACGTCAATTTGGTAAGTGAGAGACTTTCAGTGTGAGCACCGGCGCTTACGAGATTTACCAGGAAGATAGATTGAAATCACTCGAAGCTCAACTTGCAGAAGTTCTCGCAAATCAAGTATCAATGAGCAGGAGCGCATCAAGGCATATTTCGAATTCCCCTGTTTTGTCACAATTGGGACAGACAATGAGGACGCCGAGTGTTTTTAGACTTTCGAGTAGGTGAGAAATTTACATGCAGTTGTTTGAATTATAACGCTAATCAGGTTAAAGCAAGCTGCCACCATATGATGCAATCATAAGTATTGCGAAGACTTACTTGCTTTATTGCGATTGTCAGCCGCTTCCTGTATTCTGTCGGAACAGATTTGTTGAAACACTCAACGAACGTGATCCAGAGGTGATTTGCTCGATCCTAGCTTTGGCGATACGATTTTCAGACGATGAGATCTTCCGTGATAACCAATCCGAGCTTATTGCAGGATATGTAGAGGCAGCTCGATCGATTATCTCAGGCAGGATATTCGGAGGTCGAGTAGAACTTTCTACTTTACAGTCTTTGTGCCTTCTTAGTCTAGTAGACTTCACTAGTATGTGCTACTCATCCGGAACCAGAGCTCAACTAATAGGTCTTAGATGGAAATACACGACAAGCAAGCGTACACAGTAGTCTAGCTATGAGTTTAGCCCACAATGCAGGTCTCACAACAGAGAGCCACGCCCCTTTATCTGAGTTGCTTCGTGAAGAGCGTCGGCGATGCTTTTGGAGTTTATTCCTTCTCAAAAGATTACATGGTGCCGAATTCAGCGTCATAGATTTTGCAGGTGATGAAAATTTTCCGTGGTATCCGGAAACAACTGGGAAACCATTGAATCCTGGCCAGTTCACCAGCGGAGAAACTCCCGACCTCTCGTCACCGGAGTTTGCTACACCTGATACTCAAGACAAAGGTGTCGTTGCATACGCGATTCAGCTCAGCGAAGTGTGGTTCAAGATTACTCGTTACGCGAGGAGACGCGGAAACCCAAGTACTTTACCGCCATGGTCCCCTCAATCAGATTACGCATTAATCATGGCTCAGCAAATGGACTTTGAGACTCGTACTTCACAAATTCATCGCTTCAAATCAGCCAAATTCTCTCAAAGGTCAACCGAAGATTTGCATGCCAATCGAGATTATTGGGGTCCTTGGTTATTCATTCAATTCTTGTATCACACAAATCTTTGCCTTCTGAACAATCCGCTTTTATTATCACTTCGATTGAAAAATATCAAATCTGCCATCCCTGAAATCTTCTTACAGCATATTTCAGATTTGATTTCGTCACATGCTAGCTGGGTCATTAGATATATCGATATGCTGGAAGTTAAATCATTCAAAGTTTCTGATCCGTTTCTCGCTCACTGTGTAGCGATTATTGCAACAATATATTTACAGGAATGTTTTGCCGAAGATCCAATTGTACGACAGGAGAAGCGTGACAACTTTGATAAGTGTCTAAGATTCATTCGAGATTTTAAAGAGTGGCCTCATGTTGCTCGAATGGTCAGACCACTTCCCTTCGAATATTGTATTGATTATTAACAATAGAATAGGCTGAAAAGCTTCAACGACTTTGTGATACAGTTTCATCCACCTACACAAATCCTGATGCACCACCTCAAACCCCCAACCGTAGTCTTCTCATCGACCTGGGTCAGTTCTGGGAGATCTTAGAGTACTCTTCATCGAGCGAAATACCAACGTCGGCACGTCGCCTCTTCGGACCATCATTATATTCGGCTTCAATACCCGCTACCCATGAAATAAGCCATGCATCATCGTTGCCAGAACCAACTCGAGTTGACAGGCAGGATTTTGAAGGTTCTGGTCCCAGTTCGGTAAATGCAAGTGTGGTGAATTCGGGGGAAAATGGGATGATGGGACAAGAGCAAGATTTTGTTCAAGCGCCGTTTCATTATTCTGATGATGAATTGGCGGTTTTGGCGGAAAGCTTTTTTCATCAGAGGGGTGATGGGATGGGGAATGTGGATGATTGGTGGAGTGTTGGGAATTTGGGTTGACGGGCTTTAGCTTGATTTCATTGAGACTGGTTTTGCATTAGCCATGGAGAAAAACCTCCACTTTGGTTTTAGCTAACAAATCGCAACTCGGGATATAATTAATGGTTGATGCTGTTGAGAAGCAAACTTTACATGAGCCAGGAGCTTGATTCGATGAAATTTCACATCCCTGTGCTGAGTGTGATGTACCTACCCGAAACCAAAGTCAAGCATAAGCCGGGGCAACCGGAGATGAGCAAACAGACAAAGCTCATGAGAGAATAGAACATTGATGGAGGTACGACGGAATATGGAAGCATAGAGTACAAGTCGCCGGTGACAACAGCCGATAGGTATAGCTTCCTTTGCACAGTCTTCTTGCCTCTTCATCCTTGAAATAAACCCAAAAATAGCAGAAAAGTCAATTTTATTATTAAACCGTAAAGTATTATGTTTTATTTCTTTTCTTTCCATCATAAATGTGTCAACTCCCAATTGATATAAAAACACAACTCAGAGATAAATAAAATACCGTCGATTGACTCGCTATATTCCCCCTGAGGCTCATTATTTTGATGATGTAATATATTGGCATCACATCACTAGCCTCGACTTGTGGAACATAAAGAATGTTAGTAGTAATTTAGTCGTGATTTAGTTAGACTTCCTTTCACTGAACTATGGGAATCATTGTCACAGAAAACAATTGAATACTCACTTCAAACAAAGGAAAATCAAATGAACTCCATCTACTTTGAGAACATCGATGAAACAAATTCGAATTTTGATGTATATATATTGATAGTTTTACCATTTCTTTTGGAGATCAACCATCATCACTTGGAATAACAACAAACATCATTCATCCAACCATTTCACTCTCTCAAAATGCATCCTCAAGTTCAACCCTCCAACAATCAAGCTGCGGCCGAATTCACACTTTTCCTTAAACTCCCCGCAGATACGTCTCAGGATTTGGTGGGCTACTTGGAATCCGCGCGTGATTAAAGAAAGGTGCTGGCGAGCAAATAGCTTCGAAGGTGCGGGTTTTCCTGCAGCTGACCTCGCTACAGGTATGTGTGAAGAGAGTGATGCAGAGATCTCAAAATGCTTAGAGGATATAGTGCTTTCGCCCGAAGACTGGCGCGCCCTAGGTCTCCCTGAGGAGAAGAGTCCCAAACTTCTCATTAACCGCGATCTGGACATCTTGAGCTATGATGCCCTGTATTGTCGCAATAGCTAACAATATGGTTCAGCGACGAGAAAACACATGTAAAAAAGGATTTCGGGGCACCTATCATCTATCCCCGCCTCATCAAGAACCTTCAAGCAGCGCCGTGCGCGTTTGTAGACTTAATAGAGGATGGGCCCCCTGGGAGTTTTGAATTCTGGTCACCTGATCAATTTATGCTAGACGTGGTCACGTTTGCGCATTTTCCATTTCAGAAGTTGGATAAGTTTATTCTTCAGGATGTTAACTGCAAAGGAACACATCAGCTTGATTCTCCAGAAAATAGAGATGGGTGGAAGTACAACCTAACCGTCATGTTCCACAATGAGAAAGCGCGGACCCCTAATTGCGATTTCATGGTTCCGGAGGTCATCGTTCGTCCAGGTGTGAAGGGTCAAACTTTCTGTGATGAATGTCAACCAGATGTACGCCGAAGAAGGCGACAAAGGTGAGAACTAGAGGAAGCTACCTTAATAAGATTCCAGCGTAGGAGATAAGTGTCACTGGTGACAACTCCCAGCAAGTATTAAGTATCGAATTCCTTTTTCCTTTTTTTGTTTCTCTCTTCTGTCTTTCATTTGATGTCTGGAACAGAAAACTTCAAAAATACACCCGAAAATAACAATTTCATTATTAAACCATAAAGTGTCCTCTGTTTCCTTGCCCTTATAATTCTAACGTGAATGTGCCAGCTTCCAAGTAATATCGCAACGTACCCCCGCGATCACCGGCCAAATCCCAAATCCCCATGAATCTCACAATGTTGAATATCTACGAAATTCTCTTATGTCCACTTGAGTAATGGTTCGTTTTTTCATATCCGGAACCAAAATTACCCCGATTGACTGCTCAGCACCAATCAGTCAAATCCCGAGGCCCCTCTCTTCTTAGCCGAACCATGTGGATTCTTTTCAAAGTTTCTATATTTACCATGGAATGAAGTCATCGGCTTTTTGATCTAAATATATTTTGAATAAAGTTCTGTGTCTCTTCCGAAGAAGTGTTAAATCTCAATACTACATTATTCTGTATCAAAATTGTATTATATCCCAATCTTGCTTACATTGTTTCTACTTCTACTTCGAACTTTATATCCATCATATTAAACCTTAAACAATCAGCATGACGGACAATACTCCCACATTCCACCACCTCAATGTAAATTCTCCACTTCACCATTCCGTTCCATTCAAACAATACCTTCACAAAAACTAATCAACCAACCCAGAACTCCCAATCACAACGAATCCTCTGGCTCCTCGAAGAACTCTCCACCCCCTACACCCTCCAACACCACACGCGCAACCCCGCCTCGCACCCGACAGCCCCCTTCGGCGCACCCCCCTCCCTCGCCTCCCTCGGTCCCAAAGGCAAAGCCCCTCTCCTAGTAACCGGCGCCCGCGACGGCCATCGCTACATTCCGGAATCCCTAGCCATCGCCACCTATCTAATCCGCACGTTCGATGTTTCCGACAAATTCGGTCTTCGTAATGGAGATTGGATACGCGATGAAATGCTCATTAGTATGCTACTCACCGAGCTAGGCTTCTCATCAACTGTGATGCTTATGCTTGATTTTCAGTCCATAGGTAACGGATCCGGAGCCAGGGGGAAAATGTTTGATGGACCGGCTTTGAGGAAGGGATTGGGAGATTTAGAGAAGGAGTTGAAGAATGGTCCTGAGGGGGGTTTTTTTATGGGGAATCATCCTGGAAGAGCGGATATTATGGCGGAGTTTCCGGTGGCATTGATTAGACAGAGGGGGTGGGTGGATTTGGCGACGGAGTTTCCGGCTTTGAATGAGTGGCTGGAGAGGTGTTATGAGAGGCCTGCTTGGAGGAGGTGTATGGAGAAGGGAAATGGGTATGATTTGACTACGTTTCCGAAGAAGGAACATTTGCAGGTGAATTTGTAGATGGGGTTTGGTAGGCAGGAGAGTATGGAGGTTCTGCAAAGTTAAATATGTCACATGTTAATCACGTGTTAGAATGAATCGTCTCCCGTCCTTGGACTAGATAAAATTACTCAGATATCGCTCATATATAGATACATATGTTAAAGGCATTCCCGCCGAAAGGAAGGAAGTCAATAGTCAATGTGCACATGCACAATCAAGCCTCCGAGAATGATTAAAGGGCGAAGATGTCTCTAAACCATTTCTCATTTTCCATTCGAGGTCCGGCCAAAGCAGCGAAATTCAAGAAAAGGTTTTGATCGTTAGGATTGCTAACAATATTAATATATACATGGTGCTGCTTTCCCCTTCGTGTTCCGATCTCAACAAACTGCCAATTATTCATTCCATCACCACGGTGCCAATTTCTCATACTCGACACTAGCATAGATAAATGGCCCAGCACCCTTCATATCATTTTCATCCGTCACAATCGAGGTATAATACTGCGCAACAGTTAGTCAAATAGCCACAAAAAAGTCCATCCAATACACAAACCTCAAACGTAGCATTCGATCCCAAACTACCGACCAAAACCGTGCCCTCCCAATCGACCGTCCCATTCGTCCCATTAAACGCCACGAACGTCTCGGCAATATATTCATATCCTTTTTTCATAGGAGCGATATATTGACTTCCTAAATATCCCTTCCTGACACCTTTCAACATTGCATAGACGAACATTGATGAAGCGCTCGACTCGATATAGTTCCTGGGTTTTCCTGGGTATGGTTCGTTCATTACCAACCACCAACCACCTGTTGTATCCTGTGCAGCAAGTACACCTGCCGAAGCAGTAACAAACCAATTCAAAAGCTCTGCATAGCCCGGATGTGATTTAGGGAAGTAATCAAGAGTATCGACAAGTGCCATTAGATACCATCCTAGTGATCGATCCCACACATTAGGCGATGCGCCCGTTACTGGATCAGCCCATGCTGCAGTTTTACTCTCATCATAGCCATGAACGACGAGATTTGTAGTATGATTACGACAATGTTGTTCAATGAGCGAATATTGCAACAGGATATCATCCCACGCGGTTACATTAGCAGCATCGAAGTAAGATGTCCATTGAGAATAAAAGACATCAGCCATGAAGATACCATCCAACCACATCTGATTTGGGTACGTGGGCTGACGATGCCAGAATCCTCCAGATTGTGTTCGCGGGTTGTAATTGAGTTGTTGGCGTAGTCTGTCGGCGGCAACCTTATATCTGGTTTCGCGAGTTCGAGCCCAGGCGTCTAGGAGGATGGTCCCAATTCGGACATCATCAAGGGAGGCGGGGAAGGAGGGATAGCCGAGGATTGTGCCATCTGTGGATACGGCAGCATGGAGTTGAGATTCCACCCAATTGATGTATGTTGGGTTCTTGGTGGCATTGTATGCCATTTCGACACCTCGATAGAATACCGCCTGAGGGTATTGCGCCGTTTGAGCCACACCCCTTTTGATGAATGAATCGGCTATTAAGGTTGAATACTTGGTGGCGGCGTCTTCGGCCCTCGATCCAATTGCACTTGCTGCGGATGCAGCATAGGTGAGGAGAATAGTGTATCGCATTTTGATGTGATACTTATGCCGTGATACAGAATAGAAACAAAGCAAGAACGTATCGGTATATATACATCTCTATACATCACCGCTAAATTTATTGTTATGCTAAGATCGCCATCGTGCTCAAGTTCGTTGAATTCTGTGACGCTAAATATAGATTAAAATAATAAACTCATAGGCTCAGGGCTGGAAAGTCTTCGAAAATGCTTCGGCCCGTTCAAAAACTGGATTGTAAGCAAGAATCCAGTTTCAACTGCGGGAAGCTCTAAATGGTCCTAGGCTATAATAGGGCCTAAAATTAAGCATGCCTGCTTAACCTCACTGAATTTAACGAAACTACCTAGTATACGGTACTCACAATGCAGGCGATTATCGAGGAGTATACACTAAGTTTTGATCTTCACATTTCCAATTTTAGTAGCATTCTTTTTGAAAGCTTTCCCGTCGGCTCAGGGTTATAATGGAATCATAAAGCTTGACCTACTCAGGGTTACGTGCAACTTTATTTGAAGAGAAGATCTATCGGTACCTGGTCTGATAATGATTCTCCAACGTGCATGAGAGCCCCGGACATGATAATGAAAACGAAAACCTATCTTTCAGCTGATACGATCGACCCATCAATTGTGATGATATAGAACTAATCTAATGTACCTTACTTTAACTGGGGTTCAGATGATGGTGAGTCGCAGAAAGAGAAATCCACAGAAAACCCAAAAAGGAGCAGAAATGACAAATCATGAGATGAAACGTAGCGGTTCAAGTAATATTATGCATAACCGAAAATTAGACGGCAGTTGTACACACATCAGACTTGTGACATGGCTCGGCAAAAATCAGATATACACATACACAATCATAGCTTGGTCAAACGACGTTGCATATGTAGAGTGGTGGACAGACTCCAACGAAGCATTGCAGCCATGGGAAAGGCAAAAATGAGAATGGGTGATGGAGTAGAATCCCAGAACTTCTGTTAAAAAATCATTAACCCTTTTAGTATCAGCTGTTTCGTTTGAAATGATCAATCGTAAGCGTACATCATTTCCAGAAAGCTTCAAGAAGTGCCTACTAGGAGCTCCTTGCCTTGGTTGTCTCCAAAAGAACTAAAAATGGCAGTAATTAAATGTTGTTATACAATCGACCCGTCTATCAAGCCCATCCTACAGAAAATCCCCAGGAGCCATCGAAAGCCTCGTCCTCATCTTTTAATGGCCGTAGACAACCTACGTCCCACGACTTATCTTTCATTTTCTGTAAACATTTGAATCGTGGGACTTGATTGGGAGCGTAAAATCTTAGTAGTATTTCCATGTCTTCTTCGTTCATCTCATGTAAGTCCTCTAGACTGTAAGCGTCGCTGACTCTGATCATCCTACTTGATATAAGTATAACGTCAAAGTCGGTCTCCAAAAATGCTTACCATGACATCCTCTTTGGCCCTTCTTCCGGTCCTGGTGCGACCTTCCTGAGCATTTGCCTTAATTTCCCAATTTTTTCTATCCCTTCCCCAATGTTGTTTGGCAAATTTGAAGCTATTTGTCTCCTTACAATATTGGCAAATCGTGGACCTTTCCCATTCGTGCTAACCATGATTTGTAGAGGTCCATCTCGATGAACACTTCCAAAATAGAAGTCACACTCGGGTGGCACATCTGCGATATTTGCTGCTATTTTCCTTTCTTTACATAACTTCCAGATCTGTGAGGATGCTTCCGGGTCATCGACAGCAGTCAAAACCATATCGACATTATCGAGGTCGGAAGGTTCGAACTTTCTATCCACAAAATCTACTTGCCCCTTTTCTACTCGATATGCAACTTCTGGGTTTAGGCCTGCTCGAGGTGATACGACAGTAACCTTTGCATCTGCATTCAACACGTTCAAAATCCGACCTGCTGCGACCTTCAAAGAAGAATTAGTAGTGAAGAATGATTGATATTGGAAAGACTTTTTTCACCTCTCCGCCTCCAACTACTAATACTCTTTTATTCTTGATTTGCCATGCCAATATCAATGAACCGCCACCCTCGACTTCAGGAAAATTTTCTTCGCCCATTTGTATTGATATTGAAGTAATAAATGATGTGCATAATTGCCAATTCTTTATTGGAGATTGTTCGGTTCTTTATTATGAATGTAAATCCTTGGTGACATATGCGATAAGCAAATGGAATTCAGTACAGTACGTTACTGATAAGGCACAGCTTCGCTTACTCGGGACATTCAAAACCACCGTCACAGAACGAACAAGGCGAATGGATGGAAAGTCTTAAGGGCATGCAAAGTTTCAATAAATCAATGTCTTGAGCTGCTGAGGTTCTGAGGTATAATTCCTCATAATTTCGATATATCTTTAGTCATGTCTGGTCGAAAACTGGGCGGTGGTAGAATTTTGGGTAGTGGAAAGTCATTGGCACCTCCTGCCCCTCCAGCGCAACAACGAAATTCTAGTTTCATCACTCCATCAGAAAGTACTCTTTCGTTGAGTTCGAGTCATTCAACATCTCCCTTAGCAACTTCGCCTTTACCAAACGATAGCCAAGATTTAAGTTCGAGAGTTTCGCTGGAAAATGGACGTTCCTCAAGTGTCACCGCTACGGGCTCGAAGCTCCTATGCCCAATATGCAGCGAAGAAATGGTAGGTAATCTTTTGATCTATTACAATGTTCTGCAGAATAATACTAATGCCTGGCAGATGACTTTATTGCAACTCAATCGGTATGCTTTCTGTATCTCGAAAATCCGAAAAGAAACTCACTCTTAACAGACATCTCGATGATAACCACCAAGAACTTCCGGAACTAGACCAGGATGAAGTGAAGAATTGGTTCGACAAGCAGGTTATAAAGGCGAAGAAATTTCAACCATTAGCAGTGATAAACCAGAAACTCAAGGGATTAGACGTTTTCGAATCGAATGATGCACCAACATCCTCGAATCCAATACCGAATACTCTTTCTGGAAATCGCATGTCAACGCCCGAGTCAGTCCGACCAGATCCCGACGAAGTAATCACAAGAATACATTGGCAGAAATCTGGATTTAATGACATATGCACGGAACCAATATGCGGGAAAAGACTTGGTGCTGTCAATGGAAGTGTTAATTGTAGGAAATGCGGCCGTCTATTCTGCGAGGACCACACTATGTACCAAATTAAACTCTCGAGGTCGGCACAACATGAACCTGTACGGGGATTATGGTGTAGAGTTTGCGAGACTTGTTTTAAGTCAAGAGAAGGATATAATGATCACAATGGGATCTTTCGAGATCACACAAACGACTTCATGGCAATGCGAAGGAAGCATGTGGATAAGGCGTATCTGGAAATCTCAAGATTGGAAAAACGACTAAGTAAATTGACCCAACTGCTTGCGAATCCACCCGAAGACATGGTTAGCAATGGAACGTTATTATCTCTGGCAGGGCAAAAGAATCCACGCAAAATACTAGAGCAATCAGTGGTAACCTGGGAAGAGGATGCAAAAGTTCCAAAATGTCCTTTTTGCCAACAAGAATTTGGTTCGTGGTCATTTCGGCGGCATCATTGTCGGCTATGTGGACGAGTTGTCTGTTCAGATCCCAGAACCGTATGTTCGTCCGAAATTGGGTTGAATGTCACAGCAAGTAAGTTTTGAACGTTTCCAACATATTCAGTGTCATTTATTGACATATTCCAGTAACTGATGTCCAGTCAGAAAAACACACGGAGAATGTTAGTCTCGATATTCGGATGTGTCGCGACTGCAAAACGACGATCTTTTCTAAGAAAGACTTTGCTGCTCAACTCATGGAGAAGACACCTTCACAGCGGGCTTATGAAAACCTCGTACAATTTGAGAAGGGTATTCGTCTACTGCTACCCAAATTCCAGCGGCTATTAGTTGCGCTTCAAGATCCAGACAAACCTCCGTCACATGTCCAACTTGCTGAAGCAGCTAAGGTTCGAAAGAGATTAATAGATAGTTTTGGAAAATATGATCAAGCTGCAAGACGCATACGTGACTTACCGACCACCTCATCCACTCAACAAAAAATTCAAAAGGCTATCTACCAGCAATCTTCTAGCTTTCTTCATCTTCACATGCTACCCCTCAAATCTCTTCCCAAAGTCCTGAAACATGCCACACCTTCCTCTAGTCACTCGTCCCTCCGACCCCAAAACGGACGCTCCGCCCTCTCAAATATCAAATACAACGACACGACTACAGAAACCTCATCACAGATCTCAGATATGAGTCAAATATCCCAAATGGAACAAGAAGAAAAGGAATTGAGAGAAAGATTAATAGTATTAGAAGAACAGAAATTCTTCGTCCAGGAAATGGTAGCCGATGCAGGGAAAAGAAGGAAATTTGATGAGGTAGAGGCTCTAAGGACGAATTTGGCTGATATGCAGAGGGAGATTGATAGCGTTAATGGCATGATCGAACAGTTGGATTTTGAGGGCGTCTATAGGAGGGAGATGGAAGGGGGTGGAAATTCAGGTGTTTTGGGACTGGGGAGATAAGATGACGAAGTATAAAAGCGAGTGGAGTGATTCATAGGATATTAACGATTCTTTGCTTTACTTGGAGTAGAAAGGAAAGGGGGAATGCTCATAAACGCACCGCACTTAGTTATATACTTACTTACCTACCGATATGCATTGCATTGCTAGGCGTTGGACATATGGAATCGGCTGGCTTGGGTAGCGTGGGAGTATAGGCGGTGTCTTCTTTTATATTATATTAAGGGAGGAGCTAGGAAGCATGGAAGTAGGAAAGCAATTGAGCAAGCAAGTCATGGGTGGGCGGTGTTCGGAGCCAACGTTTCTAAGAACTTAAATAACTGTTATTAAGGCTAGTTTCGGATTCGGATTCGGATTCAATATTATATTATATTATATGTATATCTATACGTGTATAAAAATTCAAATCGATCGAAATTGAGAATTGAGAATTAAGAATCGAGCATTAAATAAAACAAAATTTTCACGTCCTAATTATTGTGAAGGAGTACTTAAAGTTCTTAGTTTAAACTTTTAACTAGGTAGATTTTAGATTGGGTACGTAGTTATAATGTTAACTTAGATGTTGAGTGTGAGAGTTTGGATGTATAGAGTTTAGATATAAGGGATGGAAGAGAGGGGAGATTGGTAGAGAGGTGATATTGGGGGGATTATCTAGGTGCTATTATATTCAGGGAATAGAAATGGGAATGGGAATGGAAATGAAATGAAAGAAGCAAATAACAAAAAGGCGAGAAATATACGAGGGATATTTCCTAGAGAAAAGTAAAGGGTGTAAAGTAGAAAGGGGAATGTGACGAGGTGGATATGCGTACTTTTCAGGGGACGAGAGCGCATCTAGGAGGGGTTCACTGGGGATTTTATATGCCAAATATCTCAAGCGGTTTAGTCCAAAAAGCACACTTAGGACAATCTATGATATCATGTTTTCAGAGAGAAGGGAGCATGGTACGAGGAATCGTTGATTTGATTGTACAAGGAGTTACATGGGGAATCTCTTTTCTTCTTTCTTTCATCGGTATCATCAGCCTACACATCAACTAAGCACCCTGATCATCTCAACCTGGTGTAAACCTAGCTCTGGCCTCCGAATTCATATCATGTCACATCAGTTCTTATAGCAATAATTCCAAGGGGTTCTCTACAACCTTCTTGAACTCCTTCATCCACTCACCACCAACGGCACCATCTACGACCTTGTGGTCGAAGCTTCCGGTAACGGTGATTTGGTCATCCCATTCGATTCCTCCGTCTGCGCCTTGGATAGCTGCCTTTTGAGTCGTTCCTACGGCGAGGATGGCTGCTTGTGGTGGGTTGATAACAGCGGTGAATCGGTCGATGGCGCTGTTCATTCCCATGTTGCTGATTGTGAAAGTTCCACCTTGGTATTCATCTGGCTTGAGCTTGCCATCACGGGCACGCTTGCCAAGATCCTTGACTTGTGCTGAGATGGACTCGAGACCGAGACCTTCGACGTTCTTGACGATTGGTGTCATGAGACCGACTGGGGTGGCAACAGCAACCTAAGTAGAGGTTTAGTAAGTTTCAATGGGTTGAGAAAAGGAAAGGAAAACTTACGCTAACATCAACATTGCTGAATTGGCGGATGAAACCATCTCTCCAGCTGGAGTTAACGGCTGGGACCTTCTTGCATGCAATAGCACAGGCCTTGATCAAGAAATCGTTGATTGAGAGCTTATATTTTCCTTCTCCAGAGGCGTTAAGAGCTGCACGGAGCTTGATGAGCTTGGTAACGGAAACGGTAGAGGCGACAAAGTAGTGTGGGTTTTGGTTCACAGACTCAGTAAGACGGTTGGCAATGGTCTTACGCATGGATGTGATTGGGGTATCAATATAACTGGATGTAGCAGCTGCTGGTGCGCCGCTGGTGGAAGCTCCAGAGGCAGCCTTCTTAACATCTGCCTCAGTAATTTGTCCACCAAGTCCAGTGCCCTTAACACCAGTAAGCTTAACACCGGTATCAAGTGCCAATTTAATAGCCGCAGAGCTAGCATTGATTGCTCTGTCCATAGCGGGTTGTAATCTTCCACTACTCGATGCGGATTCCTCGGGAGCTGGAGTCGATTCAGTTGGAGGCGGGGGAGCAGTTCCAGAATTTGTGTCAGATTTCTCGGAAGATTGGCTGGCTTCCTCCTTTGGTGGTGCTGGCGCGGATTTCTCTCCTCCGGCGTCTGCGAGTGTGAAGTCCGCGAAAGCCGATACATCCCCTCCCTCTTCAACCATAACAGCAATTGGCTATTGTTCCGTCAGCACTCTACCCTTTCTTCAGCTTGAAGTAGTACAAACATTTCCAACAGCAACATCCTTCTCACCAGATTGCTTCAATATGGCAGCCAAAACACCTTCCTCTTGGAATTCGAAGTCCATTTGCGCCTTATCAGTCTCAATTTCTACCAAGACATCACCAGGGACAATTGCATCTCCGGGCTTCTTTTGCCATGATCCAATGTTACCTGCGGTCATTGTTGGCGATAAAGCTGGCATAGTGACCACGGTATGAGGAGGGAATGATTTCGAGGCATAACATCTTGCTAATTGATATGGCAGAGATGATGATTGAAGGGCACGCCTTCTCAACACTGCGGAAAACATCTTGTCGAGGATATCTAGAGGGAAAGAAGAACGAAAGCACTTAAAAGGAGTGAAGAGAATCCAAATCCGTACCCAGAAAATAGAATTCTTTGGATATTTAGAGCCCGAGTTGTAGGATTGGGGGGCGGAAGGTGGGAGGTAATAATTGGGGTGGAGTGGGAGTGGGAGGAAGTTATTCGCGACAAAAACCCAGATTTAAATTGTTCTGTTGAATATCGGAAAACCTCGTAGGTTGAGTTCCGTTAGGAGGCCGGAGCTCCAAAGGATTAGTACAAAAGTAGAATAGTATAAAATTAGACGCATAAAATTCCACCACAAAGAGTCCTATTGGTTTTTAAACGCCATCGAACTAATATAGAATTTCTATTGGCTGATAAGCGCTTCAATGAATTTTAAAGTTAGGGATTGTCAGATCCATAATTGAATGAATGGCCGGACCAGATATGTGGCATAGTGGCAGCTAAGGAAGGGTTCATCGGGAAAGGAATTAGTGAATTACCTATGACCCGTTTTCTTCCCCCTCAAATCCCAAATTCAAAATATAAAAGAATTATTAACTTCATGATTTTTATCTAGAGTCTCACGATAACACATCTTAGAGATCCTCTTCTTCTTTCTTTTTAAAGAATAGGATACCTATTACTACGGATGGAAGTTGGCGCAATCGATCGACCACCATGAGCTCCATCGTTTTTGTGGTTTCAGCTCTAGAAGCTATACATAATTCAAAAGAGGCTCAAAAAAGAAAGGGATTAGGAGAATCGGTTGAGAAGGCTTTGAAGGATATTAAAGAACATGAACCTCAATTACCTGACCCCGAAATCATTTTCGATCCATTACAACAAGCCACACGATCCGGAAGTATTCCATTAACTACGACTGCGTTGGATTGTATCGGAAAGCTTATTAGCTATTCTTACTTCTCCGTTCCTTCATCGCCAAACGCAGACAGAGAGGCCGATCGTGCGCCATTGATCGAACGAGCGATAGATACAATATGCGATTGCTTCCAGGGAGAAACTACGCCGGTTGAAATTCAATTGCAGATTGTAAAATCATTATTGGCAGCAGTTTTAAATGATAAAATTGTGGTTCACGGGGCGGGATTATTGAAGGCAGTGCGACAAGTTTACAATGTCTTCTTACTTTCAAAAAGTAGTCCGAATCAACAGGTCGCGCAAGGGACATTGACACAGATGGTTGGAACGGTTTTCGAAAGAGTGAAGACAAGGATACATATGAAGGAGGCCAGATTGAACCTTTCGAAATTGGACAAAAATCCCGAAAATACTAGTTCATTCACGGTCGATGCCCAAGAGTCATTGAATGACGTGCCCGGAAGTAGTGTGGGAGAAGAGGTAGCCGATGAATCTGCGACAGCGGAAGAACCCTCGAATGGAGATGCGCCAAAACTCACACTCAAAGACCTCGAGCATCGAAAGAGTTTCGACGATTCGCAGATGGGAGAAGGGCCAACCATGGTGACACAAGTAAAGCCCGCGAAAGCCTCACCTCAATCCGTATCGGAACAAACTGCCCCAGACAGTGGTACTGATGATAGTCTAGAATCCGAGGATATGGAAGATGAGGTTTATATAAGGGATGCATATTTGGTCTTCAGATCGTTTTGCAATCTTAGTACCAAAATTCTTTCACCGGATCAATTATTCGATGTAAAAGGCCAAGCCATGCGCTCAAAGTTAATTTCTCTTCACCTCATTCACATGTTACTCAATAATAATATGCTCGTCTTCACTTCTCCATTGTGTACGATTACCAACAGCAAAAGCAACGAGCCTACTGGTTTCTTACAAGCTATTAAATTCTACCTATGTCTTAGCATAACTCGCAATGGTGCCAGCTCTGCTGATCGAGTCTTCGAGATTTGTTGTGAAATTTTCTGGCTGATGCTAAAATTCATGAGAGCCCCATTTAAGGTTTGTATAAATTAATGGATTTAATGAAATTTTGACTGACTTTTCACAGAAAGAAATTGAAGTTTTTTTGAATGAGATATATCTGGCACTCCTAGAGAGACGAAATGCGCATGTTTTTCAAAAGCTCCATTTCATGGGCATCCTCCATCGATTTTGCGCTGATCCCCGTGCGCTTGTAGAGACATATTTGAATTACGATTGCGATCGGAATGTTGATAATATGTTCCAGACCTTAATCGAAGACCTGTCCAAAGCGGCGAGCGCTGCTGTCATGGTAAGCCCTCTTGCCCAGCAGCAATACGAAGAGAAGAATAGTAAAAGTTCGGGTGGGGATTGGCAAGCTCGAGGCACATTTCCCCCGCCGCTATCCACAGCACATTTGAGTAGCAATACCGAAAACGGGGAGACAGAAATTCCCAAAGAGTATATTGTGAAACGACAAGCTATGGATTGTCTTGTGGAGACACTCAGGTCACTGGTCAATTGGTCACAGCAAGGGATTGCTGATGTTACTAGTGGTCCGGAAAGCGACATCAGAGCTTCCGCTGATGTTAGAGAGTCCTTGGAACCTGGGAACGATAGCTCGTCGAGGATTACTGGTGAAAATACACCAATGCCTTCAACACCTATCATGGATGATGACCCTGAACATCTGGAGAAGGAGAAGCAGAGAAAGACTGCAATGACAAATGCCATCAAACAATTTAACTTCAAACCAAAGAAAGGCATAAAGCTTTTACTTGCCGATAAATTCATAGCGGAAGACACGCCGGAATGTATCGCGCAATTCTTACTGCGAGAAGATAGGTTGGATAAAGCGCAAATTGGAGAGTTTTTGGGTGAAGGAGAGGAACGTAATATTGCGATTATGCACGCATTTGTGGATGCTATGGACTTCACTAAACGTCGATTCGTGGATGCTCTGCGTCAATTTTTACAATCTTTTCGTCTTCCTGGTGAGGCTCAGAAGATTGATCGTTTTATGTTGAAATTTGCAAATCGCTATGTTGTTGGCAATCCAAACGCATTCGCCAATGCAGATACCGCTTACGTTTTGGCTTACTCTGTCATCATGTTGAACACTGATCAACACAGCAGTAAAGTTGCCAAGAGAATGACCAAGGAAGATTTCATCAAAAACAATCGTGGTATCAACGATAATGCAAACTTACCCGATGAATATCTTATCGGCATCTACGAGGAGATCCAGAACGAGGAGATCGTACTCAACAGTGAGCGCCAAGCTGCCGCAGCCACGGGTAATGTTCCTCCACAGTCTGGCGGTGGTATTGCGGCAGGTCTTGGGCAAGCTTTGGCTACAGTTGGACGTGACTTGCAGCGTGAAGCCTATTTACAACAATCCGAGGAGATCTCACATAGATCAGAACAACTATTCAAGAACCTTTTCCGAAATCAACGAAAGAATGCATCCAAGTCCGGAGATAAATTCATCCCCGCTACTTCATTCAAGCACGTCGGCCCGATGTTTGAGGTAACTTGGATGTCGTTTTTCTCCGGGCTCTCTGGTCAAATGCAGAATTCGCACAATATTGAAATCATCAAGTTATGCATTGAAGGCATGAAATTAGCAATCCGTATTGCATGTCTTTTCGATCTGGAAACTCCACGTGAAGCTTTTGTTTCTGCTCTCAAGAACTCCACTAATCTCAACAACCCGAAGGATATGATGGCGAAGAATGTCGAGGCATTAAAGGTTCTCCTTGAAATAGCACAAACTGAAGGAAATCTTTTGAAAGGGTCATGGCGAGATATTCTTATGTGCATCAGTCAACTGGATCGATTGCAGTTAATATCTGATGGAGTCGATGAAGGGGCTATCCCAGACGTTTCGAAAGCCCGAATTGTTACTCCATCGCGATCAGATACCAATGCATCAAGAAAGTCTACCGCTTCACAGCGACCTAAATCTCGTCCTCGGACGAATACTCAAAGTACTATTTATTCAACCGAGATCGCAATGGAAAGTAGGTCTGACGAAGTCATCAAGGGGGTGGATAGGATATTTACAAACACGGCCAATCTTTCCGGTGAAGCCATTGTACACTTTGCCAGAGCTCTGACCGAGGTCAGTTGGGATGAGATTAAGATATCAGGCTCCAACGAATCCCCACGTACATACAGTCTTCAGAAACTCGTGGAAATCAGTTACTACAACATGACTCGTGTTCGGTTCGAATGGACCAATATTTGGGCTGTTTTAGGTGAACACTTCAATAGAGTTGGATGTCATAACAATACCGCCGTGGTATTCTTTGCTTTGGATTCTTTGCGTCAACTGTCCATGCGATTTATGGAAATTGAGGAACTTCCCGGATTCAAATTTCAAAAAGACTTTTTGAAACCGTTCGAGCATGTAATGTCGAACTCAAACGTTGTTTCTGTGAAGGATATGGCTTTACGGTGTTTGATACAAATGATCCAAGTCCGTGGGGAGAATATTCGCTCCGGATGGAGAACAATGTTCGGCGTATTTACGGTCGCAGCTCGGGAGCCATACGAGAGCATTGTCAACCTTGCTTTCGAAAACGTTAACCAAGTATATAAAACTCGGTTCGGTGTTGTCATCTCCCAGGGTGCATTTGCAGACTTAATTGTCTGCTTGACTGAGTTCTCAAAAAATATGAAATTCCAAAAGAAGGGTTTACAAGCTATGGAGGCATTGAAATCAATTATTCCCAAGATGTTGAAAACCCCAGAGTGTCCACTGTCTCACAAATCAGATGCAAATTCGGATGGCTCTGTGAAGACTCCAGAAACCGCTACAAATCCGGTCAGTCGCACGACTCAAGAGGAAGCCTTTTGGTTTCCTGTTTTATTCGCCTTTCACGATGTTCTTATGACTGGGGAAGATCTGGAGGTCCGCTCCAATGCTCTGAACTACCTTTTCGAATCATTGATTAGATATGGAGGCGACTTTCCTTCTGACTTTTGGGACATTCTGTGGCGACAGCTACTTTATCCTATATTTATGGTACTCAAATCGAAGTCCGAAATGTCCAATGTTGTCAATCATGAGGAGTTGTCTGTATGGCTATCGACTACGATGATTCAAGCTCTCCGAAACATGATCACCTTATTCACTCACTATTTCGAATCGCTTGAATACATGCTGAATAGATTTCTTGATCTCCTTGCTTTATGTATATGTCAAGAAAATGACACAATTGCTCGAATCGGCAGTAATTGTTTACAGCAGTTAATCTTGCAAAATGTCACAAAATTCAGACCTCAGCATTGGTCAAAGATAGTTGGGGCATTTGTAGAGTTGTTTGAAAGGACTACTGCATATCAATTATTCTCCGCTGCAACATCATCTGCAGCTGGTGGTACTATGGAGAGCACTGTGTCACCAATGGATGATCTTGAAGATGATCAATCTCTGAAGATCAATGGTACAAATGGCGCTGCAACATCGGATGCAGAAAGCATTACCGATCAAGAGGGTCAGACGCTGGTCGCTCAGACTCCAGATTTAGAGGACTACAAGCCACAATCAGGTCTTCAACAACAGCCAGTGGTCGTCACTGCAGCTCGCCGGCGATTTTTCAATAAAATCATTACTAGATGTGTTTTACAGCTCTTGATGATCGAGACAGTTAATGAGCTTTTCTCAAACGATACTGTCTATGCACAGATTCCTAGCCCGGAACTACTCAGGCTCATGGCTTTACTCAAAAAGTCTTTCCTGTTCGCCAAAAGATTCAACGAAAACAAAGAACTTCGCATGCGCCTGTGGCGTGAAGGGTTTATGAAACAGCCACCTAACTTGTTGAAGCAAGAATCTGGCAGTGCAGCGACGTATGTGTCTATTCTACTTAGAATGTATCATGACGAAGGTGAAGAGCGAAAACGAAATCGAGCAGATACAGAACAAGCTTTAGTGCCGTTATGTGCCGATATCATCCGTGGTTTTACACAGCTTGAAGAAGAGAGTCAACAAAGGAACATTATTGCATGGCGACCGGTGGTTGTAGATGTTTTGGAAGGGTACACAAATTTCCCACGAGAAGGATTCGAGAAGTACATCGAGGTATTCTATCCACTCTCAGTGGATTTACTTTCTAGGGATATGGGTGTGGAAATTAGATTGGCGTTACAAGGACTTTTACGACGGGTTGGAGAAGTCAAATTGGGTCTTCCACCATTGGCTAGACCAAGTACACCAACGAGTCCTACTTCGGCCCAATTTGGACGTGGAAGGCGAATGAGTCGTAGGGATTGAAGATTTTAGATTTGCAAGCGTTAGGGGATTTCATTATCCTTTTTTTTTCTTCCTTCCTGGGAGCTATTTGAGCGTGTCATATAGGGTAGTGGGTGGGAGTTTAAAGGGTTTGAGGTGTTCTTGATCTGTCACTTGAATGATGACAAGAGGGATTTTACTTAGAGTTTTCGACTTGTATGAATATACTTTTTTTTTCTGGTGTTGGAAATGTCGTTCATATATCGTGTCTTTATGATGTTGTGTTTCAGTCTACCGATTGCTTATCCATGTTGTATTCTTTGGAGATTGTATTAATTCATCCCTCAGTATTCGAAATGAGGATATTTGGGCATCGGAATCGGAATCGCAATCGGAAACAGCACCACCTCTTCTGAATACAAACCATTAATCTGCCTACCTGTCACGATACCTAACGTAGTCCCGCTATTATATTATCCTCGAGAAACTAATCTAAGAGGTCTCTCTACTCGTGTATTTTATCTAGAATTTTAGTATCGGATGGGGCGTTGGGTAGGTATTGTAAGGAGAAGGGGAGATATGCTGACGAGTGATGCACTTGGAATTTGGAAATAGTAAAGAGGTAAGATGGGTGGGTGGTGTCTCTTTTGGTGGGAGTTATGGGCGTATGCAGAGGGTTATAGGGTTAAATAAGTTTATGGGATATTTTTGCGTTTATTATGCTCATATTGTTCATCTTGCCTGTTTCTCCCCGACCAACCATAACTTTATTGCGGAGTTAGTCTGATCCTGGCGGATCATTAGTCGGGCAGTGTAGTATGAGGTAAAATATGGTTTTTTGGGAGATCTGAGAAGCTTGCAATATGTCTTCTTTTGTTGGGGGTGGGGGGGGAGGGGGAACGTGTTTTGATGAGGGGAGTTGAAGGGATTTTTGGAGGGATTTTTGGAAAGAGCTAATGAGATGATGCTTTATAGATATACTAGATCATATATTGGTCTGGGTTCTGGGCCTAACACTCTGTCAGATACTCTTTTAACGGCGTCATAGAGTCTCTAGTTGAATCTTCCCCACTGGACTCATCATAACCTCTAGTTCTTCAATCCTACTACAAAACAGCCACCTACATCCCAAATCATCCTCAACCCAAAACAACCTCCTTCCATTTCGCCCCCTCTCCACACGCATCCCCAATAGCCTCCTCATGCAACCTCCCAATCCCGATTCGTTCCATCACGCCATCATCTCTCGTCTTCACCATCATAATATGTATCTCTATATAATCTTCCATTTCCCAGCCTAGTTAATTCAATGCATTAGTCACGGAACTCCAGGAATTGATTTTTAAGGAAAATGAGAAATAAGGATTTAGGAGTGAAGTGAGGGAACTTACTTTTTCGGTACGGATGCGCTTCGTGTGGTCGCCCCCATTCACAGTAATAATTCGCTTTGCTTAGTAGGAGGAATTCGAACATGGGTTCGGTGCCTGTACCTCCTTTGTACCAGTCTGCGTCGTAGACGGTGGGTGGTGGTTGGAATTGGTTGGGGTAGAGGGCTTGAAATGTGGAAGGGAGGAGGATGTATCCGCATACTTGGGAGGTGCTGTTGAGGAGGTGGTAGATTGTGCGATGGGTGGGGTCCCACTATTAGAGCGTGAATGTTAATGGGGATCGAGGGTAGAGATAGGAAGGGGAGTTTGGGAATGAGATATATGGAAAAATGGAATGGATGGAATGTCAGAAGTTGACTCGGAACTCACTGGAGGGTCGATGGAGCCATAGCGCAGGTAGGCTGTTGTGAGACGAATGCGATATTGAACAGAGATCGTAGAAAAGTGTAAGTACTGAGGATTTGATGGTGTAGGAAGTGTTGATTGCAGTGGAACAGCTAGAAGAAGATCTGGAGGGAGTAGAACTTTGCTATCTTTCGTCCGCCCATACAGATTGGATGGGGATGAGCTCGAGGCAGAGTATCCAACGGCTTCGCTTGTTGGTGCATCAGATTGGCTCTCGACTTGCAATATTTCTGTAGTCCGACCTTTGTGAGACCAAACTGTAAGTACCTTTCCATCTATACATCGACACCAATCAATCCAGGTTTGATTGAGCAGCCATGTCGTCATCTTCTTGTGTTCCAAATCTTCCGAAGACTCATATAATCCATATGAAGTCATTTCCATAGTGTCACCATACCAACGCACTTGACCTTGCCATCCAGCCCAAGACCAAGATGGAAATCCTTCCCGTCTAACTATCTTCCCACACGGTTGCCAAAGTAGCGCCATGTCAAATATTGCAGATGGTAAACCATAAAATATGTCACAATTCATGGCATTACTTTGAGTATTTAAAACACCTGCAAGCGCATTGATGATATCGGAGGGATACGTGAGATTGCGAGCTGTGTATGTTTCCACGGCACGAAAGTATAGCATGGAGAGAGAGGTATCTTTTCGACCAATTAACCGCCGCTTCGTGTCTGGGTGCTTCAACTCTCGATCGTGGTTTTTGCCTGTATCGGAGACAACAACTTCAGAACATACTGCATTTGTGCAGCGAAAGTATATCTGATCATTAATGAAGACGATCATTCTCGACGAGAACTGCTCTTCCTGATATCTAATATCTTGTTAGCTCATCAGTCCGGAGCCCTGAAAACGAGGATGCATACGTCCATCCTCGGCTATTGTAGATCGACATATCAACATATGGTTCAAAAGCGTATTGTGCAGCAAGTGTGAGGCCTGGCATGATTTCCCGGGTAAATTGCGGTATTTTTCGTGCGACATTCACACCACGCAGACCATCCTCAGGACATCGATCATCAGCGGCACATATCATGAGCAGAGCTTGACTATAAACCAAACCCATATCTTCCAATGCTTTTTGTTTTTCTTCGAGTCCATCTTGTATTATACACAAACTATCAATCCAGAGATAGCGTTCTCGTAGTCGTTTTGTGACATCTATCGCATCTTGTATAGTTCGACTGAGCTGGCCGAGATAATCGGTGAGTCCACCCGGAGTTGATAGATGCTTATAATTCTCCTTCAGCGAGACGAATTTCTTACCAGTCCCCCAAACGTAGCTTAAGCTTATATATCGGCACTTTTCAGGAGGCTCAACAATACACATTTGTTCCACGTCAATACATTTAAACTCTGCGGGTGTTCGATAAGTTCCAGTTAGAGAAGTAAAACTTTCCCCACACTTGTGGTTTTCTTCGCACCCTTTCATCCAACCTCTCACCAAATCAAAATCAACGAAGGAAGAACCTTCATCCTTTGCATAATGGAAGCATCCCGACCCCAGACTATTTATTGGTCGCAAGGTTATTGGCAGACCACCCGCCTCATATTCCTCATGTATACTGACCGATAACACAGCGAAATTACCATTTGGGGTTTCATCTTCATCTTGCGGAGCCACGTTATTCCAAAATGCCGTGAAATGTAGTGGCCCAAGATTTGGTGATATGATAAAATATGGACCGTTCTTGCTAGTTTCAACCAGTAACAGACATAATGGACAGGTATCTCGATTCAAAAGATCATTGTAAGATCCTAATTGGTGAGCTTGATTCTCTCGATAGGGATCTGATGTGAAAGAAGACGGGGTGATGTTTAGTTTTGAGCATTCTGGGCAAAGATCCGCAATGTTCATTTTGTTAGGAAACCCAGCCAGCTGGGATCTTAGATATTTCGTCTCCTCTGTGTTTCTCTGGTGAAATGAGCAACTGAAATCCGAAGCTCAAGGATGGTCAGAGATTACTAAGAGTGTTCTTGATTGCAAATGCAATGATGCTTGGTAGTTGAGTGCAAAGACAATACCATCGTGAATCTCAAAGAAGATTTTGAAAATTTGAACCAGAAAATATACACTCAGACCCAATTATTAATTTTACCGCGGCTGTCGAGAGGAAGTTGTCAGATCTTTAATACGCTTAGTTTTATGTTGAGCTAACTTGAAGTGGTGACAAGCTCTATGAAGTAACCTACTCGTGCTGCCAGAAAGTCTGCAACACTCCACTTATATGTGGGCCACTATTCTCCTTGTAGTCTACCATCTTGCTTAACAGTGGTGTTGTAGACTTTCTGGCCGCACAAGTACTAGGTATTCATCCCATTCAACCTCAACATCAACATCAACATAATATAATATATTCGCGCCCTGTTACCCTCCCCGCACAGTAATTGACGAACCTCACCGCTTGGATACATCCAGTCTTCTTGTCCACCCCGTCCACTATTTCAATCAGGAAGGAGAGAGTTAGGATTACCACCTCTTTCTGTCCTTCTCATGTATGATCGATAGTGAATGGGGAAGCTAAATGAGGGGGCGTGAATGCCGATGTTTAAACCTCATTATCTGCAGCATGTACTGTATAATCTCGAGATCTTCGGGCTCTTGGCATTTGGCTTAAATTCGATCGGGTGAATATTAGACCGCCTCTATAAATCTATAAATTCATTCATATGATATTATTATACTTATCTATAACTTCGCTCCACTGATGCATTCAGACGTCCTCGTCCACCACGTCCACTATGGAAGAATTAAACTATTACCTTCCTTGAACCAAAATCTCGATTCATCCCATCCTGTTCAATCGAACTTCAATAAGGTGTACGACTGTATTCCGGAAAACCTGCAATACCTACCTATACTCTGATGTTCATCCACTTACCTATTTTCATTGTACAGAAACGCCAAAGCCCCTTCCCAATCAAGCAACAACCGATTTTCCGATACTCTTCAAATAATACTCGTACAGCCAAACAGTAAATCAAAATGCTTCATTTCCAAGGCTGCTCTCTCTTTCTTAATACCGATTTGCGTTCGGGGTTTTATACTTTCTGGCCGCATGAGTATCTCTACCGGTATCAGAACTGCGAACTGCGAACTGCGAACTTGGAGCTTTTTTCTTTTTCTTTGCTTTAAAGATTATTTTTTTAGATTTTACAGTTTCGATCATCAAATTAACACTATAGTCTTAAATATCGAAATGCTTAATAAAGTTTAATTATAAATTATTCTAGTATTTTTTATTTGTGGGTATTGGATAACGTTGCTTATATAATCTAGGAACTTCTAAAGTTGTCTACGGAGTATACAGGTGAGAACCGAAGTGCTACCCAAAGTGATATCGGAGGCTTGGCGACATTTCAGACGGCTCTCGGGGAATCATCATCTCTTCGAAGCAGAAGTTCAGCCTTATAAATAGCAAGTGTGGAACATTGATGATGGAGTCCGTCGTAACTCGCCGTTTTCTTTCTCTTCTCTATCCCACTCTCATTTTAATTCTTCTTCAAATATTGCATCTCCGTCCACCCATTGCTATCACCGTCCACTATGCACGATGCTCATCCCAAATTTTCCATCAATCCATCACATCAAAACCATCAAGGTTATTGTGATGCTGACAGGGAGTAGAGATATGGTATTACGCGGCCACATCCTGTCTTTTGACTCCTTTGTAAATCTTATGGATGTTACCGTGTTCAGTAAATATTGCCACATCACAGCCCTTGAGGGTATCATCAAGATAGCTGCGTATATCATCGTGTCCCCATGTAATCCAGGGGGTCTTTGGGCAACAGAAATGGATCGCGTATGTCAGTGGCCAGGCCTTCTGTAAATGTTCCATGGCACTTTTCATAGTTGACAAGGCAGAAGCAATGAAGTATATCTACAATGAAGTCAACCGAGTGCTTCTACAGTTCATGCTCACTTGCAACTTCCAGTCAGGTCTTTCTAGCATTCTTCACTCATTTTCTGTTGTTTAAATTTGCATTCCTTTGCCTGTCATGAGAGTTCAAATCTGCCATATCATTGGCGCCTTTCTTTTACCTTTGGCCGTTGGTGCTACAAATTCTTCCTCGGTGGAAGGGCTACTGAGTTCCAATAACGGTAGGTCAATTTGGACAAATTCTAAGAGATGTATTCATGCTAATTATCTATCAGTTGATCTTAGTGCTTGGTCCGCAGCTTATACACAAGCTCAAGCTTTCATTGCCAAACTTTCCAATGAAGACAAACTTAGCCTAATCACTGGCAGCGATGTCAAATCAGCCAATTGGACCTCTCTTGTATTTTTAGATGGAACGCAAGGTCCACAGGGTTACGAGTATGTTACTGGTTGGTCGGAAACATCTGCACTTGCGCATTCATGGGACAAAACCATGATGTGGAACCAATTCAAAGGAATTGCCGCCGAATTCTACAACAAAGGTGTACAGGTTACGAATGCTCCAACATCTCAACCTCTTGGTCGAACTCCTTGGTGTGGCCGTCTTGTCGAAACTATGGGGCAAGATAGTTACCTCAATGGTATTATGTTTGGACTTGGTGTTAAAGCCTTCTCAGAAACTGGAATGTATGTTCAATCTGCTCCTTCATATCATAGTGCCTGGTGTTCAATTCTACATGGATATTTCATCTCCTCCATCATCTTCACTTCATTGTAATAAACTGACTCCGCTCGTGCAGCATTCCTGGAGGCAAGCATTTCCTTCTCAATGAGCAAGAAACCAATCGACAATCAGGCAAGAGTGATGTCGCTCCATACACGTCAAATGCTGACGATAAAACTCTTCATGAGACATACCTCGCACCATTCTATGATGCCGTCAAGAACGGAATGGGTGCTGTCATGTGCGCCATGTCTCAAGTCAACGGCACACTCTCCTGCGAAAACTCTGATCTTTTGATGCATTATCTAAAGACCGAGATAGGATTCCCAGGACTTGTATACCCTGATGTAGGTGGCCAATCAACTGCTTTTGGTTCGGCAAATGGAGGTCTTGACTATGGAAGTTCGAGAATCTGGAGTAACTCCTCTATTACTACTGGTCTCTCTAACGGCACTCTGTCGCAAGCACGACTTGACGATATGGCCATGCGAAATGTCATCGGATACTACTATGTCAATCTCAACAACGGTAGCCAGCCTTCTTACGTCACATCTTCAGCATACCGTGATGTTCGGGCCAATCACGGTACTATTGTGAGAGAAAATGGTGCGGCTTCCTTGGTTCTACTCAAAAATACCAATAATGCTTTACCTCTTTCAAAGCCACTAAGCATGGCCGTCTTTGGTTCACACGCTGGTCCCGTCATGGCTGGACCAAACTACGCGTTTACTGTCGATAACACTGAAATGACATATCAGGGACATCTTGCAGGTGGTTCCGGCTCTGGTCAAACTTCTTTCCCTTACCTCATTACTCCTCAACATGCCCTCACCGCTCAAGCCAAAGAGGATGGCACTATGATACGTTGGATCTTAAACAACACCTATACCAGTACGGTCTCCGGAGGATTTGGCGGTTTCAAGAAGAGAGAGGAAACAGTGGACTTTGGTGGAAATGGAACTGCTCCGAAGGGGGGTATGAATGGAACCACAGGTTTCGGGGGCGGTGGCGGTGGAGGATTTCCTGGACTCAGCGGTGGAACCGCCCTGAGTCAAGATATTTCTAGCTATGCTTCTAACGCAGAAGTATGCCTCGTATTCTTAAATGCATTTTCCGGCGAAGGCGCCGATCGCACCGAACTCCGAAACACCGACCAAGATTCCCTTGTCACCTCTGTCGCAGCCGAATGTAACAACGCAATCGTCATAATCAACACCGTTGGTGCCCGGCTCGTTGACACCTGGATCGAGAATGAAAACGTCACAGCCGTTGTCTATGGCGGACTTCTCGGTCAAGAATCCGGTGATTCCATCGTCGATGTTCTCTACGGAAAAGTCAACCCGTCAGGCCGTTTATCCCACACCATCGCCAAAAATGAATCAGACTACAATGTGGAAATCTGCACAACCCACGTTTGCAACTTTACTGAGGGTAACTATATTGATTACAAATATTTCGACGCGTATAATGTTACACCCAGATTTGAATTTGGATTTGGATTAAGTTATACCAACTTCACCTACTCGAATCTCAAAGTCGAAATTATCAATTCCACCGCCCTAGCTTCCACATACCCAACCGGTATCCTAGCCGTAGGAGGAAAAGAAGATCTCTGGACAGACGTCGTGTCCGTCAATGTCACGATTGCCAATTCTGGCTCGGTAGCAGGAAACGAGATTGCACAATTGTATCTAGAGTTCCCAGCTGAAGCAGATGAGCCAATTAGACAATTGAGAGGTTTTGAAAAGACGAGCTTGTTGGCGGCTGAAGATTCGGAGACGATAGGGTTTAAGCTTAGGAGAAGGGATTTGAGTGTCTGGGATACGGTGGCGCAGGAGTGGATGGTGGTTAGGGGGACTTATGTTGTGAATGTTGGGGCGAGTTCGAGGGATTTGAGGGTTGTGGGGAATGTTACTGTGGTTTAGGGTGGGGAGTTAGATTTGTATATATTTATGGGAATTAAAAGTTGTTTGTATATCTGATCCTTTGCAAAAGTCATGTGTACAGGTGATGGAGATGACTCAATACTTTGAATACTTTATTTCTTTCTTCGTTGTGGAACATTACTTGAGTGTATGTAACCATCAGGCTTGTCATCACATATTAATTACCTTTCCCTTATACCTTTCTGGATAATTAATTCATCAATGCCACGCATCTGAACTCCAAAACCCAAACATCAAACACGCCCCAGTTAATACTGCATGAATCCCCACGCCAATAATCCCTCTTAGCCTAAACTCGCCATTCTTCAAAAGTACCCCCTCATTTCCTGTTCCTTCATCTCATCTCTCACTCGCTTATCTATCTGACAACCTGAAATTCCTCCTCAGCGACCCCTTTTTGCTTAGAATCTAATTCTTCTTCTTCATAACTCGTCACACGTGCATGATGTGGTCCCTTCTTGAGATCTGCGCGTAAACTTTCGATTTGGGAGGGGCTGCCTTGGGCTTCGCCTTTTACCTGTGAGGGTGTTGGTTTATGGTTTTGGAGCGGAGGTGGAGTTGGGGAGGGACTAGATGTATGAATGAGACATAACATACCTTTCCATCACTTGTGTTTCGTACCCAACCGATAACTCCCAGCGCCTTGGCTTTTTTCTGGGTGAAGGAGCGGAAATTTACGCCTGGGGTTTCTGGTTGTTAATTGCTTCCTGCGTACTTATAGAAGGATACTGTGGTTTTATATTCTTGATGGATGATCGGATGTGGTTTATGATGGAACTTACCTTGCACTTGACCGCTTACTGTAAATGCTATCTGAGCAAAATTTAGTTGTCCAATATAGAAGTAAAAGGCATGGAAGGATTGCAGTGTTGAAAAGGTTCAGAGAGGGGATGTTTGAGGGTTACCGGGGGAGAGATCCACATACACGTTTGGTTGCCGGTTCAACAGATTGACCCATACTTTTTGGCGGTTATGTAGTAAGATGTGAAGTCAAATCTATCTTGAGTCTGTGTAGGATGAACAGAGGTTATTCATATTTGATAGATTTCTGAATGCATTTCCAACTCATTGTTATAAGATCTGCATGCACAATTCGTCATTGTGGCAGCAATGTGGGTTAAAGATGTGGCTGATTGACTAAGCATTTCCAAATAGCCACAAATGGAACATCTCACCGCTTTCCTTTTCCACCGGCAGAAACCCGCAATCTCAAGAAAAGTTTCTCAATCCCAAAATCCGATTCTCAAATTCCCAGCTTCTCAATTTCGCATTCCTCATCCACTCACGACACAATGCCGAAACAAAAAATTCCTAAGGGTGCATCAAAAGATGCATCCTCTACTTCAGAAGTCAATGATCCTCGATTTTCCAATTTCTCTACCGATCCACGTTTTCGACTTCCTTCCAAGAAACAAACTCGAACGAAGATTGATAAACGATTTTCGCGCATGTTGAAAGATGATGATTTTTCTAATTCGGCAAAGGTTGATCGATATGGAAGGAAATTGAGTGGTAGTGGGAAGAAGAAGGCGCTTGAGAGATTGTATGTTGATGAGGATGAGGAAGATAAGGAGGATAGTGAGGTTGGCAATGAAATCGAGGCGGGGGAAGATGTGGAGGTTGAGGATGATGAGGTAGTGGAAAAGGAATTGAGAAAAGCAGCTGCGGCGTATGATCCTGCGAGAGGTGGTGGATTTTCTTCATCGGAAGATGAGGATGAGGACGAGGATGAAGATGGAGGAGTGGAAATTGAAGAGGAGGCATTCCCTGATATGCAAGCAGAGCAGCAGGCAGTTGAGATGGGGGAAGTCTCTTCGAGAATCGCGGTGGTTAATTTAGATTGGGATAATATTCGATCGGTGGATTTAATGGCTGTTTTTCAGAGTTTTGTTAAGCCCGGAGGAAAGATTCATAAGATTTCTATTTATCAGTCCGAATATGGAAAGGAGAGGATGGAGCGAGAGGAACTGGAGGGTCCACCAAAAGAGATTTTTGCGAAGAAACAAGGAGGAGAGGATGATGAGGAGGACTCTGAAGATGACGAGGATACTGATGACGAAGAATTGGAGGAGAAAATCAAGAAGGATTTACAAAAGGGAGATGAAGGGAACGAATTCGATAGTACGGCACTACGACAATATCAGCTCGAAAGATTAAGGTATTTTTACGCCGTTGTCGTTTGTTCAGACGAGAAAACCGCAGAGAACATTTACCAGAAATGCGATGGCACAGAGTATTTGAGTTCCGCAAACTTCTTCGATTTACGATTTATCCCCGATGGTACTGATTTCGATGATAAACCAAGAGATGAATGTACGGAGGTACCTACAGGATATAAACCTACGGATTTCGTCACAGACGCGCTTCAACATTCTAAAGTCAAACTCACATGGGATATAAACCCTGAGGAAGCAAGCAGAAAAGATGCAATCAACCGAGCATTTACCGGTAGTCGTGCAGAAATTGGCGAAAATGATCTACGAGCATACTTAGGAAGTGATTCGGAGGATGATGAGGAAGAGGAAGCGGCTGAGGAGGATACCCCCAAATTATCGAAGAAGGAGTTGGAAAGACAGAAACTTCGCGCAGCTCTTGGACTTGGCGACGAGCCAACGAAGAAGAAGAAAGATAGTGGTCCAGTCGGTGATATGGAGATTACATTTACAGCTGGTCTAACTGGCACCACCAAAGGCAGCGTCTTCGAAAACGAACCCATACCCAATGAAACCACAGCGGAAGCATATATCCGCAAAGAAAAAGAACGCAAAGCCCGGAGAAGAGAAAAAGCAAAGGCACTTCGTGAAGGAAAAGATCCAAATGCTTCTGGCGATGAAGAAGAAGACAAAGAAGCCAAGGAAGATCTCGGATTCGACGATCCTTTCTTCGCAACAGATGAAGCCACCAAATCTAAAGCAGCCAAATCATTGCGTAAAGAAGAACGCAAGAAGAAACATGAGGCGAAACTTAAGGAAGCGGAAGAAAAAGCTTCGAATCGTGCAGAGTTGGAATTACTCATGCAGGATAATTCGACGGATAAGGTGGAACATCTGGATCATTTCGATATCGCGGAGATTCAACGAGCGGAGAAAGCAAAAAAGAAGAAGGGTAAGAAGGGGAAGAAGGCTGAAGAGGTGGAGAGTAAGAGGGGTGGTTTGCAGGAAAATTTCCAAATGGATGTCGGTGATGAGAGATTCGGAGATGTGTTTAAGAATCATGAGTATGCTATCGATCCTAGTAATCCAAAGTTTAAAGGAACGGAGGGCATGAAGAAGTTGTTGGAAGAAGGAAGGAGAAAGAGGGGTGGAGAGGATGATGGCGAGGTTGAAATTAAAACGAAGAATAAGAAGAGGAAGGTTGAGGGGGAGAAAGAGGAGAAGGCGGATCTTAGTAGTTTGGTGGAAAAGGTTAGGAAGAAGTCGAAGATTGGGAAATAAATACTAGGTAGCTGTAGATTAAAAAATTTCTTGTAGTAAATAATACCATTAATTCTCTCGGTTATTGATGTTTAACTGTGCTGTACTTGTACGATTGTACTGGGGATGGATATGATATCATGAGCAACGGTAGGAATGCTGGTAGATTGTGAGAAAGCTACCTAGATAAATTAAAGCCAGTAAGAAATCTAAAATCGAAAATCTAAGCGAGTGGCAAGGGGGCTCTGGTTCTGACTTGGGCGTTCGTTCTCGGTCTCGTAAGATTACTGAGAAAAATGCTGGGAATGTGGGCGGAATCGCTGGGGTAATAGAGGTAATAGGGTTTGGATTGCTGGAAAGTTTTTTTATTGTGGGCGTGAGGAGGTTGTGAGATATGCGAGAGAAAATTAGGGGGGAGGGGCTTGGAATGAGCTTTTGATGGATGATGAAGAATGCTGTGGTGGAATTGTAATAGTGGCGGTGCAGGCTATAGCGGAGATGGTAAAAGAGCGGTATTGGGGTAGATATGGTCAGAGATGAATTCTGCTGTTGCCCTATAATCTTTGATTAGAAGAATGATATTTCTTGTTTTGTGGTTATATTAAAAAAAATTGTTCTGTTTGTTTCGACAACCTCTTTGGATATCTATTCCTCCTCCACCTTTACCTAGTTGCACTTGCACGTTAAGGGAGCTATTTCATTCGCGCGGGCATGTACACTATTCTTTCGGATATCCAAATTTATAAGTAACTAGCTGGTCTCGAAGTCCTTTGTTCGTCTTTCTGTCCACATGTACACTCAGAGGCCACGAAAGAACATTTCTGAATCAAATCACCGGCTTTCCTATCTCGTAACGTAAACCATAAATAGCATATGTCCTTTCCAGCCTTCATGACGGTTTTGTACTCAGACGTCTCCTTGTAAAGCGTCTGTAGCACCTACCAGTGACCTAATCAAGCTTTGTATTGGAGGAGAAGGGTACCTGGAAATAACCCCGTGTCCATTTTCCCCATGCCTCTATTTCCTCCTTTTTTGAGGGTGTCTTATTGACAGTGGGATATCCATTCTTATTTTCTTTCAACTCGACCAATACCGTGCCGAAAATCAACGAAGGAGCGGATAGAAGAGCCGGTACAATGCATGCTTTTTGCCACTTGCACGACGATTTAATCTTAGGGTTGTTAGTCTTCGTGAATTGGATGCAGTTGCCTGCGAGGATCCATATTCGACAATTCGAATATACCCCCAATTGGAAGAGCCAGGTATGGATGTGCAGTAGATCGGTCACTATTCTCACTTCTTAGATTACAGCCTAAATCTAATTCAGCGAATCTGGTTCTTTGTTGATAGAAACAGCAGACTACCTACTGAAAAATTATCTCCACTTGAACTTCGAGATCGGCAGTTTTTACACGCTGATTCTCAGTTCCACTCACGGGGCTGCTCGTGTGTCAGATTTTCATGGCACTTTCGAATAGTGTGAAAGAGGTAGGTCGAGATACATGCGTCCCGATAGTATACTGCAAAGAGGAATAGGATAGGAACTGATCAGATTATATTGTATAAACTTCGAATAGTAGAATTAATGTGATTAACAATGGGTTGGGGTTGTATATAATGGGTATACAAAAAGATTAATGAAAAACGATTGATTATTATAGAAGGGAAGGCGAAGCCTTCTTTTTATATTTAATTATGAAGGATTATATGATCCAATGCCTATGAACTAGTTATGTATGTGGCCCTAGTAATCCAACTTTCTCACAATAGTAGTAAAGCATTTTCTGCATTTCTGGTCTAAACAAATTCTATATCCAATTTAATGTGGCCCCTTTCTTCTGAGAACCCATCAATACATCTACAATGAAAAAAGAACAACAAATATAATACACACATCTCTAAGTACAAGATGCCAGCTTTTCTTTCCCTTCCAAACCTCTTACAATCTCCTATCCATCATTCCCATATCTCATAAAGACATCTCAATATAAATATTCCAATTCATCATCAAAACCACAACCACAACCACCAAACTAACCAGTCGTACTCGGCGCCACAACAACCGTACTAGTCTGCGATCCCTGCAACGTAACAACCACCGTACTCGTCGGCGCCGTCAGCGTCAACGGCGCCACACTCGAAATGGGCAATGTGGACGAAACCGAACTCGGGGTCGAAACACCAGCAGCCGTGGTCGAATTTCCAGCTGCCGCCGAAGAATCCGTAGTACAAGCGCCTTCGGGACAATACCCATGGTTACATGTAAAACTGCAGAGACCAGTATAATCTGCATTTTCCCCGGGGAGTGGAAATCCAGGTGTGTTGGTGATAGGAGGTGCGGGGACGGCGGTGGCGGAAAATTGCAGACAGGTGCAGGGAGAGGGACAATAGCCGAAGTTGCAGGAAAAGTTGCAGAGGCCGAGATAATTTCCTGGCCCGGTACCATTTACGCATGTTTGTCCCACGGGAGAAGTCGCTGATGATGCGGCAGATGAAGTACTTGTCCCTGTTGTAGATTCGGATGTTGAGGGACTGGGGGTTGAGGGGCTGGAGGAGGTTGATGATTTGGATCCGCTGAGTCCTACGCCTAGACCTACAGCTAATCCAATGATCGCGATAAGTAACAGTAGCATCAACAACCAAAACGTTCTTTTCCTCAATCCACATATTCGTTTTTCTTTGACGCTTTCGGGAGGAGGTGAATCTTCAACAGGTAAGGTATTGTTATGGCTTATTTTATATTCATTTATGAGATGGAAAGCCGGAGGGGGCGATTCCGGGCCTGGCGGAACATTGAAACCAGGTTCACTGACGTTCAAGGTGCCGCCATAGGCAACTCCGGCGGAATAGGGCTGGAATTTGAGATCTTTGCTCATAGGTGATTCTTCTGGATCGGGAGTTTGAAGACCATCGTCGGGGACGACTTGGAGACCTTCGTGGTCCTCTTGGGGGCGCACGGTTGGACTGCTTGGACTATATGACATTTTCGCGGTTGAGACGACGAGGATGTCTTAGATTTGCATTGGTAACTATGAGAAAAATCTGGGTAGTTCATGCGTGTGAGGAAACTATCATATTGTTGAAAGAAGTGGTAGTGTTCCGCAAAGGGGCTAGTTTTTCGCTACGGATATCTTTGTTCTTTCATCGAGAATATTTTAGTTTAATGTATTTTTCTACTCTACAGTACTGCCGATAGGAAAATTGTAGTCTAATAGAAATAATTCCTACAGCCAATGACTCGTGATGTGCTGAGATATCTTCTCGAGAAACCTTGTTCTCACCACGTGGGACGCTCCGAACAGACTTTTGCTTTGTCTTTGCCGAGAACAAAGGTCTGTTGGTATATACACATGGCACGAAGATTTAGCGGAGAATTTCTCATGACATGAACAAAGACATTGAGATTGGAAGTGGTGAGCATCGAGTAATCGAACAATGAAAGAACTTGTGCCTTGCGTTCTAGAAAGTTGCCAAAAAAAACTTCTCGTTGGTAATGATTTCTCATTTGTCAATTGGCTCACTGAAGCCATTGGTGCTAGAAATATCACAGAAAGTGGTGCAGCAGATTTAAATCAATAATGGCGAAGATTACCACCGGATTGAATGGCGCATATCGAATGCGACCAAATTTCGAATTATATTCAAGCAAGGCAAACTCCTATTGAGTCTTCCCAAACACTTAGTACCATATCCGACCCTCCGAGGTTCTCCCTAAGCTCGATCGCACATCTCGTCCTACGCTGCAGCGGAGGCATTGTCTCTAATCCTTCTCTCCTTTTCAATGAGTGCTATGGCTCCTAAAACAACTGTAACTTCCCACCTCTCACCCCACCCATGCGATCTCCCACTATCCAACAATCCGACCTTTGCTACCTTATCCAGATTCATGCTACCTGGGTAGGTCCAAGCCGCCAGCACCTCCCCATTAGACACCCTCACAAGTTTGGATCCCCTGCTCCTGCCACCTAAGCCTGCGACTGCTTCTCCGGAGCTTCTTTTCCATTGAAACTCTTCTTGGCGACCATTATCAAATGTGTAGGTAAAGTCCCAGACTGGCGAAAGAAGCCCCGATGACTGTAGAGTTGATGACGTGTTGCCCACCACGATATCGGTTTTGGAGGAAGAGTCATGGAAATTGACAGTTCCAATTACAGCGGCGGGGGATGATACGATAATTGAAGGCTCGCCTGAGAGATTCGATGTGGCAATTATCATGAAGGGTGTTGTTATGTGGTGCTCCGAGAGAACCAGTTTTGTCAAGCCATCTCGGTAGACTCCGAATATCGAGGGGAAGAGGTATGGTTTTCCACCAACGATAAAAGACAATTGCTGTTGCGAATGGAATCTTTGTGCAGCAGATGAACCTGAGGTTGAGGGTGTTTGACTTTCAGCATATGAACTGCTGAATGATTGGCTCTTTGTCTTCGATGAGCTCGAAGTGTCGTATGGAGAGTTGGTGCCCATGGTGACGTAGTTGAGATACCAAAAGCGGTAGAGGATGTCAAAGTCTATTTGACTTGTGTTGTACTCTGCAAGAACAATTCATGATAGAAAATGGGGATAAGGTTGTGGTCGATCGGTCCGATCAATCAATATGGAAAGGAACCAATAACCAAATAATCTTGATTCACTGAGGAAACTTCATTGATATATGTCCATTATCAAAATGAAATATATTCAGACCAACAGTATTTGGCAATCATTGTAGATCACATCATTTTTGATCGGACCAATCTTTACGTGAAGAATTTCATACTGGAAGAGCAGTATTGTCAACCCTAAGCCAACATGTTTACCTAGCCACAACAGGCACTACCACAACTATTTAATCCTCAGATCTACAATTTCTATCAGTACTGACAAAGAAGCTGATTATTGAGGTGAATACCTCCATCGAAGAATATTAATGGGTAGAAGGAGATTGAGAGCCAAGTCTGAGATTCAATAATTCTAAAGCCGGTGTGGGCTGGCAAGATTCCCTGTGTAACCTATCAAGCTTCTTTGTGATGTATTCTGACACATGGAATTAGTATAATGACTACTATTTTACAGAAAGGTCAAGCAGGCTCAGAAGATATATCATCAATCTCAAACTACCATTATCATATATATTAGACAATCTAACATACCAAATTTGTTACAATCACATGATAACTGAAACCACAATGGAAGGTTTGTTTGTCCAGACAGGTGGATGAGTAGCCACGAGAAACCATCCGATCGACAAATCTGGATTGGAACATTGGTGAGAGGTATGAATGAGGCTTAAATTCTGGAGGATCACTGGATTATTGAATCCACTTTACCTTACATCGCCTGGCAGGATTTGGATCAGGGTATTAGATGCTATCTTGAGGCCTATCAAAAGTCTAAGCGAGTAAGATCACTGTGGTGTAGCTATTGAATTATCATGACAAAGTCTCACAATCACATTAAATAAAACCCTGATTCAGGTATGCCAATGACTGAATTTAAAGGAAAGATAAATAATAGCTAATTGGTAGCGAAATGAAGAGAATGTGGATTGAGTCATGAATATCATCCCGAAATAACTGATTGTGGTAATGTGTGAGAGAAAAGTGATAGCCTTTTTTCCGAGCAGGAGTCCTGAAAATCAACATAAGAAAAATTCCTCCTCCTCATCATTGACTAAGAGTCATGCGGGGATGACAGGAGTACCATGCTTCCAGGAGCCATTATCATTCTCAAGCGTGCCAACTTCATTGACAGGGTTCAAGTTTCTGAAGAACAAGGTGATCTTGTTCTCAACTGAAGTAGCGCCCAACTTTGAGCCTGGGAAGAAATCGATCAATTCTTCCTCTTTCTTGCCATCGGTGCAGTGAACAATCTTGTTGGTCTTTGAGACGTAGAAAAGATGGACGCTTCCGTCCTTGGTCATGGTGCAAGCAAGCGGTGTTGTGGCTTGAACCTTGTCTTTCGGAATGTAGGTGCCTCGGTCTGGCAAACAATTAGCTTAGGAAAATGATTATATTAGAACGGAAGCACTAGTACTTACCATGCCATGTATTATTTTGATTTTCATAGAGTACGATGCTGTAGTCATGGTGCTGGAGGAACACCTTGATCTTTCCATTCCCAATTACACAGGCTAGAGCGGTCCCAGGGAGTTGATCACCCCATTTTTCTGAGAGAACAGTCTCTGTATGCCATGGATCCTTTGGGGTGCGTCGAATTTCGACGATGCCCATCTTGCCATCCTTGGAGCTTTGAATGAACTTAGTCAGTTTTCAGAACCGAGTACTCAAGATGATAACTCACGCTGAAAAGTACGCCCATTGCGAACCATTCGGGTTCCAACCAGTGCCTTGATTGAATGACCCACTGGTCAACTTCGAATATTGCTCTGGTCCTTTCCTGACTTCGTCTGGGATCTTAACGTCCTCCCAAATTGGATTATCCCCCTTCATGCGCTTGACTTTCTCCATCATTTGCTTATCCTTGTTTGTGTAGAGAAGATGAATCTACGAAATATGTCAGCCGATACAACCAAGCACCGAAGACCTATACATACTGAGGGCTGATTATCGAAATCTGCGTCTTTGTCTACATAGTAGCATGTCATAGCAGAGCCATTGTAATCTCCATCTTTGGCAATGACAGTATCTTGCGTGGTCCAAACATAACCGCCATCTGGAGATCGCGCTTCGAGAATGTTTTGGCCGTCTTGGAAGAAAAGATGCAAGACTTGATCGGGGGCAGAAGTGCAAGCAAGCTCCGTGGTAAGAATAGACATTTTGATGTTATTGATACAATCGATTCAAGTATGAGTGTTGGTATGTAAATAAACAGTAATGGGTATCGTTGCTTTGCTCATTCTTCCACGGAGATTTAAGGTGTATATATAGGCGATTTTGCAGCCGCGCAATGCCGAAGGTCCTCGACTTTCAGTTCAACGAGAACTGAGGGGAAATCACTCAAAATCTTCATGTCTGCGCTTGCCCCTCATTTGAATACGATCTCTTTAACCTATCCGCATCGTCCAGGGCGAAGATCCTAGGTGGTTGCATGAAAGAACCAGCATTCTCAAAGCACCCACAAGCAATATGGCAATCGAAGGATCAAATTCGACTCCTTGCAGTATCGTATGATCAGATTAAGTCAAAGAAATGAGGAGAAGATGGGCTCGGAGCCTTGGATTAGGAGGATTTCGAGTTCCAACATTAAGAGTGAGCAACTTACCCCCCACTAGATGTAGGAAGACAGCAGATTGAATCGAAATAGATGATATGGCTGATTTCAAAGTTCGGTCGCCAACAGAAATATTTGCTGGTTCTTGATAGTGACATCCTGCAGGGATAGTATTGAAAATGCAAAAGCAAGTCTGTCTTCAACTGAAATGCCTTCTTGCCCCGCAAATTTACGTATGCCATGGAAAATTCGAGGGATTTGTCCAACCTTGGCAAAACGCTACATTGCCCTGATACGTGAACTCTCATTCATATAGCAGTTTTGTGGAAAGGCACCATCAGACGACGACAAGAAAACTAGTAACAGGAACGACGAGAGTAAAGATCGATTGGTAGAGACATTAATTATCACGGTGCACAAGTCGAAGAGTGAGCTGTCATCCCCTGCATTTCTTGATAAAAGCCTTTCATCGTGAATGTCGTGATACCAGCCAATATTAAATTATAGGACCTGAAAAGTTGTTCAATGCTAAGACCTGCGAGGCTTGAACCGCGGAAAGTAAAGATCCAAGCCTGGCCTTGAGTGGTTGGCTGTAACTTTAACCCATTATGTGTAACACACGCGCGGGTATACACGGGAGATATATCATGCATGATAGTTGATTCAAAGCACTCGAGATGTTGAGATCAATTATCATAACGTAATAGAATTGAAGCATAAGAATGGCCCGGCCCATCAATATCTGAAGTATGGTAAAGATTGCTTACACAACATTGAATTCGTGAAAGAGGGGAAAATGAAAGGAGTGGAGGTATTGACAAATCTTTATTGCTCCATTCTGCAAGGCCAAACATAAATAATATATACAGAGAGGATCAAGGAGATCCCCTCCTCTTGGCGTTTCAGTGAGTTAACACAAGGGTTTGGTTGGAGAGGTGGGTGAATACGGCTCAATGTTGATAGAAGGACAGACAGAGATCAGCACGTGCTTTGACTTTATCTTTTCTGCCACCGCTTTCTCTAATGGAAGTATTGTTGCTGACTCAGCACACTCTCTTCAATCCGCAACGAAAACTTGGCGATAACTCACAAACTTATGCACCATCTTCCTGCCCCCTAACTTAGCGGACATCCCAAAGTACATCCAAGTCATCGCTGATGAGATTACGAATTTACAGTGTGATCACCATTGTTTTTTGCTTGCTCCTAACCTTACTCTTGCTATCTGTCCCAGTCCTTTCATTGCTTCCATTTCCCAAGTAGAGAACTCACCATATATTCCACAATTGTAGTTATTGTTATAAGCTTACCATTTGTTTACCAGGTATCTGGTTAGAGGTTATGGCTTCAGATTCGAGTAACATAACTACATCGTAAGCAACCCTCCCTGTCAAATGTTGAAACCCAGCCTGGCCAAAGTACCAGCCCTTTGGCCCTATGTTTCTGCCTTAATGTTGTAGTTCAGCTATTAGTACTATAAACCTATAAGTTTACATAAGGAAATGATCTTAAGAACATATCATGAGGCGTATGCAAAGAAATCCCCCCCCCCCCCCCCCCCTCTGCCAGCGCGGCTATCTTGAATAGCTAAGATCACCCACCCAGACCGCTTTTAGCGCCATTCGAGTGAACTTCTTAGACTTTTGAAGCTAGCATATCTTGAACCTTTACTAGGAAGTTTCATTCTTCAATGATTATACCATATTTAAAATGTCATCGAATTTCTCATCCCCGAGTTCTTTCAACCCAATGTCGGTTCAGATTCCGACTATAATCCTTTACACGTCCTTCTTCTGCTCATACCAATTTAGGCCCTCCAGGCCCTGGATTTGAGTTCGGAAGGGTTTCACAAAAAGGCTTCTGGGAGCATTCATATCAAACACAAGCACCTCTACATAGGTACAGTCGACAGAAAATGGATGGATATGCCGGAAGATGACAATCGCCAGGAGACATGCATGGAAATTACAGTCAGCCTCCCCAAGAAGTCATGAATGGTGTCCACACACTTACACTTTCGCCATTCTAAACGATCCCATCCCAACCACCTGAAACCCCAGCGCAGAATAGTGAAACAACTGGACAGAAGAAACTCAACGAAGCCAGCCAGAAATTTTTCCGTTTTTATAATGAGCCATGCGAATTCATGTTGATGATCGAAAACCACTAGTCTGGGAGCTTTAATGCAACATTCTGGCGCCCCAGAGCAAACATTATTCAGGCAGGCTCACGACGAATTGACACACTTAATGAATAATCGGACTGGAGATACACAGGATCCAGAATCGAAACCGTTCCGGCATCCCCAAAATAGGTTAGGAAATCACGAAGTGGTAAAGACGCAAAAGGCCTGAAAGTCAAAGCAGCTGTTACGGCTGAAAGAAGGATCTCAGAAAAATCACATAAAGTCAAAAAAATCACAACATGGCAAGAGATCCGACGATAAGAAAAAAGGTCGAGTTTTGGAATGTGCCTGAAGTAGTAATGGTCGCAATTGCAGAATATATGGGAAAGAATGGAGACGGAGAATAGTGTAATGAACGCTGACGGGCATGCAGGGTACGGACCTGAGAGCCGCGTGATGGGAGGGTGAGGTTAAAGTGGGACGAAGATCATACTCTTTATCTTGGTAACCATAAATCAGGTTTTCTCGGCTACCCCCCTTCTCGTGGTCATTCTTGTGATGTTGGCTTTTGAAATAGGGGTTCTAGCAACGAGCTCAGGAGTGACTTTCCCGCTTTCGTGGATTGACTCCAGGAAGAATATGACGATGGTACCTTGCCCACGGTGTCTCTTTATACCTATATATGGCCATTAGCTAGATTAGATAGCTTCACAAGAATAGCAAATCAAATGTCAGGGCTTTTGGCGTCTAGTTGAGTCCAAATGGACTTGCTGGCCTGTCACGCAGCGTACTGTGTAGAAACGCGTTTCCTGTGAACTATGCTGGATGAGAACCTACTGAGAGACAGTCTTGCACTTCTGACATTAACGTCAGACTTGTTAAATTCCGCAATAATTATACTCCATAGACACAAGTAGATATGCTACCATCAGCTCGATATTGAGTATGGAAAGTCACTTACGTGTATTTTCAGTCAAATCCTCAACAAACTCGGCTTCGGGATAAGATCAAATTGGTCCCGACAAAAAGCCGATTTCTGTTGCACATCTAGGAAAATCTAGCGAAAATACACCTTCCCAAGCGAGCCGAGGCTATGAAACTAGTCAATCAATTGGTTGAAATCGCAAGAAGCTAATTTAAGGTTAATCTAAAGTTTGAGCTTAACACGCTTCCCACGAACAAACGCGAAAAAGTGTGACGTGACGGGTTTGCATCTCGGTGCATTTACATGTGATCAAGGTTCAGGTAGTCGACGTATGATGGAGACAATGAATAAGAAACCGACTCTGGTGGCTTCTACTAATAATACTTATTCCTGTTCTATTGCTACTTCTCATGTGCGCGAGAGGGAATGCAGGGAGAAGGATGCGGGGTTAGAGGGAATAGAAGAATGTCTACAAGATGAGGGGTTGAGAGAAGATCAACAGGTGAGAGATGAGGATTTGGAGGTTAATTATTTTAAGAGTGTACAATGGTATGTATGTCCACTACTTTGATCGAAATTTTTAGTTACTGAAATTAACAGGACACCCGATGGGACAACCCTCCTAACATCTTCCGCCGACAACAAAATCCGCACGTTTATCCTCCCACCCACGCTCCTGGATGACCCCTCTTCCCCACTATCCCTCACTCCCTACACAACCCACACCTTTCCCACCTCCATAAACTGTATCGCCCCATACCCACACTTCACCCTCTCAGACCCCAGCACAACCCTCTACCTCAGCTGTGCGAATTCCCTCCCCATTCGGCTCTCAAACATACTCTCCCCCTCCTCCACCCCCCAAGCCTCATATAACCTCATCTGTCCCACCACGGAAAAATATCTCACTCCCTCATCCATCCTCTGGAGTACCCCAGGAACGCATTTTCTCACCGGAACAGAATGTCTCATATCCCTCTTCGACGTATCTCGTCCGGGTTCGGGACCTATTACAAAACTCCCTACTATTCCATCCAAACGCCATAAAATAAAAGGTGGTGGTGTGGGAATGCGCGGGATTGTAAGTGCGTTGGCTTTGCAATCTTCTACGGATGGGAATACCGGTACGAGTATGCTAGCAGCGGGGACTTGGACACGGTGGATTGGTCTATATGATGCGTCTGGATTGGGCGGTACAGTGGGGACGTGGGATATTTCCGCCGCGGCAGATGCTGAAGCTGGGATAGGGGGACAGGGGATTAGTGAGTTGGGGTGGAGTGGATGTGGGAGGTATTTGTGGGTGGCGGAACGAAAGAGCCGGGGAGTTCTGGTGTATGACGTGAGGGTTACGGGGAAATTGGTGAGTTGGCTGGAGGGGAGGGAGGCGGAGACGAATCAGAGAATTGGGGTTAGTTGTTTTGAGGGAGATAAGGGGATGGAGATTTGGGCTGGGGGTACGGATGGGGTGGTGAGGGTTTGGGAGGGGGTTGGAGGGAAGGAAGGCGGTGTTGAGTGTGATTGGCAGTGGAGGGCTCATGATGGTATGATTTTTAGATATTCTTCTTTTCCTGTTCATTGCTTTGTTTTACACATCACCTCGTCGGGTTTATACTAACTCAAAAACTACAGATCCGATAGGTTCCACAGCATTACATCCATCTGGAACAGTGGTAGCCACTTGTTCTGGTCAAAGAGCTGAAACAAACATCAAGGATGATGATACATCTATAGACTCAGGGGAAGATAGCTCCGATGATGAAAGCGCTTCAGATTCACAGCAATCTCCATCTACAATACACAAAACTAAAGGCAGAACACCAGATAATAGTTTAAAAGTATGGAGTTTATAGCATTAAAAGATTTCTTCAGTAATTATCCTTTGTCTGTGCATCTATCCAGCAACTCTGCTTCGCTTATTTCTAGCCAATTCTAACGGCAAGTATATCCTTTATAAATCCAGCCAGATATCAATCAGCCATCATATCATCCTCACAGCCATACAGCAGCATTTATCATATCACCACCTCCCACAACCGCTCATCAATTCCCCACTTCTCCCACCCTCTATTCCCACGACTGATCCACAACCTCACTAACCCTCTCCAAAACTCCCTTCCCAACTAACCACCCCAATCTCCTAATCCTCTCCTCGACCCCCATCCTCACAAATAAAGTCAATCCATACGGGCCCCCTTCAGAAATCATCTGCATTTCCATCTCATATCCCTCATCTCCCACTTTACATCTCGGCTCCGGCTCTTTGAGTTGAACGATTGTGGCTTGTGCTGCATAGGCATTCATTCCCGCTCTTCGGAGCCATATTTCCCAATATGATTCTTGATCTAGAAGATCTATGTTGAATGGGGATGGAGATGGAAAGGTAGAAGAACAAGAAGGAGAGCATTGTGGAGCATGTTGAATAATGAGGTAAGAGATATATTTTGCCATACTTTGGTCTTCGGGATTGGTGGGATCAACTGGGATGTAATGTACGATTGTGCTTGCTGGTAATGTTAATGTGAACCCGACGAAATCGGCCCAGGCTGTACAATCGCTATCTCCCAATTCGCTCGATGGGGAAGCGACGAGGATTATTAAATTTTCGTACCGAGGACTAACTTTCACCAATCGTTCTCGGATTGGAACAAGGGTTTTATGTCCAGGTAATGGTTTTTGCCTAATATGCTGTAGAGTTGTGAGAATAAGTCCCGTAGTGGGAGAAATGATGATATCGGCTTCGTGGGTGAGGGTTGATGTTACAGGCGAACGGGCGACTGAGTTGGGATTCCAGATGGTGGTGTTGTGAGCTGAGAAGTCGCGCTCACAGATTTGGAGCGTTGGGAGGAGAGTTTGAAGGGAGCGGAGTAGAGAGCGATTTTTGAAGATGGTTGAGGAGAGGATGATGGAGATAGGAGTTGAAGGGGCGATGATGGTTGGTATTGGGAGGGGCGAATGAGTTTCGGGGATGGGAGATTGTTGAACTGAAGCTTCCTTGTTGAAGGTTGCTTGATTTGGTGGTGCAGGTGGCGCGGGTGGTGCAACATTCGGGGCAAAACAATGAGAGCTTTCAATGAGCTTTGCTCCTCGTATCTCTAAGAAATTGTTTAGTGCATTTTTCGCTGAGAATATACCTCCAAACAAAGAAGTTGGATCTTCAAAAGTAGATCGTGCTCTTTTGGTAGCTGGTTCCATATTCGCTTGATTACGCATCTCGGGAGTGATGAATGATCGAAAACTTGCCGTCGCATCTCCGTGACTATGAGACGCTGATTGACGTGCTTGTTTTGATCGTTGATCTATATCTTGCATTTCCGACTTTCGTTTTCCTGTTAATAATGATGTGGTAGCAACTTCTTTTGGAAAGAAACCCATGTCAAGTTCATCGTCGTCATCTTCATCGGACTCTTCGCGAAGAATTCTAAATCCTTCTCTTTTCCAGATGAGATCTGAACTTGTAACCACTTCATCATCTTCCGGACCATATATGAACGATTCGCGCGTCTTTTCGTCACCCATTAACTCCTCAGCGACATTTCCCAAGCTGTGTTCAAATGGTACCCATGGTACCTTTGCGTGTAACTTCTTCAATCCCAGCCAACGCATAAAAGGGTCAACACCAATCTCCTCGATAAGGTCTTGCAAAGTTGAATCAGCAGCAGTGACGCTACGAGAATTTTCTTCCATCCAAGGAGGTCCAGCTATGCTAAAATCCATCTCTGGAACCTCGACACGGCTTCGTGTATCCACGAGCCTCTCTTGCTCAACTCGATGTTTGACCTGTTCTCCACTTTTGCCGAATGCTTCCTCAAGGAATTTGGTTTCAATTGTGGGCTGAGAAAATCCCGACTGAGGTCTACTACTGTGCAGAAATTCTTCCACAACGTTATTGAAGTGTACGCTCTTGCAACCTGATTCTTCAGATGGCTTCCGTGGAGTCAAAATTTCTTCTACTTTCCTATTTACCACAACAATGTGTTTCTTTTCTAGAGGAGGAGAAGCTGGCTCGAGCTTTCTGATGCATTCTGGTGGCGAGTATAAATCTCCAGGCGTCGTACATTGGTCATCGGACGCTAAAAGTGTTGCTTGACTTGCAGGCTTATTGCGCATAGGAGCTAGCAGATCTTCCTTGAATAACTCATCCTCAATCTTCTTGAGATCCAGCGAGGTTAGAGATTCAGGATCTGAAAGCAATGGGATTTCGCAGGCCGAAGGAAGAAATGGGAGAGGGCTATCAGGCAGCGGTACAAACATGGGAGAAAGTGGTGGTGTTACATCACTGGAAACGGGAAATTTCTGAAACTATTAGCATGGAGTTAAGAGTAAACGAACCACATCTGATGGAATCAAAACTCACTTTTGGATGTGTTCTTTCAGTTTCCCAAATATTTTGCTCATCCTCTTTTGTTAATGTTGCTTTTAAGGTCGTTTGAAGAGAAATCATTGCATTTTTGGTCACCTCAATCTTCTCATTCGCTACAATATCGAACATCTCGGTCTCGAAATTGTAGAACTCTGGCGGAAATTCCAACCCCTCATTGTTCTCGACACTGACCAACTCTAGTGGTAATTTGATATCTTGAGGTTTCACTTCGAACCCCTCCCTTCTTGCAAATTCTCTGATGTCGGATTCATGGTCACTACGTAACAACAGTGATTCGACTCTCCTATACTTGGAATTCCTACTATCAAGTAACGGATATACCAGAGCGTTAATAGCTTCCTGACTTTCATTCTCTGCCACTGATGTGAGAAGTCGTGCGGTGTCTGCACATACAGATATTCGTTCATTTGTATTGAGGTCATCTTGAATATTGAGCTGTGGTAGATGACTGTCATCCACGTCGTAGGTGAACTTGTGATGAACATCATCCTTCATAGAAAGTAAAATATCAACCGATGTATCATCGAGTTGATGATCTCGAGCTATACCAATCGAACGAGCAAACTCAAGGACCGGAGGATCATTTTCCTCTTCCTCTTCCGAAAACTCTTGCGCATCTGGTAGTTGGGATAAAGTTTGATTTGTTGCATCATGACTCATAGTATAGTCCATTGTGTTCTCCTGATGTTCCATAGTGTAATCCATTGCATCCTCTTGAGAGCTCATGGTATTAAACAGACTATTCTCCTGAGGCTCCACCGTATTATCCATAGTTTAGTCCATCATAAGATCGTGTTGGAGAAAAGATATATTGGACAAGTTCACAAACCGCCTCCATGAAAACGATCAACTTCACCAATTTCTTCTGGAAGATATGTGGAAAAAGAAAAAGACCACGAGGGAAACACTCAAGTTCTCTTATCGTACTTTCTTCACATCCATGATGAAAGATCAAATAACAGAATAAATTGTGTGGTTGTGTGATGGATGCAAGTGAACGTGAAAGTGAAAGTGACAAGTTTCAATGAAGGTAGAAGAACTAATCACGTGATAGTAGGCTTCAATCGAAAGGAGCATTTATATCTTGAAAGGTACTAGTCAATTCAATACAGCCTCCGTAATTGGAACAACCACTCACAAATACCCAACATGGATTTGAATAGAGGTCCACTTCCAAAGGCTATTTCAAGGTTGAAATTACCCACGTAAAGTTACGGCTAGGCCAGCACGTGATGATGCCAGCATCACCATGGGAATCCATGGAAGAGCCAGAATGCAGGTCTTAGCTAATGCTTGATCAAGACGAACTAGTAGCCACCAGAAATAAACTGATATCATCAATTCCCTGATAACCACTGCTTCGTATCATGATTTGTCGTGGCCTGTTGAAGGTGCTGCTTTCCCGCATAGGAAGATAGGAAGAATCAGCGAGCAGAGAAGCAATTTCTTCTTGAGCGACGACAGTGGATTGCATCCTGATGATGATATAAAGATCCAGAGCGTTGAATACCTTACCAGTATGAAACCGCTGATGCATCTACCTTTTCATACCTAGTACTTCCTTCACTCACGGGGTTGTGATGAAAGGGCTTTCAATTACATAATAACACATGACCAACACATGACCAGCACTCTTTTGTCGCACATCTACAATTGCGCTTCCCTCCAAAACGACCTTCAACATTTTCGAAGAATTGAATTTTTCGAAAAACGCATTTATTATCGCGTTTTATTGATCAATCGATCGTTCTTATCATCTATAGGATTTAAAAACGAAACTTTTCAGCCCCGGCAGGCGTTATACAGATGCGTTTCCGCCATTATGCTTTTTGTCCCTTCAACCCTTTTCCTTTTTCAAACCCTCATTAATATAGTTAATACTGTTATTAATAGAGCAAATGAAGGTCAACAGATTTTTAGCTCTATCGTTTCGTTATAGGACGATTATCTTAATACCGAAACAGTTCGGACTTTTCTTGTTCAATTTCGAAAACCCTTGATTGTGTTATATACTGATATCTCTTTTACAGTAAACAAATACTTCGATATGTTTATCAATAGATCTTATTCTTTTCGATTTACCAAATCTTCTATTAAAATTTCTGTCAATCCTTTTAGCTCTGATGTACAAACCTTTCAATCAGTATTCGCGTTTAAAACTGCTAAATTTATAAAAGCCTTTGCTACAGTCCAATATCTCAAGGATTCCATTTATACTCAAAAGGCTACAACTCCTTTACTACCAATTATACAATCTACAAATCCAAAAACTGAGAACCGAATCGGATCTCAATCCAAAACTCAATTTCAAATCTTACACAAAACTGATATTTGCCTTTTTGTTCGAATTGGATTCGACTATTTAGTTCGAAAAGCCGATTCCTTTGCTGTACTTAGTACATTGAAAAGACAATTAGAAAACGATACTAAACTTTTGAAAGAAGTTTAAACAATAAATACTGGGTTTATATTATATATAAACTTTCTAGCGAATTTAATAACTTTAGAAAACCTTTCAAATATAATCGAAAAAGTATTCGAAATCTACAAAATCGAACGACAATAATCATAGATTACCTATCGATTGAATTACATTTCACAAATCGTTATAACTCTAGGAGATTTATAACAATTGATCATCATCCCAATCGAATCGGAAACCATACTCAATACTATCATCGATAATACAGAACAACAAGCGATCCAAACAATTGAATCTACATAAAACAAAGAATCCGGATTGTATAATTCTATTTGGTTCTTGAATTTTCCAGCTTTGTAATATACAACTCTTTCCAAGAACCTTCGGATTCTAGAAACTACAATTAACATTTCCCAAATCATCTTCAAATCCAAGATAATCCAATATACTCGATACTTTCAATGGTATAATACTCGAGCTTGTTCTTGTCCAGAAAGATACCGAATCTATAGCACAACCGAATATACAGAAAAGAATCATTCAACCCGATACAATACAACCTATACTTGCCCAACGAGATGCTTACATTATAAAGACCCCCATTCTGCAAACGATCTACATTACCCCTTTCGTCTTACTCACAAAAACCCCAAAAGCAAATCGGAAAAACAAGCTATTCAGAAAACCTCAAAAGAAGTTAAGATTAGAGCTTATACTAATACAAAATGCTTTCGAACCCCAAAAGCCAATTCCCTTATAAAAGAATCTATTGCTCCTTCAACTTCAATCCGAACTCCTTCGATATTATTTTCATTGATATCACCCTTTTCTAATCTTTCTAATCGTTTTATAATATTAGAAACTTGTCACGGGGTCCCCGTATATGGTATACGGAGACCGCTCGGGTTCCGACCCGTAGGAGTCGGACCTCGGATAAGTGTAGGCTAGCCCCGGTCGGGGCTAGCGCTACACATAAATGTGTTTAAGGAACCGTTCCTTCTATAGAAACATAACTCTTCGAACTACATCTTATCAATAAAAGTGATTTCTGTTATCCTGTCTGTTGCCTCCGTGATACTACGTAGTTCCTTCCTATCTGTGCCGACACTTCTACGATGTCGTCCCGTCCGCACCCGCCTAGCCAGCCCGGCTCCCCCGAAGAATTCGCTACCGCTGTAGCCAGTGATACCGCGATCTGGTATCGTTACCTCACCTTCCTTTACGAATTCAGTATAAGAATGAAAACAGAAGTGACCGATCTGCAATCCGCAATTCAAAAGCTTACTCTCGATCTGCAAATCGAGAAAACTGTATTTATACAATGGAAAGAGGAGAACGATAGATTGATTACCTATCTAACTCAACTCCATTCCGTCCCCGTTGCCCCGCCTGTTTCAACCCCTACCGACCTGATCAGCCCCTCGCCTCTGACTTCTGTTACAACCCCAACTACTGTTCTTGTTTTGTCGAAACCTCAATTGAGTAAGAAAGTACCTGATCCTGCACCGTTTGATGGAACGAAAATCGATCTTGATCGATTTGTCGATCAAATACAAAATAAAATGCATGCCAATTCCGACCGCTTCACTTCTCCGCATTCCCGCCTGATTTACGTAACTGGAAGATTAACTGGACCCGCTGCTGCGCAAATTCGACCGTATAATATCAAAGGACAATTTGTTAAACTTGCCGATTATGAGAATCTATTGCAAATACTGGAAAGAGCTTATAGAAACCAGAACAAACAAACCGAGGCCCGGAAACTCCTGATCAATCTGAAACAAAGAAACCAACCGTTCCATGTCTTTTATACTGAGTTCCAAAGATTAGCATTGAAAGCCGGGATGGCCGACGACAATAGTACCCTGGTTATCCTATTAGAACAAGCCCTATCGAGTGAACTGAAGAATCAGATTGTTACCACTGAGCCCCCTACGGATAGTACCAACGCATTCGCCGCTTTCATGCAGACATTGGAGAATCGCCGTCTGTACCTGATGGGACCGATCGGCTCCGGTCGTAGCCCAATCGTCCCGCCACCCCGCACTACTACTCAAAACCTGAATCCTGTTAACCGTACCCCCGCTCTATCCCCGAATTCTACTGTCCGATCTGCTGCTCCTGCTACGATTATACCTGCTAGAGATCCAATAGATCTCAATTCCCAAAGACGTACTAATAAATACGAACGAGGGGAATGCTTCCGTTGTAAGTCTACCGATCACCGTGTGAAAGACTGCCCGTTCCCAGATAATCGTCCTGTGCAAGCTAGAGCTAGCCTTACCAATCTTGCCCTGCTATCCCCTGTTCCGTCTTCCGGCCAGATTCAACTGTATACTATGTCACTGTACAGTCTGTCCCCTTTCGGCTCTCCGAATTCGGGAAACGGAGCCCACCTGGCATAAATCGTTATCAAACGAAAGCCCCGTACACACTACGTTTATCCGCCGCCGTAATTCAAGGTTTATCTTTCGTTGAAGAAACAAGCAATCGAGCAAATCTGATGATATTGTCTGTTACTATCCTATCAATGCCTGATCGATCCTATCCCACTTACGCTATGGTGGATAGCGGATGCAAAGGATATACTTTCGCAGACCGAAGTTGGATAGAAGCTATCAAGCTCCCAATATACAAATTACCTGTCCCATTCGAAGTCATTAAATTCGACAGAAAAATACTGCCCGAAAACCGAGTAGATCGTTACATTCTAACCGATCTGCAAATCAATAATCACTATGAGAAAAGATCGAAAATCTATATTACTGAATTAGCTCATTATCCGATTATCCTGAAATTGACCTAACTAAAGAAGCACGATCCCTATATCGGATTCGCATCCAATATCTTTCGCTTCGATAGCGAATTCTACCGAAAGTCCTATAATACGCCTACACAACTATCGAGTGTCCGAGCCCTATCCGATATCCCTATCAAAGCCCATCCTATTTATCTACCGCTTCGTCCTGAAGCGCTAAAGAAAAGAGATATAGCAAGCGTTTCAATCCGAGCTTACTCGATATATACCCGTCGAGGCTACAAGATGTTCCAAGCTAGTATCGATTTGATAGACCGAATCCTGAAGGAAAAAGAAGACCCTGCTCCCGAAGATCTACTTTCTGAATTCTATTCGTGGATCGACGTATTTTCTCCACGTAACGCTGACAAACTACCTTCGCACTGCCTATACGATCATGATATCCGATTGCAAAATAGAGCTAAGCTACCGTTTGAAGCTCTGTATTCAATATCTCGGGACGAATTGAAAGCTTTGCAAGAATGGTTAAAGGAAAACCTAGCAAAAGGATTCATCCGACCGAATTCCTTCGCTTCCGCTTCGCCTGTCTTATTTGTTAAGAAACCCAGTGGTAGTCTTCGATTCTGTATAGACTATCGTACGTTGAATAACCTATCTGTGAAAGATCGATACCTGTTGCCTTTAATCAAAGAGTCCTTGAATAACCTGAAAAAGATGAAGTATTTTACAAAAATAGATATCATCTCGGCTTTCAATAATATCCAAATCAAGGAAGGACAAGAATACCTAACTACATTCCGTATTCGATTCGACCTGTTCGAAACCTTGATCATGCCGTTCGGGCTGACCGGAGCCCCAGCAATGTTCCAACGATTTATCAACGATACTCTAAGAGAATACCTGGATATATTCTGCACTGCTTACCTGAATGATATTCTGATTTATAGCAAGACCCGTTCTGAACATATAAAGTATATACAAAAGATACTAGACGCTTTACGGAAAGCCGGATTGTATACCAATCTATCGAAATACGAATTCCTGAAATCTGAAACGAAATTCCTGGGCCTAATTGTAGGCCGAAAGGGGATCCGAATGAACCCAGCCAAGATTAAGACGATAATTGATTGGAAAACGCCGAAGAACCTGACGGATATACAAATGTTTATAGAGTTTAGCAATTTCTATCGATACTTTATTCGCAACTTCTCCTCGATCATTCGCCCGATGGTAAACCTAACCAAGAAGGATATAGCCTTCCAATGGGATCCTAATTGTGAGAAATCGTTCTCGAGTCTAAAAACTGCATTTACAGCGGCACCTGTGTTAGCCTTTTTCGATTGGAAGAAGAATATAATCCTAGAGACGGATACATCGGATTATATATCTACTAGAATCCTTTCCCAATACGATGACGATGAGATTCTGAAACCTATTACATATTTCTCAAAGAAGTATTCGATTGCAGAATGTAACTACGAGATTTATAATAAAGAATTACTGACAATTATCCGCTGTTTCGAAGAGTGGCAATCCGAATTAGAAGGCGCCTCTTCCTCGATCAAGGTCATTACGGATTATAAGAATCTGGAGTACTTTATGACAACAAAGCTATTGAACCATCGTCAAACTTGCTAATCTGAATTTCTATCCCGTTTCAATTTCAAGATTACGTACCGTCCCGGAAAGCAAGGAGCGAAACCCGATGCTCTGACCAGAAGATCAGAGGATTTGCCTAAAGAGGGGGATGAACGTCTCCTTCATCAAAGTCAGACTGTTCTGAAAACCGAAAATCTAGATACAGATCTGTTTTCTATTGTTAAACCAAAGAAGAAAGTCCGTTTCGCGATTACAATCCGTAGCCAAACCCGTACCGATATCCCATCGTCTGTCCGCAATCCCGAACCATCTATCCGCGAACCTGGATTACCTGCTTGTGAACCTGAACCACCTGCGATACCCGATAACCCAATCCCTATCCAATTGCCTGAATCTATACAATTGGAACCCCCTGAAGAACTGAAACCCCTGCTCGCTGAAGCTTACCTGTCCGACCCGCTTCCGCTATCGATCTTAAAGGCTTTAAAAAAGAATGCTGTTAGACACCCGCATATCACGTTATCTGAATGTACTGTGAATAATGACCTATTATATTATCGTAAAAAGCTTTATATTCCTAACTACGATCCTCTGAAAGCAAAGCTCCTCCGAATGATCCACGATTCCCCTGTTGCCGGACACCCGCACCGTACCCGTACCTTCGAACTGCTTTCCCGAAACTACTATTGGCCTGGATATTACGACTACGTCTCCCATTGGGTGCGCAATTGTCATAGTTGCCACCGAGCCGCCCCGAACCGTAAAGGACAAGAAGGAGTCTTACACTCTCTCCCGATCCCGCAACAAACCTGGAGAGATATCTCAATCGATTTCATCATCCATCTTCCGAAAAGCTCTAGGTACGATGCGATATTTGTTGTAGTCGATCGATTGACCAAAATGAAGCATTTCCTGCCTTGCCGAGGAACCTGTAACTCCGAAGAAGTCTCCCATCTGTTCCTGAAGCATGTATGGAAGCTCCACGGCCTACCGCAGACCATTATATCCGATTGTAAAGCTCAGTTTATCTCTGACTTCTGGAAGCATATCTATAAACGACTAAATACTGTTTCGAAACTATCGACAACTTATCATCCTGAAACCGATGGACAAACGGAAAGGGCGAACACAATGCTCGAACAATACCTTCGCTCGTATATATCCTACCTGCAGAACGACTGGTCCGAATAACTACCGATCGCCGAATTCTCGATTAACTCTGTTTGGTCCGAAAACTCCCGCCTATCGCCGTTCTTTGCCAATTACGGTTTCCATCCCCAAATGGGTTTCGAACCCGCCGCGCTCTCCGATCGCCCTGGAATCCTGGACGCTGAGGAATTCGTCAAAAAGATGAAATCGATCGTCGATCACCTGAAGACCGAACTGACCGCTAGTCAAGCCCGCTATTCGAAGAATACCGATTCCCACTGTTCACCTGCCCGTCGATACCAGCCTGGAGATCTAGTCTAGCTTAATGCTAAGAATATCCAAACTCTTCGTCCCCAGAAGAAGCTAGATTGAAAGAACTTAGGTCCCTTTCGAATTCTGAAAAGCATAGACTCGTACACTTACGAACTAAAGCTCCCTACCTCTATGAGAAATCACTCGGTCTTTCATATTAACCTATTGTATCCCACCAATAATGACCCTGTCCCCGATCAACGCAACCCGCCTCCCCCTTCTGTCGAAGTTGAAGGCATTGAGCAATTCGATGTAGAGGAAGTCCTGGATTCCCGATGGGAACGTCGGGGCCGTGATGGCCCCCGCCTGAAGTATACTGTTCGATGGGTAGACTATGATACGCCTACCGAAGAGCCTGCGGAGTATTTGGAGAATGCTCAAGAACTGATCCGTAATTATCATCATCGTTATCCGAATAAACCTGGTCCCCCTAGTCGTCTCAACGGAGCTCGACCCTAAGGAGGGGGGTACTGTCACGGGGTCCCCGTATATGGTATACGGAGACCGTTCGGGTTCCGACCCGTAAAAGTCGGACCTCGGATAAGTATAGGCTAGCCCCGGTCGGGGCTAGCGCTACACATAAATGTGTTTAAGGAACCGTTCCTTCTATAGAAACGTAGCTCTTCGAGCTACGTCTTATCAATAAAAGTGATTTCTGTTATCCTGTCTGCTGCCTCCGTGATAAAACTTCTTCTCTTCCAATTTCTTTTAATGTATAATCCTAGATTATCTTCTAAACCATTGACCATTTTACAAGCTAATATAACTAAAAATACTACTTTATATAAATTAACACTTTTCTTAACCAATGATTCTTGTATTAATATAATTCTGATTCAAGAATCTTATATATTCTCAGATATTTTATACCGAATCACTAAATCTCATCCTGTTTATAAAACTTTCATACCATTCGACAATTGGGAAATCCGGTTTTGTATAATATCTTATACCTATAAAAATACAGGTATTCGAGCTAATCAGCTTTGGTTTGTATCCTTCTGGAATTTATTATTTTTACAAATTCAATCTTTAACTAATTCTATTCTTACAATTATTAATATTTATAATACTTCTAGAGGTTATACAAATGAAAACCAAACAATACAAATTCTCTTTGATTTACCTTCGAATATTTTAAATTCTACATTTCTTATAGGGGATCTAAATCTTCATCATTCGAAATAGAATCCCTTTTGCTTTTCATATTCAAATTCTACAGAATCTTTTACAATCTAATTAGATACAAATTCTTTCAATCTTCTTTCTACAATCGATGAATCTATCTATAATTTGGACAACATTCTCGATCTAGCTTTTCTTTCAGGATCATATACAGCCAATACAATTTCTGTACCGCATTTGAATACAATTTCCGATCATCGATCCTTATTGACAACTTTGAATTGGAATACAAAGTTTCAAGACCCGATCTAAAGACTCCGAATCAATATATTAGACAAAAAACTCTTCTCTACTTTATTAATAGAGAATCTATTGAATCTAGATCTACTAATTTTGAATACAATTACAGATTTTGACAAATTAGTTTTAGATATCATTCAAGTTTTACAATCAGTATATACAGGATCAACTCAAAGATCATTCGGTCGGAATATAGATCAATCATAATAAAACAAGGCTTGTAAAGCAATTGTTTATAAAAATCGAATTGACAACTCATTAGAATCGAAACGGAATCTTCGAAAAATGATTAAAAAAGCGAAAAGAGAATTCTGGATTTCCAAACTTGATTCAGTAAAGGAAATAAAAGACATCTTTAAAATGACAAAATGATATCAATCAACTGGAATATATCGAATTCCTCCTTTAGTAGATCCTTTAGATCATTTTCTTACTATAACAATTCAAACTAAAAGAGATCTACTCATTAATAATCTGCTAACCAATACAGCTGAAATTAACGATATCCCATTTGATTCGCCTTCAACTTCTATTTGTTCAATTGCTTTTCCTGCTATCACAATTCAGGATATTCAAATTGCTATCCTTTGTACGGGTAATACAGCTCCAGGAATAGACGAGATCCCTACCAAGATCCTACAGTTAGCATGGCCACTGATCGAATTATATATCTTACAACTCTTTCAAAAATACCTCGAAATAGGTCACCATCCTAAATGCTTCTGATCAGCGATTGTAGCCATCATTCCGAAACCGAACAAATCAAATCGTACAAGTCCTAGATCTTATAGACCAATAACCCTATTCTCAATATTAGAAAAAGGTTTCGAATATTTGATTACAAAGAAGATATCCTGGATTATTATAACCCTCAAAGTACTAGCCAAACAACAATTCGGAGCACTTCCCCTACGTTCATCAATCGATCTTACAATTTGCCTTATACATGATATAGAAATAGCTTTGAATTCAGATTCTAAAGTTACTTTATTAATTATAGATATCAAAGGTGCTTTTGATGCTATTTTCCCAGAACGTTTAGTTCGTTGACTCAAAGAACAAGAATAGCCTGATAATCTAATTCGATGGATTCAATCGTTCTCTACAAATCGATCAATTTGTATTCAGCTTGATGGCGAAATAGAGCCCAATACTAGTATTGAATATAATTTGCTACAAAGCTCTCCAATTTCGTCTATCCTTTTCATACTTTATATAGCTCCTTTATTTTGATTAAACAATCCTATTCAAAGATTTAAATATACAGACGATATTGTATTAATAGCTTTTTCTTCAAGTTTATAATCTAATTGTAATCAATTACGATCTGAAATACTAGAGGCTCTGAATTGAGGCAAATCTGAAGGAATCATTTTCGACCCTAAAAAGTCTGAACTGATTCATTTCTTCAGAGGTTTCAGGAAAGGTATCGAAAGCCCTATTATTCATACAGAAAATCTTTCAATAATGAAGAAACCAGGCCCATTGAGATAATTGGGGGTTTACTTCGATAGGGAACTGAGTTTCAAATCTTATGTTCAGGTCCTTTCAACTAAGGCTTTCACAATTGCGAATGCAATACGTTCGCTTGGAAGGACAACCCGAAGCATCCCATCAATTTTGCTTCAAAGAGCGATTACAGTTTGTGTTCTGAAGAAATGCTACTTTGCAGCCGAAACCTGGTGGCTTGGCCGAATTAGGAAACGAGGCCTAAACCTTACAATCTCGAATCAAGTGGATGGACATTTGAAGCTTTTGAATAAGATTGTGCTAATTAGCGTTCGAGCAATCCTCCCCGTATTCCGTACAATTAACATTGCTGCTTTATACAAGGAATCAAATCTGATGTTCCCTGAAATAGAGTTCAATCTGATATCCCAAAGTTTCGTGGCCCGAATAGCTCGGTTTGACCCTAAACACCCTCTCCGAATCCGAATCAAAAACATCCTAGCTAAAGCTGGTATCAGAACTGCCGAATCAAAGTTTTCAAGAATTATTCTAGCCCTTCCAAAAACCGAACATATTAATCCAATTGCATTTCCTCCTTGGAGGAACAAAGAACTTCGTATTATTACGGAAACCAGAATCAATGGTCCTCTCGGTCGTTCGAAAGAACAAGCAGCTAAGGATTTCGAAAGATTTATATCTACAATTCCAAAAAGTGATCTACAAGTTTTCTCCGATGGTTCGAAAAGCGAAGCTCTGGATAATACTACAAAAGATGGATCAATGATTTATCAATACAATCTGCAAATGGATCGATAGGTTTTCTCATTAAACTGTAACACTGAAGTTTTCGATGCTAAAGTAATCGCAGCTCTGAAAAATACTCAAACAGCAATTCAACTACCCTCAGCTAGATTTGCTACAGACCTTTGGATTTTCTTGGATAATCTGGAGGTTGCTATACATTTAGACTCTCATTCGATTAAATCCTCTCAATCGATATTTGAAGAATTCTGCAAGTTAATTACAGTTTGGCCTCTCAGACCTCGCTTATCACATACCCGCCCTGGTTCAATTCGAATCCGATGAATTCCTGGGCATCTAAATATCCCCGGAAATGAAGCAGCGAACAAAGCAGCTAAAAAGGGAACAGCACTCCCATCCCTACTTGATCCTATTTGCATTCTTGTCTCTTTGAAAAGGATCGCTAAATCGAATACTAAATTAACAAGATCAAAGCTATGGACAATCACAACACTATTAAACTATAATGATCTTTTTATAATTTACAATAACAAATCGATTATGCTTTCTTTTGATCGAACGATATTAGGATATATCCTAGCAGCCAGATCTCAATACAGCGATTTCGCAGCGTATCACGACCGCTTCAATCACGAAGATACTTATATGCTATACTCATATAGAAAAAGAAAATCCCCTCTTCATTTTTACTTTTGTAAAATTGGAAATGCTCAAAAAACCCTTTCAAAGTTACTACCATCTGAAACCATCCCCTATCTTTTGGGAAGTATGAAAGGAACAATGAAATTAACAGTTTGGCTCAAATCTATAAGATTCTATCAGGATATATATCCTCGATTCCCTATACAATTTATTGATTGAAGAATTGTTTTGATTTTTATTTTTATTTTTATTTTATATTATTTTTTTGATTTTCTTTGTATAAAGTATTGGGTTTTGGTTCGGAAAGATTGAGTTTGTATAAACTTTAAAAAAAAAAAAAAATCTTTATATTAACAAAATCATATTAAAAAGCTCGATTGCGATGACGAAGGAGAGGAGATCAGGAATCGAGGGATCTAATTGTATTGTGGAGGACAGCTGAAATATCTACTCAAGGGATTAACTCAATACGCAACGGCAATCATGTAAACCCTGCTGAAGCATTTAGCATATATAATACTAGTAAATTTAGATTAGCTAGTTAGAAACCCAGGGGCCTTCCTCCCCTGGCGTCCTTTGTCCCAATTGGGAATTTGAGGCCTGTGCTTCGCACAGAGCCTCGGACGAAAAATATCACACACACACATTCCCTCCAAAACATTTTTGAAAACGTTTTCAAAATCCTTCAGTTGCAGCGACTCCGACTCCGACACAGTGAACGGCTTTTGAAAATTTCATCACAATTCAACAATATGTGGTATCAATGTTCTAAAAATTGAAGCATTATGATTGAGATGGACTCAATTGATACTGTATTTCATTTTTTACGATTGAAGCATTTTGACATGAGAAATGGTGGTTTTGGTGATTTTAGCTGTGTCGAGGTTGAGATATTGACAGTTTGGATTCATGGAGAATAAAGTTGTTTAACAAGTCTATATATATATGTGTGAAAATCCTCATAGAATTAAATCCGCTATCAAAGAACTCCTCCAATGCCAATGCAATAATATATCTAGCAAGGTACCATGAGCTCATTCCCAAGAATGTAGCAAAGTTAAACTCCCTGCCCCAATCCCCATTTCCCAAACTCCATAATAAATACAAATAGATATATACAAGTTCTCGGACTTTGACCCTCAATCATTGTAATTGCTCTGTCCACTCCCATCCTTATTAACAACCGGCAATCCATACTTCTCACCCAATTCCTCTTCCTGGCTCCTCGCGCCTTCCTCCAAAACTGGCTTCTCCCCATGACAGCACACCCTCACGGCATGTCTCCGATGCGGCGCAAATCCATACGAAGCCGTATGATTCGAAATCCTGTTATCCCAGAACGCCACATCATCCTTGCCCCATTGAAACCTCACATGCAGTTCTTGAGTCGTCGAAACAACCTCATTTAAGTATGCAAGGATAGTATCACTTTCGACTTTTGGGACACCAACGATTTTGGTAACGAATCCTGGGTTAAAGAATAGTGATTTCCAGCCTGTGACGGGATGTGATCGGATGAGCGGGTGTTCTGTGATGATTGGATCTCTCCTCACTGGTCTACCTAAAGCTCGTGATCCTTCGGCTTGTAGATGGGATGTGTGGAGTGCGGTGAGGGATTCGAGATATTTTTGCATAGGTGCGGAGAGCGCATCATAAGCTGCGTATTGAGAAGACCACAAAGTATCACCGCCGCCACCACGAGGAGGACCTGTAAGGACCTTGAGCGAGGTATATGATGGTGGTTGGATCTCGTATGTTACGTCTGAATGCCAGAGAAATGTAGGTGTGAAGAGTGCCCTCTGATCTTTGGACTTCTCGTCCGTGTATACCACATGTACATCATCTAAGTCACCGCATTTTGGGACGGAAGTGGTAGCATGTTTATGCAGTGTCCCGAAATAAGAACCTAGTTTGCGCTGTGCTTCGATGTCAAAGTTCTTTTGATTGCGGAAAAATACGACGCCACGAATTGAAATGAGTCGAGCAAGATCATTTTTGGCAGCATCAGTTAAATTGGCGAGATCAACGCCGTGTACTTCAGTTCCGATTTTGGGGACGTAGTCAAATATGTCGGTTGCAGTGGCCAGTAAATCCTTGAAGGTGTCGGAACCTAAAAGTCCTTTGTCTGAATATGGGAGCTCTTCTAGAGCTGGCCATTTCTTATCGGGGAAGGAAGGACGGAGATCTTCATGTTCATAGGTGTCGTGCTTCTCGACTATAGTGCGCCCTGGAGTATAGGACAGTGTGGATTTTGTGGAGGCAGGTGAAGCTTTGGATGGGAGGGAAGCTGGTAGGCCAACTTGAGTTGGAGCTTGTTCAAACCCGACTTCTAATGAGGGAGCCATTACGTGAAACACGAGACAAAATGTAGAAATATTCGAGGAAAGTTTTTTGATCCACACAGAAAGATTGGTATCTGATCTCGGTAGGTAACAATGGGAATGGTTTAGACGTGGTTTGGGGAATTATGTCTACATGGAAATCTACCTATATAAGGCTGAGCCCGAGTGGCATGGCACCATCAATCCCATCAAGCACACCATCTTGCGTTTATAAACTCTAAAATCAACAAATTAATGAATGAGTAAGCCTGAAACTTCAGTTGACATGACACACCCCACATACGCTTGCTTCCTCTGGTGCGAAAATCCTGGCGCACACAGTAAAGCAGTAATTCAATCCGCACTTACTATTAAACTTGTACTCACAAAGTCTAATTTGCGGAAACCTATAGTTCTCTGGTCCGTACCGGGAGCTTGACAATAAGGTTCACTCAAGCTCACCGTTGCAATTTCATGAGAATATTTTGACTGGATCCGCATGAAAGACTCCAAATCAATTGTCCACCGCCATTCTAAACAAGTTCATTCCCAGGAACAAGGTCATGGGATACTTTTGTTGCGGAGCCAAGACTAAGGATCGACTCAATACATGTGTGGGGAATATGATAGCCGCATCATTTCTGGAATAAAGTACCGGTATCCATTCCAAATATATCTCTTCTTTCCAACTCGTCATTCTTTAACAAAGACACCCTTAGATGTCTTTGATGCATTGACAATCCCGGTGTACTAGAGCCACAAGCCTCCACAAAAGACCCAGATCCCTGATTGGTGAAACGTATGAGCTGACGTTTTGGTCCCCAGAACATCGTTAGTAATATTCAACGACACTCGCCATCGAGAGGGTTTAAGGCGTGATCGATTTCGGTGTCGATGATTTCGATTCTGATAAGAAGTACAAAATAGTATAAAATTTACATCGAATCTTGTAAATCAAAAGTTGGCGGTCAGACTTCTGACTGTGCAAGTCGATCACCTCATTGATATCGCCATATCACGGGATGTAAGAACGCCCCACGAGGAGTTAGTGTAGTGTTCGCTGGGACATGCATTTTGTTGATATAGGATTGAAGATTAAGTGAAATGGCCGTATAGCTTGACTATCAAAACATTAAAGTGCAGTCATTTGTCTGTGTAGCAGGTTTGGTTAGGAAAGACCGTGCTGTTTTGACCCAAAACAAGGTGTGGCTGAAATTCGAGATTTATCACCAGCCACATCACTCAAAATGGTGGCTACGAGATGGGGTTCTCAACAGGTCAAGGCACATTTAATAAATTCGAAGATAGAACATTAGTTTTCATTTTTGGTATCTCCAATCAATGCATGCTTGCTTTGCTTTTCTCGTGCAAATGGCGACAAGAATGCTGCGTAGAAGTACGAGCACATATACTCGCAACCCAAACTCCTTGAACTCCACCCATCCACCCATCTACATCAATTTCTAGTCTCTGTTGGAACGGATTCACCGGCCCGTTCTACTTTATATACACCCACCCCTCAATAAACGCCTCCTCTTCCTCTCACACTTCCTCCATGAACACTACCCCCAAATCCGGTCGGCGCTTCACTCCTCCTATCCCTATCCCCAGGCCCCGTAAAACTCCCCAACTGTAGCGCTTGAATGCGTTCACGACTTGCGCCAATCTTGCCTGCCACCTGTAAAATGCTTTGCTCAAACTCAACAAGCGCCAATCCTAACTCCTGAACCGGGTTTTCCTGCTGATAAGCTCTTCCATTTCTGCGCGCAAGTAAAGCTTGTGTTTGTTGCGCTGTGCTTTGTTCTAAACTCCTTAGATGTGCCTCAATCTCTGAGAAATTGCTATGGTATTTCTTGAGTGTGGCATCTAATTCATCAGCGGTAGAGGAGAAATATGAAACCAAATCCTGAGCATCAGCGTCATTGGCTGCATTATTGGGATTATTCGTAGATTTTGTGGCCCATATGCCGGGGGTTTGATATGGTGCAGGTAATTTGAGATTGTCAATTGCGCGGAAACTTAGAGTTGCATTGTCGGCATCCTTTTTGACTAATTGCCGGACTTGATCAATGTCTGCGGCATCGCGTTCCATGGCTTCTTCCATGCCGAGTAATTTCCTTCTGCAAAATTCGACGTCGTTGGGAACGTGCTCGAGAAGCTTGCCATGCTGGGGCATAATGGCTTCGCAGTCGTTTTTCATCCCTATTTGATCTTGAATCACTTTATCAAAATGTTCGATTTGTTTTTGTACGGTCTCATTAAGATCATTGAATCTTGTGGTTCCGCGCATTTGACTAAGATCGATTTGGACGCCTGGAACAAGTTGAGGTTGTTGAGTCTGACCCAAAAGACGACTACCACCCAGCATGTTATTGGTTGTTTGGCCTTGTTGTTGATTTTGAGCTGGTGCGCCGAAAAGGGAAGAGGTTTGCTGTGGTTGCGGTTGGGTTTGTTGACTTGCACCGCTGATCTAGTTAGTCGAAGTATCGTGATTTCTGCTCGCAACGAGAACTTACAAGAGGCCTCCAGATGCTGCAGGTTTTGCTTGATTTAGATTTCCAAATAATCCATTTCCATTCTGCGCCGGTTGTGACGTAGCGGTACTACCAAAAAGTCCACCACCTGTACTTGCGCCAGCTGTCTGATTATTTGCTTGTGTTCCCCCAAGTCCACCACCAAATAATCCGCCACCTGTAGCTCCTTGGGTCTGGTTATTGCTAGTGGTCGCAGATCCGAACAATCCACCCGTTGCAGGAGCGGTAGTCGTTGAACCAAATAATCCAGTTGAGGCCGGTTGAGAAGTATTTGTATTTCCGAACAACCCACCAGTCGCAGGTTGAGCGGTAGCAGATCCAAATAGTCCTCCACTTGCTGGCGCAGAAGTCGCAGCTGCAGGAGTCGAACCAAATAAACTACCGGTTGCAGGAGCCGCTGAAGTTGTTGAACCAAATAATCCACCAGTTTGAAGAGCAGATGTGGCTGTGGTTGCGCCGAAAAGACCTGTTGAAGGCTTCGCAGCCTGGGTACTTCCAAACATTCCTCCTGATGCTGGTTGGGTCGTTCCTGATGCGCTACTGGATGAAAGTTAGAATCGCTCTTTCTTTATTTGTTTCGTTTCAATGTTCTTTCTCTGAAATCTTTCACAATGAATTATTTTGATAACTTTCCCTGCTCCACAAAAAGCTTGGGCAATGAGTTGACACGACAAAATAAATGAACCCTCGGTGCGCAATAAAACTGGATTAACTTACAATAAAGAATTGGCAGAATTAGTATTAATACTTAATCCACCTGGACCAGAAAAAGATCTAGTCAAAGCCATTTTTGAATAATTCTTATTGTCGCGACCTTCAGATGATTTTCGAGTCAAAGGAAAACTTCAATAATTTTCAGGGTCATCTTGTCCTGAAACTAAAGCCTGGACGCGTCTAATATTCACTAAGACTAAGGCGGTCAGGCTGTTGTGCTGCGGTAATATCGTACTTTATTGCGGCAACCACCAATCCAGAAATTACAACACGGACTCTCAATAGAGTCTCAAATACTCAAAATGGATATCGATGAAGATGATGATTTTTATGCGCCGGAGGAGAGTGCACCAATTTCATTAAACGAAACCGCTCCAGCAGAAAATGCGCAGCATGAAGTCAAATCCGAACAACAGGAGGAAGATTTAGAGGAGGGCGAGGAGGAAGATGAGGGAGAAGATAGTGATTCGGTACGATATGGCTACATTGAAGCTTTGTAAAGCTGTCGCTGATATAGATATAGGACATAGATATTATAACAGAAAAGAAAGATGGCGCTCCACCACCCACAAAACCTAAGTACGTTCCGCGCCCAGCTCCCAAAGTTCGAAATTAATGTGAAAATAGAGGCGCAAACTACGATAATCTTCCAAATGATCTTCCAAGCCATACGAAATCCACGACTGAAGCAGATGCGAAAGCTCCCGCCGTGAAAACCGAGAAGCCAAAGAAAGGCTCCGAGACTCAAGCAATATCTGGTGCAGAGTTACCTGGTCTGGCAATATCGAAAATCGATGTAAATGCAAAGCCCATGTATGAGCCAGCCGGAAAACCAATTACACAAATCAATATTGATGAAGGTATTTATCTTCTCCTTAATCCCACCATCATACATCTAATTAACCTCGGTTTCTCCAGACCTCAATGAAAACGACAAACCTTGGAGAAGACCCGGCACAGACATATCCGACTATTTCAACTACGGTTTCGACGAATTTACCTGGGCTCTCTACGCCAACAAACAAGAATCACTGCGCTCAGAATTCGACCCCAATAAAATCGCACAGAATAATAAGAAAATGTTTGAGGATATGAATATGATGATGGCAATGGGTGGAATGCCGGGTATGCCAGCTGGAGGCGGAATGCCTGGGATGGAGGGAATGACACCAGAAATGATGCAACAAATGCAACAAATGATGGCGGCGAGTGGGATGGATCCTAGCCAGATGGACCCCTCAATGTTCGGGGGCTCGAGTTCAGCGGGCGGAGCGGGTGGTTTTGGTGGAGGTCAATTTGGTGGTGGGGGTTTTGATCAGAATATGATGGGGTCTGGTGGTGAAAGTAGTAATCGTGGGGGAGGCTTTGGAAGGGGCAGAGGTAGAAGGGGAAGAGGAAATTGGTAGACATGATATACTTCATAGGTTATGTCTGTTCAAATTTGGTGAGGCATCTCGAGCAGAGCCGAAGTATACCCAGGAATTGTACAACAGACTTCACTTTGAAAAAGGGGTTTTAGTTGTCTCGAAGCGACCACGTGATAAAAGTGATGATTAGGTTTTCACAGGTTAGTCTTCTTAGGTCTTCTATGGGTATTTGTTATGATGTTTGGGATGATGTTCTATGTATTATGATATCTTAATGGTAGGAAGAGGTGTAACATTTCATGTACAGGCTCTATTATCAAAGATGGCATCAAATATTGAATGAGAATTCTCTTTGTGTCAGATGTAATTGTAGTGTGCATGATATTATGTCTCTTTTTAGTAGTCTGCTTTATTGGAGTTCTGGAGTTGTGCTTTGTTTTTGGGTATTGGGTACTGGGTATTGAGTATTGAGTATTGATGTTTAGACTGCAGTCTGAAGAAGTAGTCACCTTTATGCTGTAGCTCTTACATCTTTGTTCATATTTCATGGTGTTTATTAATGCCTTTTCTTTGAATATTCTTGAATTTGTTATAAACTTGAATCTTGTTTTTATTCCCCAGGTAGAATTAGTTTCAATTTTTGAATAGTTTTTTGATTTTGAGGTGAAGTCTCAATGAAATCCGGATAAGCACAGGAAAACAACTGTCTCCGGGCCGACAAAACTAAAAGATTCTGAATCAAAATGAAATGTTTAAAAAACCTTCATAGGACTAATAGGGTAGTACCAATCCTGTTGAATAGATATCTATTAGCTCAAAGAAGCTCTGAGCAAGTGAGTAGTTAAATAGTTCCAAACACAAAGTCACCTTACAGGCCTGGACTGAATGACCTGATCTAGATTTGATTGGGAGTTATATTCACCATCGTGGGGAACTTTCTTCTACCATCTACAGTTGATTCAATTCAATTTCTAGGTTCAATAAGTAGCTGAGAAGCGTGAAAGAGCCAGCTGCTGCTCCAAAGCCCTGCTAATGCAGCAAACGTGGAAGAATATGGCTTCAGAATAGAATCACAGCTCTCCATTAAGTTAAATATCAAGTAGACTACGTAGTAGATGGTGTAATTCAGTTGCAAATATCCCAATGAGGGTCATTAGAACTGAAATACCTCAATATATCTGCTCTAGATGGCTTGTAATTGGACCGAAAGTATGCCCGAAGCTTGACTTTTAGCCCGCCCTCCTCTCAAAGAGGCTTAGGATCGATCGAGGGCCCCTGTAGACTTCAGTACTAGGCTACTCTTGTAGATTTGAGCCGCTTCCTGCCAGATTTTCTCACACAAATGGTGATTTCCTCTTCGCTTTTCCCAAAACTCCAACAACTAAAACATCAAAACACCAAAAAAACTCGAAAATGGGCGCAATAACCCTTAGAAAACCACAAAAAAGTAAGTTCCATCAAGCACCTTCTCCTCTGTTTCTCTTCAAAGTTATTTGGGTCGATCTAACCAACGTTGTTGGCTCTGGCTGCAAGTTTGTGTTAAAAACATGGTTGTCGCACCAGCTGGGCTGCAGAGATCGAGACTCGATTTCAGCAACTACATCAAGACAATTACTATTTACCACACTTGATATCAAGATGGCTATTGAGTCTTCTATAAGAGCACTTGGCTAATTCTGATTGACCTAGGTACGCGTCGTCCTCTTTGCGAACGATCCGCTTTCGTGAAAGACCAAGCTGACTAGATTATTCCCACTGCGAACAGATTTAAAAATACAGTAAGTCTATTTCTTGTGCCATTCTAATATACATCTGCTGCAATAGTTCTATTGTTGCATTAATACCTGTCCATTGTTAACGCTATTTATCAATAGGTGAGCCTCTGCCATTACTCCTAACCTTGTGTAAACATCAAATCCAGTCACGATAGCATCAATCTCCCTTCACATCTGTAAGTTTCCATTACTATTCTTAACTCTACTTCCATTACACTCTTATTCCTCACATCATAATACGGTCTTGTCTACAAATTTTCCACCGTCACCACCTTTTCGCGGTTCAAGTACTGCTCTTGCATACTATCCTTCTTACCAGGCAGATTAACTACCATTTGCTGTGTTCTTCAGACTTCTTTTACTTCCTCATTCTCATTGCTTTCTGTGAATGTTTATCTGCGCTCCCATTACAAATTACTGACTTTAATATACTCGCAGGTCTTACCTTCTTATATCGGGAACCTCAGCCGCAACTTAATGGACATACAACTAAGCATACCTGCAGAAAACACCAAAAAAAGTTCAAAACAACAGAAAAATAATAAAAAGTGAGTACTAGCCCCACTGCAATCTTCGCCTAATCATGTATGGCATTACTATAACTTCATGCTAACGCTTCCCAGTGGCCCTGCCGACCGGGGCAACTCAATATGTTCTCAAAAATGGTATGAAATACTTTCCGTTATATCTCTTCCTCGTCCCACATATGTCACCGGTCAAGGTTCCTGTCGCTGTCCACGGATGTAACTACTGCGAGCGTTGTTGCTGGCCAAAGTCCCAGCAAATATACTCGGTGGCTTCATAGGTTGTAGTTAACCAGTGTTGTACCCTCTATGTAATAAAAGAAGATGTCTCGGAATGAGGTGTAGCTGGAGTCTGAATCAGCTCACGCTGAGTCTGGACATGCTCCAAGTCGGAGTAAAGTATGATACCTGGGAGTCCTCTTCAAGGCACCAGAGAATCAAAACCCACCTGTTACCGTGAAAATTTCCCCGTCCGCATGAACATCCTCCATCAAATTCTTTGCCTTGAATGAATATGATGGTCGATCCACTGTTACTGTTGATCATTGGTGAATTCAAGTCACTTTGGAAGATGCGCTAACAGATTTTTCCTCATCTAGTATCTATTTAAGTTCCCCCTTAACCATCGAAAAAGGCCAACACAAAGCTGCAGTTTTACTTCGATAATTCATGCCTTCGGCATGGTACGGGCTCCGGCCCTTTCAAAGGTATGCTTGGCTACCGCAGAATCTCTTTACTCGTCAAAAGCTTCGTTTTCCTGTTTTGTTTTTCTTCTTTGCGCCCCCTTTGCTTCTCGCTGCTGTCATTTTATTTTGTCACTGTCATGGATCATTGCCATCAGTCGAAAGTTTCGATATCTGTTTCAATTTCAGAACCACTTGGTAGTCGTAGAATTGCTTCTGATATATGTGGTGATGATGCTATTTCGGTTTATCAACGTGAGACTTACACATTGGCTGTTGGATGAACATTGATACTGGCAGACGCTGATGGCTGAAGCCTCTCGCCCATTCGTAGCTTGACTCTTAGTTGAACCAAACTATGTTGTTCCCTCTTACTACTGTTGATGTGCAATGCCATTACCGTGGATGTGGATAGTTGTTGTCAACAAGCGCTCAATGGCACTGCTCATCATAGCTGCATGAACATCATTGTGATGTTTGCCACCCGCAGCTTTCCATCACTTGAAGATATTGATATTGCAACCATAGCAAATCAATACCCTTGTTTCATCTGAGAATATATCTGTTACGGCTTGTGTGTGCAAGCAGAACATTCATCCATGATAATCATAACTGAGGATGACTGGGATGTGTATACAAAGCAAGGAGAGCCATTTTGAGTTATTTATCACTTTCACTAGGTGATTGTGCCAATGGTATAATTCAGAAGACTGCCTATCATAGCTTTGCCATAGTACATCAAGACTTTTACCAAACACTGGTGGAAGGATTGTATGTTCCGAGTAAAACTTGTGTTGTGAGAATATTAGTTATCTCTGGCGCCGTGTAGCAATGTTTATGGCTCAGGCTTCTTATTAGTCTGACCAGCTACTACTTGCTGTACAATGATAACCTCCTTTTCAAACAAAAATGCATTCACCATGTTGTTCCGGGTTCCCTCGAACTCTTATCCTTATGCCGTAGCTACAATTTGAAAGGCAAATACATCCCTGAAGTTGTTTCCAACATTCAATGGTACTCGATGTCAATCTTTTTTGTTGTATCGTCCGATGATCGAGAAGTTCACTTAGGTGGGCCCACTTTTCTATTCAAAGAAATTGCGGAAAGGGGTTCAGACGAGAATTCAATACTTCATTGTATCCATTGGCAACAGGCCACTCATTTCCTTTTCAAGTTACCGTCTTTTACAATTGCTTAATTTTCACAATACGCCGTACGAACCACCGGCTTTTTCATTACCTCGGTGTTGTATTGCGCTCTTTTCAAGTTTCCCGATCAACCAATGCGGCTCCTCGCTTGATTCATTTCCCTCTTCAAAACAGCCTCGATTCACAATCTCGATTCACTTGCATCTCTTCTTGATCACATTGGCTTGATACCCACTTTATTTGATTTCACTTCTCAACTGACCCGCTTCCTTTCCCTTGTTTTTAAGGACAGCAAGTACCCCGCCCAACCTTACTTTCTCCTCCAGCCTTCTTAATTTCCACAACCTCTTTCCTTCGATCTCCCGTACAATTCAATACTCCGCCACAATCAATACCAACTTCAAGAGAATCAATACAAGTTCCATCAGATATTCTCTTGTTCGTTATTCCCTTGCTTGATATTCTCTTTCTTGTCTACTTCCCATACCACTTTATCTCTTCCTTTACAGATCCAGCATAAATTGTCATATCCAAACTTATTTGTTCGCTCTTGGATATACAGACACTGAATAACCAATTTCAAGAACTCAGACACCAGCGTGCAGTCAGTACAATATTTCCATTATCATACATTCTTTCTTGTTGAGTCACTTATTACTCCTGGTTTCGATTCCTTTCAATAAAAAATTCACCTTCAGAAAACACTGACTAACCATAATTCAACTTTTAGAAGATGGACCAAGATGATAATGGTCCCGAGTACGGTGCCGGCGGGCACCTTGAGGAGGGCCAGAGCGGCCGAGCACGTATGGCGCCTCTTGAGGTGCCCAATGGTCCGTACCGGGCCATTTATCCAGATTTCGATGCCGTCAAACAGGCAAAGAAAGATCGGATCGAGGAAAGAGTTGCCGATGCCAATGAGGCCGGAATTTTTGATGGCGCTCCAAACGACCCCTTGGATCAGCGGCGGTTCATTGGAGATTTGTATAATGCCTTTAACTCCATCGAAACAGAGGGCGAAGATGCAATCATCGACAAACCTACAAAAAACGGAAAATTGTCCCAGGCTGCCTTGAAATTCCAAACCGGTCGTTACCCGCCGGCGGCGATTGAGGAGGTCTGTTGGGAGATTTTCGTGAGTACAACCCTGCTACCTTTCTCAGCCTTATCCATATCTAGAAACTGATGTAGCTATTGTAGGACAGGGCTCGCTATGCACAGATGGATGTGAGACTCTTAGAACCATTCCACGAGCACAAATTTGAGGGGACTTTGATTCACTCTACATTCGGTGCACGATGGACAGCTATTGTTGGCGCCTGTGCTGTAAGTAACGTAACACGTTCAATACCAAAGGAAATATTTCTAACTCATTTCGCAGCGCTCCAAAGCCTTATGTAAGATGTTGTTGGATGCTCCATACCTCGACCGGTTCGTCAGTCATCCACAAGCCGAGCTCAAGGTAAGTAATCTTGTCCTTTCCTTCACTTACCTTGCTATATCTAACATCCACGCTACAGATGAAACTCAACAATAAAAAGATAAATGCTCAAAGGGACGAGCAAAACGAAATTGGGCGGAGTTTCTTGAGTAAGGGTCTTGGCAAGGAAGAGGCTGCAGAAGCAATTGCACATTTGCATCCTGGAGATGAAGAGGTTTTCGACAAGTATGCCCACCTCAGCCCTCGACAATCCAGTAGCAATGCAGCTGGTCCAACCACACCTCTCGCGCCCGTTCGTATCCAACCTACTCGATCCGTCGTTGCAAACTCAGCCAAGCGCAAGAAGATATCAGAGTCTGAGGACGAAGATGATGATGACGAGGATGATTACGTTGATTCAGCTGTCAGATCCAGCATTAAACCAAACCTCAGAACTCGCCGGGCTACTTTAAAAACTCCTACACGATCGAATACAACCAACTCCGTCATGGAAAAAACTCCTCAAAGCAAGAGAGCGAAAGGACCCCCAACCATTGCACGACAACGTCGCATTGATGACATGGCTCCTCTCAAGTCCCAGGCCCACTTAAACGCTCAATCCAATGAGATCTATAGGACGACTATTTGTAGACTTCTTGGTCTTAATCCAAAGCACGCTCAAGTCATGAAATACAGCCTAGAGGATCTCAGATACTATGCGAGAGCCTACAATGGTGAATTCGGAGGATCACCATGGGCACATAAAGACTACCCTGGATTTGTTGGTCTTGAGTGGACTCTTAAGGATGGAAACAACAACGAGTATGAACACTTTTCTCAGATCATCAAGTCATTGGGTCCACTTGCTACTCTGCGTGGAGATTTCGTCGATGGCAAACTCATGAAGAACAAAAACAAAATGTTCCAACCCAAATCATCAGCTGACCGAGAAGCTCTTGGTGCCACTGCAAATGCTTTTGGCTTTCATGGTGGATACCCTGCTCCTGTGAGCATCAAATCCCATGGAAGCCCCGATATTTTGGCAGAAAACTCTACTTTCTCTGTCCCTGCACGACAAACTGTTTCACATATGAATGCGTATCAGCCGCTCCGCCAAGATTATTATCAAGGTCAAGCTACATATGGTCAAGCTGGTTCATCATATCAATCCTACAACCAGAACCATGCTTCCCAAGGCTACACAAACTCTCCACACTCTTATATCTCTCCAAGTAGGAGCTACGAAAATGACACATTCCAACAAGGAAATCTTGGTGGCCAGCAGACCTTTGCGCACCCAGGTTATGGTTCTGCAAGTTATGGTTATAATTCTCAACCTGCCGCCATGTTCAGTGACGGTCTCCCATACTCTAGTCACAGCAACAACGCCTATGCTTCCTCCCTCAGAGCTCAAAATACTGGCTATAATGCTAGTCATACTACTCAAAGCAACTCTTACACAACCCCTCAACTTGGTCACAGCCTCGGCCTTGTTTCTCATCATCCACATCTCACCGGTCTCACTTCTCGCCATATTGACCCACAATATCCAGATCCCGATGATTGCTCAAGTCAGCAAAAACAGCAATAGAATTCCAAGTATGACTTCCAGTCATCAAATGGTCTTCAGCTGAATTTTGCTTTCTCTTCAATTACCAAGGCTTCTGGCTATGAACTACACTCTGGTTTCTTGTGGTCTATCACAGACAGGAATGGTTTCAAACAACTTTCTTTCTACTACTTCCAATGGATTCACGTTGCTCTCGATGCACTTCCCGATCCTATCTTACGGCTTTACGAAATTTCATAATACCTCGACTCGATATTCGCAAAAGCTTCAATATTTGACGGGTCATTGTGAATACAAATCAAGGTTATACATACACCTCTCTACATTAATCTTGCTTCTTGCAAGATATTATTGCGATAACTTGACTCTCTGAGCTTTGGCATCGACTCATTTGGACGTCAAACATACATCTCCTCCTCACTACTTTCTCCCCGCACAGCTATTTCGGTCAGTCGACCTCGTGAGCTCTAGTATCACTTCTCACATAAGGGTTCTTCATTTCCTGGATTGTGCCACCTACTCCACCGTCTCGCATGATCTTCCTTCGACAACTGAACTCACTGAGCTCTAATATCAATCAAATCCTTGACGTCCCAAAAATTCTTTTTCTTTTCTTCATATTTCAACTGCCAGGCGAACAGAATACATGCAGCATAAATACAATCAGCATACCACATACATCGGAGTTTTCGAATACGATACCCAGGGCATCTCACATCAACTTGCATTCGCAGCATTAACGAGTTTCACGACACTGCTTTCTCGAACTGGCATGGTTTTACAATCACGAGCATTACATTGCATGGTGTTGGCGGTCTCATCTTTCTAGGATATTTTCTGGAATAAAATAACATAGCGATGGAGTTAGGAAAAAAGATACCCATCAAAGCGTTCTTTTCGGTTCTTCAGTGGGATTTTCACGTTTCTTTTTAGTTATCATAGTTTTTTTTTCATCAATGGGAAATTGTATTCGTGCATTTTCTCTGTAATATAGTTTTCTTTTGTGAGATCGTTGTTCCAATTGCTTTCTTGCGATGGATGACTTTCTTGTAGTTTAGTATTAGCTTTCTTTTGTCTGCGACCCTGTAAGGAGGGGCTTCAATCTACAATGAGACTATGTATTCTCGCCATTTTTGACGTGTGGAAATGAATTTGTGATTAGTGAATTAATGATAGTGACTTTGAGATATTCATATATTTGATTGATTTGAATGTATTCATTAATGGGTCATCAGACTGCTGTATAGATGTAGTGAAGTCGATTTTACCGAGGGGAATGAATGATGATGGTCTTTGATATATTCATTGTAAGATCTTATGTTACTTCACTCAAGGTGCTCGTTTGTTTTAACCAATATCTTGGGCATGATATGGTGCTAATATTCAATGAGCCAAGCGGCTATTGAATACTTTTGCTCTGGTTTGCCTTCTGGTGATGAATCAATGGCAGAAGGATCGATATAATTTCTTCTTCTCCATGAGCACAAGACATATTCATGGTGCGTTGTTGTATGAGAAGTTCCTTGCAATGGAACACGATACGCGGGTAACTGTTCAGGTATCTTCAATTCTCTAGTCTTTAATCCAAAACCTATTGGCTTTCCATATTCTATGAAGAGCCATGTATGTATATGCAGAATTAAGAGCCCCTCTTCTACTTTACCAAAACCCCATACCTCTTGTACGGGAAATTTTCTAAAGTCTCCATATAATCACCCCATCCATCTCCTACCGTCCCCACAACACCATCTTCCTTCAAGTTTCCCCCTTCTCCAGTCGATCCCGCCAATACCTCTCCTTCCCTCCCTACAAATTCTCCCTTCAATTCCGGATGCGGACACCATACTACCCTCATTCCCGCTCTTCTTCCACTTTCCACACCTGGTACTGAGTCCTCAAATACAAGACATTCCTCCGGTTTCACAGGCTCCTCTCCTTCTTCTAAACTCTGGTTTATAGTATCCAACGCTAGCAGATAAATATCTGGAGCAGGTTTACCTCGTCCAGGACCAATTCGCGGATCATCACCCAAAACCTTTCGATGTGGAGGGAAGACTTCAAAAAGTGCTACATGGTTCATAGTTTTCGCATCGTACATCTCCTTATGACTACTCGTCGCCAGAGCGATATGTAATTTCCTCTCCTTCTCCCCTTCTTTCGCTTTCGTCCTAGCAATCTCCAAATCTTCTAACAATTTCCTTACGCCAGATAATGGCATACAAGTCTGAAATAACTCTCTTTTTAACGATTCTTGCTCTTCGATATATTGTTCTCTGGAAATTGGGAGATCGGCCCAATTAAAGAAGATTTCGGTGGCGGAGGCTGCGGGACGTCCTTGTAGTTGTGCTTTGATGGACCAGGGAAGTGGAGGTCTGTTGTACTTTTTTAAGAGAGTGTTGGTTACGATGGTGTATTTGTCTTCGGAGTCGAGGAGGAGTCCATCCATGTCAAAGAGACAGGCTCGGATCGGGGGGAAACTGGCATGGTGTTAGCCAGCGGATGGTGGAGCAGAGACGGGGGAGGGTGGTAATGGGATTTTGAGGTAGAGACGTACTCTGTTCGGGGTGCCATGATTGTGATATTGTGTTGTGACTCTGATGGTATTGGAGTCAAGAGCTGTGGTGAGTGAAGTGTGGAGGTAAAGATGGGATGGGATTTGGCGGGGTAAAATTAATATATCCATGCGGTTGATGCGGCCGATACGGGATCAATTCCGCTCATAGCATGATTCCCATGCCAGCAAACCAAACAAACAGACACTTTGAAATCATTCATTCATCATGTCAACACGCACCGAAAAGTTCCAGCGCAAGCCACGCGATCCTACCTCTGATCTATCAGAAGCTGCAGAAGCTGAGGAAATTCTAAGATTTCCACCCGAAGAAGAAGCTGTGCGTATTTTCGTACCCTTTCGCGATGCGCAGCTGCATTTCATTTACTCAATGCTAATGATATGAATGACAGTCTCTCCTCGCTGAATCTAACACACTTAAAGCTACCGCGAATAATCTATTTTCTAATAAATCCTACAAAGAAGCTATCGATATATATGAAAGCGCATTATCCACTTGTCCGAAATATCTAGAATACGAAAGGGCAGTATTGAAGAGTAATGTGGCAGCTTGTCATTTGAAATTAGAGGAATGGAAGGAAGCTGCCAAAGCAAGTTCAGAAGCTCTAGAAGGCCTGGAAATATTGCAGAAAAACGAGGCAAAGGACAAAGAAGGTGATGAGGACGAGGACGCAAAGAAAGAGGAGGTGAAGGAAGAGGAAGAAGCTGATGAGGAAATCATTAGTGAGGGAGCTACAAAGGCGGGAGATACGAGGGGTAAAGATATTGATGATGCGAAAGAGACTCGAGCAAAGGATATTGAGAGAATAAGAGCGAAAGCTTTAATGAGAAGGGCGAGGGCCAGGAGTGAACAAGATGGATGGTCTACTCTAGCTGGTGCTGTGGAAGGTACAGATTTTATCTCCATTCTTCGATATCACAGTCTGCCATCCAGGGTCACATTCTAACATATCGAACCCCAAAATATAGACTACAAACTCCTCTCAACATTTACCAACCTCTCTGCCGTCGATCGAAAAACGGTTCAAACACAGCTTCGCCTTCTACCACCTAGAAGCAAAGCAGCACAAGATCGAGAAATGGGAGAAATGATGGGAAAATTAAAGCAGGTTAGTTTGATTGATTCTTGTAAGTCCTATTTCTTTTTATTCATAAAAGCTTACGGTTGGGAATATGATACTGTAGTTCGGAAATGGCATATTGAATCCATTTGGATTATCTACAGATAATTTTCAGATGGTCAAGGATGAGAAGACTGGTGGGTATAGTATGAATTTTAATCAAGGTGGGAATTCATGATTGCGGTTATCTGGTCGATGCCCAAAAATCGAAACTTGGTGATACCAAGATAGGACTTAAGGCTGCATCATCATCATTGATCAATCACGAGAGCATATTGAGTGGATTTCGGGTCATACCGAGGTATACATCCATGCATTTTTCAGTAGTCTAGATGTTACTGGAATGTACGAGGATACTTGATTTTGAGAACAGCCCCATCGCAACAAACCTCAAACATATATGATGAATGTCTCCGACACCATTCTAGAACAAGAATATAATCCGCTTCACAGAATCTAAACCACCCTTGTCTCTGTGATTTTATATATTGATATTGCATATGATACACGATACATGATACACTGACAAAATCCATACATTCCTGTAATAAACAAATCCAGATCCCACTTTGAGAAAGGCATCCCTCGCCCGAAAATATTCCCCACGAGCAAAATCCCCACATGGTGTGGTTGCTCTCCTTTTACTCGCTTATATCAGTTACAACCATCATCCTGATCATTTTCATGCCAATATCACGTACGGAATATGGTCTTGAATAAGGTCAAACTAACCAACTTAAAACTTACTAACCGATACCCATCTAAAATCCCCTCACAATCTCTTACTTTTTCTGCACACGACAGTCACTAACATTACGCCGAGTCTTTAAATACAGTTCCCGTGTACGAGGTTCGATGAGAAGGAGTCTTGGATACGTTTGTATCGCTGGGTCATCATACGTACTACATTCATAAAGTTCCCGTCCTCGTGGAGCTAAAACTCCTTGCTTATTTGGTTTTCTTTCTCATTCTGCTTCCAGATGTGATAAGGTTACATTTCCCTTCTAAAGAACCTGAGAGATCAAGAACCCATACTCGTACTCTTTGCAATATTGGATTTTTTGTAAGACGCTCCTTTTTTTCCTCTATAGAAATGAGGATGAACCCGCTTCCGTAAGGCGAGATCAAATTGTTGGAAGAAAGGATACACTGCGTCGGAATATTTATCTCTGCATGTACATACGTCTGGTGATCTACCCTACATTGGTACCCTTCTCTCTCCTATCAAACCCTCACTTGCAAAACACCTACACAGCATAACAATTTTCCAATAAAAGAGATACATACCGTATACAAATATCAATAAATTTACCAACGAACCGAACGGAATGCAATGAAATAAAATGAATTATCCGATCTTCAAAATCTTTTTGTATCCCTTCTTATTCATGAGTCTTATCTATCTATTTTTATTCACGTGATGAATTTTTAATTTACTATTCTAAAATTTCAGCTCGAGATCTATAATCTATATCTTCATCATCATTCATTCATCCCAGATCCTAAAATCAACATACCTCATACCTCATACCTGACCAAAACAACCAAACACATCTAGAACCGAACCCACGACGTCATAGCCACTACGAGTAAATAACCCAGCCAACCAACTTCCCAGCTACCCAGTTAGCGAAATTTAAATACACCCCTAATGTAACTACCTACCTAATTCCAACCTAGTACGCCCCACCCCTCCCTTCCCCTGGCCTCAATCGAATCCGCATCAGATCCGCACCAGCAACCTACCTACCTGCTCCGTACATCAGTATCACATGCGAAAGATCTGTGCGTTTTTTCCATTATTTATTTATTTAAATAGCATATCCAATATCCATCCATTCATTTCATCGAATTTTACATTCCCATCTTTTTGGTTTGTTTGTTTGTTTATTACAGACTCGAGAAACTCAATTGCATACAGACAAACGATATACAAATACGAACGAACGAACGAAAACATATAACGAGGCAAAAAAAAAAGGAAAAAGAAAGATGGCTTCTAATTTTCAACTTCTCACAAAGCCAACTCCCTCATCTACATACCGCAAATATATTTCTACCTCTACCTCTCTATCACCCTCGCCAGCTCTCTCACGCTCTCCCTCTCCCTCACCATCCCTCCACCCACACCCACACTCATCCGCATCCCCATCCCCCCGCCCCATCTACAAAACCCTCTCCGTATCCTACCAAAGCCCCCATTCCTCCTCCTCTCCCCACACCTCTTCTTCCCATTCCACCTCCTCCTCCACCCCCCAAATAACCTTCTCGATCCTCCTCACCCTCTACAAACTCCTCGACACTGTATCCCGACGCCTAGCATATGAATTTGCGTTATTTATGTTGGGGGGCGGATTTAATCTGATGCTTTTTGTGTTGTGGCCTGGGTGGATACCGATTGTGGGGGTGATTGGGGGGTGGTGGTGGGTTTGGGGGTGAGGGTATGATGAGTTTGAATTAGGGGATGAGGATTGATTTGGATGGGATGAATTGGGAAAAGGGAAAAGGGAAAAGGGATTGATTTGTTGGGTTAGGGGCGTCTGGAAAGGGAGGGGGATTGATTGGTTAGAGGGAGAACGAACGTTTCAAACAGGGGAAATAAAAGGATGGAAGAATAGAGCATGAGAAAGAACAAGGAACAAGGTAAGAGCAAATGAGAATTTTAAGATTGCATTGATATTATTCAATTGTATGTTCAGCGCTAATACTTCGTTTTCTATCCAGGTCTCATGTCTTAATCCCCCGGAGCTCCCAAGTCTACTCAGTTATCTATGCGACCGCCATCCAATCCAATGAGACCTAGACCCGAAATCTTCACTGATATACAAATGTTCCCCCAGCCACCTTCCACTTTCCAAATTTCGATATCTCCAACATCAGAACCACCGAGCAACTTTTCAAGAAAAGAAAAATGCATTTCCACCCGCGTCCCTCTTAACTTCCGTCTGATAATCCTTCTCGGGATTAAATTCCTGCCATACACTAGCTGGATATATATGTTTATTCCTCTCATACCATCTGCGATCAACTACTTTCGTAAAGGTTGGATCATCGTCAAATCCCTCTAATTCCTCGACTTTGGTTGTGGGGGTCTTGGTACCACTAGAAGCAGAAGGACGTGAAAGTGGATTATAGGAATCTGGAATAGGGGAGTCGGTGTCGAGAGGGGTTATTGAAGCCGTAGGAGGCGGTGAGGAACTATGGGGAAAGAGAATTTGGTTGTTCGGTCCGAGAGTGCGGTTTATGATAAAGTAGTAGAAATCGTAGTGCTAAAAATCAAAATCATCAGCATCATATCCAATCATATCCAAACATACACGTTAAAGACAAAACAACTCACATGAGGAATAATTAAACCCCCTCTAACCAACATCAAATCATCCACACCCACTCTTGCCCACTCCCTATTACTATTTGCCTTCTCCCCAACCCCCAACTCAGCTCCAACCTTCCTACTCCTATCCAAAAAGACCCAAACAAAATCTCCCTTCTTCACCCTCGCAACTCCACCTGGTATATTCGTCCCATCATAAAACACAAATGGAATAGCTATTTCCGTCCCTTTAACCGCTTCTTGAATTGCCAAAAATTCTTTCCGTAGCGATTCTCGCGTTTGCGCTTCTTTCAATAATGCAGATTTGGTAAGAGTTTTCGGTACGAATGAAACGTTTGAGTTAACACCTATTTTCTTCTTTTTATTTGAAGTATCGGGTGTGCCAGACCGTGACGGTTCGGAATCGGTGCCATTATTTTCGCCTTCTTCCTCGTCCATTTCGAATGAAAGTTTGGGTGTTCCTACTTTCTTTTTCTTTTTCTTTGAGGGTGCCGATTGAGAATCGCTGGGTGTGGAGGCACTGTACTAATGCTATTAGTCCTATTCATCTTGTTGAATTCATCAATCCATCCAATCCTTCAATCTATCTCACTCTCCAGCTATCCCATCTCACTCCGAACCCAAGCACAAAAGAAATAAACACACTCACCCATCTCCCACAGGTGTACTCGTCCCACTCCTTCCACTACCCATCTCCTGCGCATCTCTCTCCTTCATCTCCACGGCCTCAGCCCTCCGCTTCCGAAAATCAGATAATTTAACTAATCCCACAGTTTGCGTACTAAGAACATCTTCGACGGTTTTCGATTGCGATGTGAAGCGCGATTGCGGATTTGGTGTCGCGGTGCACGATGAGGTTTCAGAGGGAGGATTGGATGACATGTTTGTGGTTTGTAAATATATTGTGAGAGAGAGAGGAATTGGAGATGTTTTGCATATGGAAGAAAATAAGTCTTGCCTAGTACCTAGGTGGTTGAGCTTGGGATGGACTCGAGATGTGGCTGTGTGGCTGTGCGATTACGTGGCGGTGCTGATGCATGGGTCAATGTCATTTCAAAGACCAACTTGTGATTGTGACTATGATTATCAGAGCAATAACGAGGTGAACTCCATTATGCATTACATAGTTAATGATTACAAAATTGAGCAAAAAACCAGTAACTCTCTATCAGTCGGTGTTGTTAGTTAACCTAGTAAGGTAACTAAACTCACTACATCAACTTAACTCAACCCTCCCCTCCCCCTTCCGATTCCTCTTCCTCCCCCTTCCGATTCCTCTTCCTCCCCCCTTTTCTGCCTTTGTACTCTCTATTTTTGAGCATTGTCTCTGCAGATGCTTTGTGACTTTGCTATGAATTTTACCTTTTTACTGCTTGTGGCTTCACTCTTGTCCTCAGCTTGCTGAACATTGCTCAGTAATACAGAAAAAGAGTTTTCCATAAACACTGTAGTGACAGTAGAAGTAGAATGCTGCTGTAACCGCTTGCTTCTACACAGTGGCAAATCACTAGTACCAAGGGCTTTTCGTACTTCATTACCAGGTATCGTAGGCGGCGAAGAAGGGACTGGAGAGTTTTGTGCTGGTGATTTCGGAAGGGAAGTCGGTTAGGAGATGGATTTTTGATTCTGTTTTCACTAAAGCCTGGGTCTTAAGCGTAATGGTCTTGAGCGTAATGGTCTTGATCGGAGTTTCGTCTTTCAAAGGTATTTCATGATTCCACATCATACCTGGTATTATCCCCCATTCCTCATTCTTCATTCCAGATTTTCCGTTTTAGCGAGACATTTTTGGCGTTCCCATAGACTCTCGTATTGATATCGGTGATGTTGATCTCATCCACTCGACCATTGCTTTCATAATGGATTCGTTCCCTTTCCTCAGATATCTGATGAAGAATCGATGAATTGGACGCGTATATCCACACTCCTCCTCTTGTTCTATATCTCCTATTTCGGTGTGATTATCATTAGGAACTTTCGGTTTGTATTGATGTGGCGGACATACCATTCGAGATGCCCTTTCAGATTCGTAATCGAGATAGTCTTCGTGTTTCCAAAGGTCATTACCCAGATATTTACCGGTAGCTATATTTTGGAAACTTTTTCTCCAGATATCTTGTACCATCCACCGACTTTTCACAATGAAGCTCGCCTCTTTGTGATACAAATGATTCATATCAACGTAGTTTTGAGATCTCATATGAGGATCTTTGTACCAGATCCCGATAGCTTCATCATCACGTTGATCTCTGAAGTTGCTGCAAAGGTAGGTAGGCAGCACATTCATCCATAAACCGGGGCTTTCGCTGTATTCTCTCTGCGAATGCATTGATATGAACCGGGGTATACATAAGCTGATAACAATCAGAACTATCGATATCCCAACATCCAAAACCGATAGAAAAATGCGTACACCATCCACCATCAAACACGAAGTGGAACTATCCCTCGACTTGATCATATAAGTCGTCTCTCCAGAAACTCAATAGATAGATGATTGATAGAGAAGGCAGCTCATACCCGCATTGTTTCTTTTATCTCTCACCTATACTGCCGAGATGTGTAGCCTATATGTTGAGATATTTATGAGTCTGAAAGATGGAACTCTGGAGGGTGGATACAGCGGCCTCAACTTGGATGACCTCGGCTCATGTTTCATGGTAACGACGAGACTAATGTTCGAAGTTCTTTTATATACGAGTATTGAAGAGAAAGAAACTGTAATCTTACATCTCAATTTACTCGATATAAAATCTCCAAATATTTATTATTCTCTATCGAAATCCCCATTTCATAGCCCCTGCGTTCTTCAAAATACATAGATACAGAGTTCAAAGATGAACATTTAGTCCCTCTTCATTACGAGTAAAATTATATAACTATTGTATAGATATATATCCAACCCTCATAGCACGACTACTCGAAAATCGCTTCACCGGCAAAGATGACTATTCAGTCTATACTACAGACGAGTATTAATTATCTACTTACCTACCTACCCAATGATAAAAGATATAGAGTAGCACTGATTGATCAATGATCACAATCAATCCCAGAGACGAGTTTCCGCCAAGCGGAAACACAGTAATCCCCATCTGAATTCTTTGAAGTTATCTCTACTGGATGGAAATAAAAATATATCAAAGCTTGTGAATACTATATCATGTTTTACTTTTTGGTTCTCATAATGATTTATTGCTATCCAAAGAGTCTCAAGAAGCGAATACCAAGAAAGGAAGAAGAATCTAACATGCCCATGTACTCGTATATATATACCTATCGCCTACACACACCAAACACCTTACACGAATTCCAACTGAAACCCCAAAGCAAAATACATTACCTTCCCTTCGCTTCCCAACCCCTCCTTATCTCCCTCCACCACACCTCCCACCCCCTAAAAATCACCCGTCCCTCTCACCCTATTAATCGCGCCCAAAAACCCCTTCGCCCACGAAAACTTCCCAGGATCAACCCCAATAACATCCTTCGCCTGATTACCCTTCTCATCCCTCCAAATGCCATCACTCTTCGCGACCTCGCCATACAAATGGGTATTTTGATTTCTTCTCAAACCATCAATCCAGCCCTTACAAACCGTCGCACTATCAATCATGACATTGATTTCCTGACTGTGAAACCAGGATTGCGTGTCTTGGTTTCCGTTGCCTTGGATACCGATGTGTTCGTCTACGATCATGACTTTGATGTGGCAATCGCGGAGCTTCTTTTTGGCGACGAGGGGGACCGTTTGGTCTTTGCCGATGTAGAAGAAGTAGTGGAGATGTTGTTTTCCGGTGTCGGAGAGGGTGGTGTACATTTTATGAGCGATCATTTCGTTGGTGCCGCCTTGCATTGGGAGGAGTTCGCCCTGGGGGTGTTCATTAGTATATCTAATTGTTGGAAACTGTGAATGTGTAGAACTTACGGTATCATTATATCCAAGACAAATGTAACAATAAACATCGATACCTCTCTCACAAGCATTAATGATTTCTGGAACCAATGGCTCAGCATTAAGTGTCGGACTTTGGATAAAAACATTCTTGGTAGCATTTCTCAATGCAGAAAGCCAAACCTCATTTTGAGGATTATACACAGAACTATGATTTGGTGACCCATATGGTTCGCGACAAACCATAGCAATGGGGAATGGTTCATGAACTGGATGAGGAATGTAAGGAGTCATTTCTTCTTGTGGTGCACAATCCGGTGCACTTCCTTTGAACCCTGGATTTCTGGTATGGTTGAGATGACGAGTAACGGCTTCAATCCTTGTTTCTCCATTTTTAGGAGAAACAGCAGTTTGAACTCGAGCTACTTCACCAGCGATGTCTTCATCGTAATGAGGATCATCGGTTGTGTGTTCCGGTAAAAGATTACCGGATGGTGAGGGGTGTTCGATTTGTGATTGAGGGATTACTTGGGTTCCGTTGCTCAGAAATTCCTGAGTCTCTCTATCGGGTCCATTGATACCATGTTGAGCATGAGTTGCTCTTTCTGGTGAAGCAGGGACCGCTTTATCACCATATTTTGTGTGAACAATATGCTCAGCATCTCCTGTGGTCGCAATCGCTCTTGCATTCTCGGCCATCATTTCTCTAGTTTTGAGGTCTTTACCTTCGAATCCATGATTAACATTTTGATCACCATCCAACTGGATTTGTTCAACTCCATTGCTAATGCTCTCCGCATTATTGGTACTTCCAACAGGGTGTGTAACACTCTCAGTCGTTGAAGGCCCTGTGGCTAAATCACCATTTGCTGTAGTCTCAGGATGAACGAAACCCGGCTGATTTGAAGGTCGAGGTTCATAGGAGTAAGCTTGTTGTGCCTGCATTCTTTCGGGATGTACAACAGCCGAATGGCCTCTAATAGAACCACTTTGATCAAAAATCTCATCGTGATGTTTGTTTTGAAAAGAGCTCAATCCCCCTTGAGCTGCAGGAGAATTATGACTTGGTAATGGAGGCTCAAATTTCTTATGCCAAGAAATCAGAGCCATATCATATAGAGAATCAACAATTGGTCCTTCCAAATGTGTCATCATCTCCATATTGTCGTTATCCTGAATATTATTACTTTGAAGAACAGCAAATTTCCTATCGACAATCATATATTTGCAGTGAAATGTTCCAAGCATAGGTCTATGATAATTCATGACTTGGAGATTGAGATTCGGGATTTCCGCCGCGGTAGGAAGTGCAACAGCTTTGCCGAGATATTCTTTCTCTGAAACCATGTAATGATTATCGAGTAATTGCTTCGGACTTCCTCTATCGTATTGTAGTTTGAACACTATTCTCTCTCCTCTCTCGCCAGCTCTTCTCGAAAGCTCCTTCATTGCATTTGTAATATATTTCGAGGCAACTGAATTCTGCCAGTAATTGGTTGCTAGGATAACTTCTTTTTCGGCTCGAACAATCAGATTTGACATATGTCGCATGATATCCGGTACACTAATTGAATATCTCGTTAAAATATTTATTTCGTATAAGGGGACGAGGGTTGTTTGAAATAAAATTCTGAACAATTGAGTGGTACATACACTGAAATCACACTCAATGGCATAACACCAGAACTTCCCATCAATGGCGGACTGACCATACAATTGCTGACACTGTTATCCAGAGTACATAACGCATCATGATACATCTGCCAATTATCAATACTGATTTTTTTCCTTGCAGATCAAGGCATCTTACCTTTAAGAAGAGTTCACTTGGTTGCGTTGAACCCCAATTTCCACACTCCGAAGCTCTCTGCAAATCCTCTGGTGTAATGGTATCTCGATTTCTCCTTGCTTCATTCCTACTTTCCTTCTCCCCTGCCGCATGACCTCCATATAATTGCTTCCACGCATCTCCCGGTGCCATTGTAGGATCTTTTGCAAGTAATGAGGAGACTGTCTCCTCGCTCGTACAGAGCTTATAAACCTTGTCTGATATCATGGTTCTTGAATCCCTTTTCGAGTCCTTCTTTTCCGAATGAGCAGTATCTTCAATTGATTGTTTATTCCTTGGTATCAAATCTCGCTGTCGTCTGATTGTTAAAGCGCTGTAAGGGAAGATCACCAAGATTTGAATGAATAAAGTTATGATAGCTTCAAAATTATGGTAAAATGTCATAGTAGAGCAAGACAGAAGAAAAGAAGTAGTAGATAAGTTATTTTTTTTTATATCAATTAGCTTTATTGTCATTGAGAGTAAACATCGGGATAATAATTTAGCAACATTTGGTGGTGGGTTCAAACTCCGAATACGTCCTCTTTCACTCTTTTTTTTACCTGTTTCGAAGGACTGGCGCATTCGGATTCGATGAATTTGGATGGTTGGAGGGGTTATGACGCTGAACTTACAGGGATTAGAATCAAGCTTTCGCCAAGTTGTGGTTAGAATCTTGCCAAGGCATGAATTAAGCCCAAGTTTCCTTGTTCGAGGTCTAAAATTAGAGGAAAGAGTGGAAAATAGAAGATATTTTTTTATATCATTGTATCCGAACTTTCTTCCGACTTTATAACGGCCCCGACAAGCTTGGCATTCAGGGTCCAGGAAATCTTTCACCGAATTGAATGTCATGTCATGTGATTGCAAACAAACATAGCTAAATCAAGGACTTCATGATACTGTCTGTACACATTCAACCAGAAGAGTTTAATATTTCATGCCATGTAGTCCATGACGAATATTATACCAAAAGACTAACAAGCCATGTAGGTTCTCCGCAAACAAGTTCTGTAGAATGCACCTTCACTCCAATGCAGCAAATGACGTCGAATATTCGAATGTTCGGATAACATTGCCGACTTCCCATGATTTTCCATGACTTTATCAACAACCTTGGAGGTATCTGACTCAGCTGCAGCACAGTGAAATAGCAACCTTGGAAGCTTACTGAAATCAAATCCAAGTTTTTAAGAAATATTGCTAAAGATCTTTTCCTAGGAATTCAAAACCTGCTAGCTTGGTGAAAGATGCTTTAGATAAGATGTTGTAAAATGAGATGAACAAACCCTATGCGCTGGATATCTTTTTACGTTAGGGCTGGTGATCTGGCGAATTCCGTATATATGGAGAAAAGATGATGAAATAATAATGAAGGGGTGTGAAAACATGTAAGCGAAGACAAAAAAGAAAATGTGAACATTATGTACTTTGCTCCTGCTGATAATCTGTGGTCTATATGAATGTGTTTCAAAATAGTTTAATGCCTGTGGCGGACTCTCAGCCCTATCATGGATAACGCCGACAAGCCACTTTTGGGTGGTTAGTGGATAGGCATTCACGTGAGACTTGATAACCTTGCTTCATCATCGCTTGATGGAGACGTTCATTCAAGTGCACCTCATACCACGATTCACTCTTCTCCCCCTTTCTCATTTTTATGATATGGAATCTTTGACGTCGATGAAGATGAAAGCAATTATTTTGTGTATTACATGGTGCTGTCCATACGTTGCGATTTCGGAATGGAAGCCCCGAAATTGAAGACCCAACTTCTTTAGGAACAAATTCTCAGATGATATGAGATGGTGGCGCGATAATGTTTAGTGTCGTATCGCTGGAATTTCCCTTACATCTTGGTAGTGAATATTGACTGTTTATCTGAAGTCTTGAAGTACGGCACCTAGTGCAGATAGTGAAGAAGTGAATGAGTTGGGAAACAAAATCCGATATCGCAAAAATAAGTATAGGGGTCCAATTTGAAGGTTGGTGTGGCAGGTACTTATGTGGATTTGCATGCTGTATCTCAAGGAAATACATTAGTCTGTTTTGGAAAAACGTTAGGAGCGCTAATTCAAGTAGCAAGTGGCCAACCTAGCGGATTCAAAACCCCAGTCCCCGCTACGGAGTCGTTCGTTTGGTCAAGCTTCGGGTCCAAACTGTAGATAGTTCTATAGTATATGCGCAACTCTCCTGTTCATCAATCACTCAACAGCAGAAAATACACAATGCTTCTGACCCATAGTTCTTTTCGGGGGATTCCGCGGGTTGTCGCTCTCCCTTTTCTATTCTTTTGTGCATTGGTCTTCATTACTTTTCCAGGCAGTCATCCATGAAATTTTCTCCCTTCCGGTAGTGGAAGGCGAGAGAGAGGCTAGTTCTAGCCTTATGATTGTTATTTTGCCATTCCTAATATGGAAAACTCCACGGTCATCTTGGAAGCGGGGTAGGTCAACGTTAAGTCATGTCCAAATATTAGCTCTTATCAATCGAAAATTAGTTTTACTTCAATTCGCACAAGGTAATTCAACCATCTTCAAACTTTTGAACCCCAAGAATCTCACAACGAACGGCGAGAAACATTTACTATCAGTATTTACCATCGCCTATTTAGAACCTTTTGTACAATCATGAGGTCAAATCTACAAAAACTTCCCCTAGAGACCCAATTCAAAATCATCCAATATCTTCAAGCGAGCTACTCTGAGTTTGAAATCGATAGGAGTATGTATAGTTTAGCACGAACTTGCAGAACATTCCACAAAATCACGGAACCTCTCCTTTACACCAGATACAGCGACGAAAAGCAGTCCTCCACAAACCTTGGGAGATTAATTCAAACGCTCATATTGCGACCGGACTTATGGCAACGCGTGAAATATTTCTCAATCGTGTTAGATCAGAAGAAATGGCGAGGTGGATTGGGCATGTTGAAATATGACAGGGTATTCACAAATGTCGGTCGCTTGAAAACTATCATGTGTCGGAGGCCTGACAAGCACGAATGGTTGGAATTGCAACGACACAAAAAGGTTCAAAAGTTAGCCCGTCTAGTCGGTGATTGGGAGGTCTTCACGAAAATCGTGACGGATCCTGGGAAAGTGTTTGGACGAGGACCTCTTAGATGGGGTTGTACATATATGGAATTGCTGATCACTATCCTCGCCTTATTAAGCCCCGGGATCAAAAGATTGCAAATCAAGCGCCCATGGCGCCTTCCAGGATGGGCAGAATGGGAACGCGTCATCCCGAGAGTATTTGACTTGCAATACACGCCCCTCAAACTCTTGACGCTGGAAGAAGTCCACTACCTCACTTCTCCCAGAGTAGCTTACAACGAGGACTTTTTCAGATATAAAACGGGCACGGATGAGATCGATGTGCTTCTGAAGTTACCCACCCTAAAAACCTTGAAGGTCTCGGGCTTCGCATTCAGAGAATCACGAAATCGCTGGGTCACGGAACCCCAAACATGTCCCATTGAATCCCTAGATCTCTCTCATGATTTCAACGTCTATTTCCCCGGCTACTGTACCTTCCTCTCCCTCTTCAGCGGACTCAAAAAATTTTCCTACAATGGAAAATTTCAAGATACAGTCACACCCGAATTCTTCTGGGACATGATGAAAGGACTCCTCGCCAATCGCGAAACCCTCGAATCTCTCTCCCTAACCAGCATCTGCCGCCTCAAAAACGACCACTCGCACCTGCACGTCTCGGACGGATTTATAGATTTCCCCCGTCTAAAATCCATACGCATCCAACTCGATCTCCTGATCGGCACAAAGGACGAATGCACCGATTTCCCACTCCATGAAATCCTCCCCCCGTCTCTAGAATCCCTAGAACTGTGCTTGCAATCCCCATACGATAATCCGGATCTAGAAAACCAGTTATACGCATTAGCGAGCTGGAAACATGCATTCCCGGTTTTGAAATTGGTGAAAATCGAATATGCGTGTCGGACGCGTGCGCTGACGCGGAGTTGGTGCGATGCTATGAGGTGCGTTTTGCGGGAGAGAGGTGTCAAGTTGGTTGTTGTGGCGTTGGCTGGGAGGAGGGTTTGGGTCGCGAGGGAACCTTGCGAATGATATTTTCTTTAAGAGTGGGTGGATGGTTTTGCTGGTGTAGGAGTTGGAGTTATGTATTGCTTTCTTGCTTGTTTGCTTGCTTGCTTGGATAGCGTATTTGCAGTGCTTTTGGATTATTCTATATACCCCGCGGATCAAGAAACTTTAGTTTCCTGATCTGGTAATGTGTTCTTGTTATGTACTTCTTATAATAATCTTAATATACTTATAATCCTAATAAATATTCGAAGATATACGATTCTACAAAAAGTAAAATAAATTTATTAAGCAGGATATAGAATATAAAACTTACTATTGATAGTACCAGTTGTATAGTATTATTATAGTATTGTATATTATTTATTCTTGATTACTATACTATACTATAAAATAAGAGTATTATTTATATTGAAGGGGAGGGGCTAGAGCTCGCTAGCGGTACGGACTTCCTTTGTGAGGTGAGTCACATGACGTACCGACAGATGTATAGATAGAAATATCAAACATTTCTTAAATTAAACTTCGCTAATTGATTTGATCCAAGATACAGCTACTAATACCTAGTCTAGCCCATATGCATCTGATCGCCACCCACATCCACGCCCACACCCAAGAACATGCTTCATACATGTATAAATGTACATACAATGAATAATAATAATTTCCTTCCCTTCCTAAACACCCACGTGATACCTCGACTCAAAACACCCCATCATCATAAGCCCCATTAACCCCTCCCCCCCCCCCGACCTAAAGCCGAGCCAATGAAATAGTATGATATATGCAAGCCCATCAGATAACCTAACCATAATCCGAAAATGCATTTAAAAGTGCTAAAGACGAATGCAATGATAAAGGGGTATCGATGCCCGAATGATATTTGAAATCCGAATACTCCGAAAAATGCAAATATTCACTCCTTAAAGGATACCTCATTGTATGTATTTCATTAGTTGAGACCATGAATAACAACACAATACGAAAAGTAAAAAGAGAATCGATCTGCGTTACAAGATCTCAGACACGTTCTGGTATACGTCTTCCCTGCGGTACGGGTAATTCAACTTCTTCATCACTACTCTCATCAACCATTTCATCCAGCATTCTGTCCGTTACCCTTCTACCATTGAGGTTATTTCTCATGGCAGATTTCCTGTGACTTGCTTCTGGATATCCGTTTTCGCTTCCACCACTACTAACGCTTTCTGCAAATTCCACTCTGCGTTGAGACTGAGGTCCCATTTTACCCTTCCCGTTTTGGGCTCTTTGGAGACTGAATTCTGCTCGAAGAGGGCTATGCCGAGGACTTGTTTGACTTCCATGTGGAGGAGTTAAGGTAGGCCCCATGGATTGCGAGTTACCTGGTGAACCCATGGATAATAATGTTGCGATTGCATCTTGTTCTTGTATTGTTTTATTTACAGAAGTCATGGCATGCTCGGAACGGTTATAAGCAGTTGCTTTGGGTGTTCGTGGAGCAGAGCTGTTGTTGAAAGAGTGGTGAGAGTTGGCGCTTGATTGTCCTGGTGGTTTTGAGAATTTTGAATCTGACCGCCTGGATGAAGCAGTCGGTCGTATGTCAGCTGGAGGAGCGAGAGATTTAGATTGTGGATATGAAGAGCTATATAAGTTGTGTCTGTAAGAATGAGCTCCATTGGCAGTAGAATGATCACGCCAGAATGATTCGTAGGTTCGAGATGGTGGTTCTGTTCGTGCGTACAGGTCAAAATCAGCTGTAGGTCGTGGTCCAAAGACATCTGTAGATCCCTGGCCTTGAACATTTGCTATAGCTGCTCTAGGAGAGGTGAGAAAGTTTCTGCGAGTATTGAAGGTTGAATTCGATGATGTTGGAGATCCGGCCTGCGATGCAATAGTTTCAACTTCGTTAATTGATTTTGATTCCCATCCATTGTTGACTTTGACCATTGCATAGGAAAGGCGGGTTCGTAATTCAGAAGATAGCTATTTGGATTTAGTTAAGTCCTTATTGCTCTAGAGATTATACTGACCTCTCCCAATCTGCTTGCGACTGAAGATGTATTGCTGACTGTACTTGTATTTCTAGTATGGCTTCGAATAGGTGGTGGAGCTTTAGGACTGGGCGAATTTGAATTTGAAGTTTTTGATTTTGGATGACCGTCTGCTGTTCTCTTCTGACTAGCATTCAGGGTGACGTTGGCTTTTGGAGGCGTTGTAGTAGTACTGTTTTCGAGTGGTAGTTGCGCGGCAGCCAATTGTGAGAGTTGTGAAAGTTGCGATAATGGTCCTCCATCTTTGATGGTACTTTGTGACGAGAATTCCTCAACAGCAGGTGGTGTAAATACAGGTTCGTGACCATCTATCGTCGATTGGGAATTGTTGGAAGTGGTCGCAGTTGCATTCGCGGATTGTGTTGCGATGATATCCTCAGCACTTCCTTCTTTGGTTTCTTGCGATATTAAAATTTGAAGCGCCGTTGTTTCTACTACTGCCGGTTCATGCGCACCGATAGGGGTGGCATTAATGTCGTTGTTTGCCATCAGAGGTATAATAAGACGCGGGTTTCCGTCGCGTCGAGTGGGACTCGATATTGTCAAATTACCCGGATGCAGAATCGCAATGTCGCGACAATGACTCCTAGATTGAATGATTACGCAGTTCGCGAAAAGTAGCAATTGCTAGAGAATGAAGTTATCGATGTGATGTAAAGATATATGTCGTGGTGAATTGTCGGACCTAAGAATATATGAGGAGAGACGTCGATTGAATGATTTGTCGATTGAATGATTTGTCGATATCGATGTTTAACTTTGGGTCGATAATGGTTGTGGCGGGTGATATCGTTATGCTGGTCTGTGGGCAGGTGGGTGTGGAGAGAAATAAGAAATAAGGGTTGCGCGCGTTGGGTCGCGAGAAAGAGCGCCTCAATTGTCCGCGTGAATGTATGGGTCTCCCCGGCTATCTCTCTCTTCCAAGAGTCTTCCTTTTGAACGACAGACAAGACAAGACAGATGTAGTTGAATTTGATTAATTTGTCTGCTTTAACAGCAGCTCAATTTGTATTTGATGCAAATATTTTATTAGGGAATAATATGATAAAAAGAAATTGTAGTCGTTTTTCCCAATATGTATTAGTTTCGTACTCGAGTACTGATTCCTCGAAGTAGTAGTGGTAGTAGTAGTGGTAGTAGTAGTGGTAGTAGTAGTGGGAGTGAGAGTGAGAGTGTAAGGAAGATGCATGAATGATAAAATCAAGTAATGAGTCCTGTAAGGGTGGGCTTCTAGCTACCTACCTAGCATCTAACTACCTAGTACCTACCTACTATCCTCTAAAGCGTGGTTGGGGAGACGTGAGTTGAACCCCACCTAAAAACTGCAACTTCGCGTAGTCACGGGTTTCTTTTAGGGGTTATAATTTGCCTTGCTATAACACGCCACAAGCGCTTGTTGAAGAATAAAAGAAGGAAAAAGAAAAAAGAAAAAATGTAAAATGAAACCAGCCTCACCCCACTATTGAATTGAAGTGGGGGATTGGAGAAAATATATGGCGCGAGTTGCGACTTTGAATTGTGAATCACATTTTGTTGTTTGTGACAGTGCATATACGAGTACTACTATAGTACAATCACATCTCAATATACATTAATCATGAAGAATAAGGTGTCATTCGCTAAGGCAAACAATCCCCTGAATTTTCTCGCCAAATTTACATTCCATACTACAATTCTTTGGATTGTAGATACAAACCCCATGCCAATGCCATGATATTATCCGAGATAACAACCCACAACGTTGTCTGTATATTAGAGTAATAGAATAATCGTTCCCTAGAAGATCAGATAGAATATATCCCCTCTGTTGGGGCCCAGAGGGATATTGGAGCTGCCAGCTTAGATCCTCAAATGACAACGAGGTTGATCTCAGTAGGAGATTCAATTTGACATTCTTTGGGTAAGTAGTCATTTTGTCTATGGTTGTTTTAGTCAGGTCATATAAAGTATCAGGGCTGCGTTTTGCCTCGTCCTGACTCTATTTTGCATGGGAAATGGCAAGCCACATCTCCTGATATCCAACGCTCATCGCGCAGTCATGCCCAAGCAAACGGTTGGGATAAACTCTATTGTATTAGCCTGAGAAGCTCGAATATCTCCTCAAGGCTTCCCTGGTCATTTGAGTTCATTTCTGATAGGGTGGAGTGTCAAAGGCATCTTTTCTTAGGCGAACATCTTTCGACATGCGGAACTATTATAGCTTTCACTTCTCCCCTAACACTCCTCGTCCCGAAGCAATGTTCACAAGGCCGTTGAGGAGTTGTCTTGTTGCCCGATATTGTCCACCCTCTTCATGCTCAACACTCGATGGCTGCGTGAGCTTTAACCTTCCTTCGCCAAGTACAAATGCGCCACATGCAATCTTAACAATTTTCACCTTCTCATGATTTAGGTCCAACGCCAAATGCGCCTTGATATAACTTTTCAATGCAGCCATAAACGGAGATCCATCTTTTGTGATTTTGTTTCCTCGTGAGAGCATACGAGGTAGATCCTCCCTAGCAATATGAATTTCAATGGTTTTGAGAGGAGCAGATCCACCAGGTATGTCAAAGCCAACGGATATTTGGATCTCTTTAATGATCTTTTGTATACCAACTTGGCGCTCTTCGGCTGTTGCATCTTCGTTGATCGTGTTGGATGTATATTGCTCGAATGATTCCGTCAAATCGTTTCCTTCCAACTTCAGGGCCGACACCCTTGTATCGAAAATCTGACAGACGTATTGTATGAATGTTTCTCTTAACGACAGTGGCATGCGTGTTAACAGCAAAGGTAAACGCAGAAATCCAGATTCATCATCAGAAGACTGCATGATTGAGTCGCCCATGTGGTCTTCGGGAGTCGAGCGTAATAAAATGGCAGTGTAATTCGCTTTCTCGTAATTGACTTCCACCAGTATTCCACGATTATGTGTAGTCTCCGTCACAGACTCACCAAGAGTCTCTTCTGTTGTATCCTCGACAGCCCATTCCGATTCTCTTTTGAAAACTTTCCATACCACGGTTTGCAGAGCACCTACACGAGCCAATGTATCATCTTCAGATCCTAATCCAACCCGAACACCCCGTAAAACGTCACCTGCTAATATATCTCGAAATCGACGTGCATGTACTTGCAAGTCCGCATTATTAAGAGCTTCTTCACCAGTGTAGAGTGGAGAGGCACGATGTATGGTAAAAGTAGTGTTGTAAAGGGGATACTGAGAGCCAGGTGCGGGAGCCATTAATTCTAGACCCCGCAGTGATTGGGGCGCGTTTGTGGATTGTTTGGCTGGTCGCAATGTGTTCGAAGATGTGAATGCTCAAAATGATTAAGAGAAACTTTTGTGACAATAGTATTCCCAATTAATATTATGTTATAAGAAAGAGGATAGATAATTGTACTTAGACGCTTGACTTGACCTTGACTACATAATGATCCGGAAACGCGACGCGGAGACATTTTTGACAGGGATTCTTGGTGCTTTATCATTAGCGCGAATTCCCGAAGATCCCTCAAAACCTTCCACACGTGACATAAATTTCCATGGACAACTTGATTGGATCTTTCAAACTAATCATTTCTTTACTTAGTTCCATACGCACTCCAAAAGGAACTTTCGAAGAAGTAATTTTATGGAGCCATGATTTTCCCTCATTGCTTCGCGGTTCTGCTTCACGTGACATGAAGTTTTACATGGATCTAGAAGTCTATCTCTGCATGGGGACTATGTAACAAGTGTTACCATTTTATCGCCGTCTTTTATGTTACGTCAAGATGATAAAGATCTAACCTCGAAATTTCAGGGAGAGATCATTGGATGGCAGAAAGGCATAGGCGCAAGTGTTCAACGTTGATTCAAATGTGCTAGGAGAAGTGTTAGGGAATTTCCTTCTGTGTCACTGGTAGAATGAATTCTCAGTCTGTACCGGTATGCGGAGAAAGGCCCAGGGAGCGTTACTCGCGGATAAGCATAGTTTACCGGCAGGATGAGCACAAGTAATATATGTATACTCTACTTCCATATTCAATAACCAGCAAACATCGTTCCGCACGCTCAATCTATGTCATTCTGATTCGAGGATAGGACATGAGCATGAATGCCCAGAAAAGACTTTGTTGAAGGCAACTGGCGCTAAGTTTTAAAGAAAGTATTTTGGTAAACTGGCAACTTGGCACCTTTTGAAGCATCAAGACTCTTGGTGGGTTTGGACTTGGTTATGCTTTCGGAATCACTTCGCCACTCACACTGACCTTTCAGCCCTTTTCTTTTGGGAATGGTTGTTCTATTCTTGGTCAGGGCTTTCCCGTCAATGCTTAGAGCCTTTCTGATACTAGCTTCCGCAGGAGAAAGTTCTCAATCAGCCTATTATCATGAAATGGTTTTTTGACATGCAACAAATTTGAGCCTGAGCGCACATTACATGTACGTAAATAGTCCTAAGCAAATCCTCAACATGCACAAGACTTTGGGACGAAATCAGTAAACATTCCAAGTACACTAGATTCGAAACAACCGTCGAGAATGACCTGGGATCATCCTGTACATCAAATTCATGATTCGATCATTACGAAAACTACATTGTTAAATACGCACAAGCAACAAAATCGTTCGATTCGTGAAATCCAGTGCCAATTTGTGGGTATAATCGAAAGGTTTCGACAGATTCAAAACTGAGAAGTGGAAATTTTGAATCGTCATCGTCAACAAAATTCACCAGTCATCTCATGTCACAAATCCATGGTGGATTTCGATTAGATGAAATTGCTTCACTACTGTTTCAGATCCAGATCGCTGCTTACAATAAAAGTAAATGATGCTCTCGAATTGAAACCATTCGCGTGTTCTACCCAAAATGGATATCTTCATCGGATAATTTGTCTGAGCGTAATTTTTTCAACGTCCCATAGTCTTTTCTGGAACGACCATTGAGTCCAATCTTTCCACTAATTTATTTCGGACGCATCTGGGGTTTTCTTGGAATTTCTTGGCCATGTGTATATACAACGTTGACGGATCAATCAGAGCGAGTCAGTCGTTCACTCTTCATTATCAATGTTCTCATTCTTTACATTCGCTTATCTATATCCACAATGAAGTTCTCCTCTTTCCTTTTTGTCCTTTTCACTCTCACATTCTCTACTGCCTTACCCGTCATACGACGCGGTTCCATCAATGGGTTGGTTGTTCGTGAGGGAAACTCCACTTTGGCATTATTTGGCAATTCCACATCCTCATCCTCATCGGCATCATCAACATCTTCCGGTAGTGCAAAGCCAACCACAGCAATCAACTTTGAAGATCTAAAAGAGGATGCCGCAGCAAAGAAAGCAACCAGCGGTAGCAAAAGCAAAGTTACAGCAGCACAAGTCAAATCAGCAGTATCTGGATTCGCCAACGATGCCAACACCGTATCAGCGGCCTTAAACAAACTCCCCAGTATGACAGACAGATCGGACATCGCTTCACTTGCCGGAAAAGCATTCAATGCAGAATCCGACGAGGATTCCCAAAGATCGGTTCTATTTGCCGCGGCGGGCAGTGCAGGTTCCTCGGCAAACAGCAAGATCGTTAAGAACACTCCTGCGGTTCTCAAAGGCTTGAAGGCTATGATGGTAAACCCTTCGACTGCTTCTGTGAAGTATAATGTGGCTACTATTGAAGCTGCTCGGTAAGCATCTTCCACGTTGATTCAAACCTCGGTTCATGAACTCACGGAAAATAGAAATCCCAATATTCTCCCTAGTATCACACAGCTCTCAAATGCAGCATTGAGTGCAACGAATTTATCTCCAACGGCACAGAAGTTCCCTGCTACTGGACAAGATTAGGCCGGTCCTAGAGTTCCATGCGTCAGATTATTTGAAATTTGATTCCCGTCTCTTGTTGGTATAGTCAGGAGGTACTTTTAAAGGATAATTAAGGATTTATTTTGCCTTATGTCCGTTTTTTTGTGTGCATATATTTTACTTTTTTTGGTGCGCAAAAGATCTAGGGGCGTTGCGTTTTGATAGAAATGGGATACCATGGGATAGGAGTTGTCTTTCGTTAGGGAGGGAAAATGCAAAGATGTTTGTAGGAAGTCGAGAAGAAATCCTGTGTAAGGAAATTGTAACCCCAAGACACAGAGGTTTCGCTCCTTGGGCAAGTTACGCCAAAATCTTCGACTCAAAGCCAAATAAAATTCATTTTCTTAAATATATCACGCGCTGTTCATGATGCTCAATCTTACTACCACATACCCACACCCGCAGTAAAATCTCAAGCATAGATAGCGTATAAGATGACACATCATCTCTTCAATACATTTCATTTCATTCGCCAGCTATTTCCAAAGACCGATTCCAGGAAGCCTAGCGAGAGAAAATTGGATTCGAATAATAACCAGTCTTGATTCCACGGAATCACAAATCTCAGTAAATAAAAAGAACTTTAAGTAACAAATGTCCAGGCATGAAATGTGGCAATTTGGAAGCAGCAAGCTATTTGTGCTGTTCTCGCTGTGGGATGAAGATGAAGAGATCGCACGCCGGAATTTTACCCTATTGATATCTTCCCTTTTGCATCCTACTTATCTGAATCTAGAAGAATATCAGGATGCGAAGCACTAATCATAACCCAATACACACCTACGCAAAGTCTATATTCCCATAGCCCCCTTCCCTAGAAGCTCCATTAAGTCTCTTCGCACATATGCGCATGCAACTATGATATTCCAAACAATTCCTCGACCCACCAAAAAAGAAACATCAACTCGAATTTCCTTGTCCAAAACTTCTCGGAGGATATCTCTATATCTAAAGATTCCATACTTGTATATCCGTACGCATTATGATCAAAAACACTGATAAAGTTCAATTGTGGCAGGATTACACGATGTCAATGCGTCGGTTGATGATCAATGGGATGTCGCTGAGAAAACGTATTTTTAGAATGGTGGGTAGGATGTTTCATGGATAGTATAAGCATATTTCGGATTTCGTTACTGTTTGTGGAATCTGAATCGGAGGGGATGCTGTCAATGAACTCGACTTGTGGAGGGTGGCATTGTTGGATAATACTTTGAGAATCGGGGCGAGGAAGACGGCGGACAAAGATGCAATTTATTTCTTAGTATATGTAGTCTTCTATTTATATTTCCCAGCATCTCATAACTTTACAGGTTTCAATATAATATTGTCTATCAGCCTGACTGGAGGCCCATCAGACAAACCAAGATCCTCTCCAGGTTGTGGTGCTTCTACTGGCAGCATCTTTATCGCCCCACTCAAAATTGCGCCTTTCGTTTCGTCAACCTCTTGGATCTCCTCCATGGTCTCAGGATCCGCCAATGATATGTAATCCACCTCGAACCTTACTCGTTCCTCGGGCTTCAATTGATGCTGTTCCATTAGCAACAATTTCGCCAATTCCAATGCAGGTCCCAAGAGCTCATCTCTTGATCGATGTCCAAATTTATATCCCTGCTCGGCAACTTTGAGCACTTTGAATAGTGCTGTAGCTACATCTCTTCTCCTCTTCCCTAAATAAACATTTCTTGAACTCAATGCCAGACCATCGTGCTCTCTTTGTGTATCTCCGATGACAACTTTGGTATCCATGCAGAAATCCTTAACCATCTTCTTTATTACCACAGTCTGCTGAACATCCTTTTGTCCAAAATATACCTTCTCTGGCATAACAATATTGAATAACTTCATACAAACAGTGGCCACTCCTCTGAAAAATGTTGGCCGACTGGCCCCCTCCAATAGCTCTCCAACCGGTGTGATTGTGACAAAGCTTCCCTTCGCTTTAACTTCTTGACTCGGCGGCCCACTCGGATACATTGTCTCTGTTGTAGGCGCAAATACCGCGGCAATCTTTCCCATGTTTCCATTATCAGCTAATTCCATGTCGAGATCCTTCAGCATCTTGCAATCCTTTTCCCATGTCTTCGGATAGCTATCAAGATCTTCGTGAACGCCGAATTGAGTTGGATTAACATAGACGCTTACTATCACATTTGAATTTTCTGCAGCGGCAAGACGAATAAGTGATAAGTGACCCTCATGAAGAGCTCCCATAGTTGGCACGAGACCAACCGTTCGATAATCGATTAGTTGTTTGCGACGCCATTGGCGTAGCGCAGGTACATCTCGGAAGATCTTGATGGAGGTACTCGGTATTGTAGGATTAGCGACTCGATGGAGCAAGGCAGAAGCCGTCGAGAACATTCGTGGGGAACAGTATGCTCGAGTGGAGGAGTCGAAGAGGGGCACCACTGACCGGCGCATTGGGAACGACATCATCGTGAACAATTGAGCCTATTGTACTCCAAAGTGAGTTTCAAAGTCGATATGGATGAGAAACTGATATATTCAACCCAGTTAGGGTCCATATCGGCAAGAGATATCAATTTGAGTCATCCTGTTCTGTTATGTGCAGCGTAGAATGAAGCCTGAGATAATTTTTGATATTTGCGGGTGCTCAAGGGACGCTTATCCAGGAAAAGCTTAGACCTCCCGCTCTCCATACTAGCGGGGCTGTGATAAAATGGCCCGAGCTCAACTTTTTTTCTGGGACGAAACTTCTGCATTTGCATTTGCATCTGCATCTGAGCAATTTCTAGTACAAATTCTCAGCATTTCAGAGCAAATTTTCAGCAAAACAGTAACTATGGCTGACGATGGAATGTTAATGAATTTTGAGATTGGGGAGGTGCCAATAGTTCCGAAACAATCATTTAAAGGAGGACGTTGGAAGGATCGATTGGCTGCGAAGAAAACCGCACAGCACCGAGTTTCTAAGAGCACAAATAATCCCTCGACGAGAGAAATATTTTCCGAACGACAACATGATACTGGCGCGGAAGAGTATATTGGTCGCGAGCCTTCATTGAGGGCATCAAAGAGGCAACGAGTTGATGATAATTACGATTCTTACGGTGGAAGAAATGAAAGTACAGCAGCTTATGCTTCCGGGGAACTTCCATCTGGCAGTATAAATGTTGGCAGGGGTAGGAAAACTACTTTCCAGGAAGAAACTAGGCCTGCATTTGTTGCTGGCAAATTACCCCCTGGTAGTATCAACATTAGTGGAAAGAAGGCGACCCCAATCCAGGAAGAAACCAGACCAGCTTTTGTTTCCGGAAAATTGCCTCCGGGAAGTATAAATTCTGGTGCAAAGAAGGCCATTTCTTTCCAGGAAGAAAAGAAACCTGCTTACATTTCTGGAAAGCTCCCACATGGTAGTATCGATGGCATGCGAAACCGTGAAATGGCCGCTGTGCACCGCGAGATCGCCGAAGGCGGGAGAAAGCCAGGCCAGGTTGTCTCGTCTTTATTCACATTCAACCCTACTTCAAAGAAAAAGTTTGATGAACCAGAAGAAGAATCAGAACCGGCGAAACCGTCCAATGCGCCTTTGACAGAGGAAATGGCGACGTTCACAAATCTAGGACTATCGAGAAGACTTGCCGCCCATTTATCTACCAAACTTGATATGAAAGCTCCAACTGCAATTCAAAAAGCATCTGTGACGCAACTGATATCGGACGATAGCGATGCTTTTATACAAGCAGAGACTGGATCTGGTAAAACGTTGGCATATCTACTGCCTATAGTGGAGCGAATATTGGCGTTGAGTGATAATGGGATACAAATACATCGAGATTCTGGACTTTTCGCTATTATTCTTTCACCTACAAGGGAATTGTGTAAACAAATCGCAGCTGTTCTGGAGAAGGTTTTACGCTGTGCGCCATGGATAGTTGGTACGACAGTCAATGGAGGAGAAAGCAAACAATCAGAAAAGGCTAGACTTCGCAAGGGTGTCAACATCCTTGTTGCAACACCAGGGCGATTGGCAGATCATCTTGACAATACCGAAGTGTTGAATGTAGCTACTGTGAGATGGCTAGTGTTGGATGAAGGAGATAGATTGATGGAACTTGGATTCGAGGAAGAGATTAAAGGTATCGTTGAGAAAATTGGTCGGAGATCTGTGGCCAGTGGCAATTCGGAAATGATGTCTCTTCCGAAGCGGAGAGTTACGATTCTATGTTCTGCTACGATGAAGATGAACGTTCAGCGTTTGGGAGAGATCAGTTTAAAAGATGCTGTGCACATTCAAGCGGATCCATCGGAACAAGAGAAACAAGACAAGGAAAATGGTATTGAAGCCGAAGATAAAGCATTCTCTGCCCCTACCCAATTGAAGCAGTCATATGCTATCGTTCCTGCGAAGCTCCGCCTTGTTACTCTGACGGCTCTCTTAAAACGTGCCTTTGCACGAAAGGGTTCCGTGATGAAGGCAATTGTTTTTATGTCTTGTGCAGACTCTGTCGACTTTCACTTCTCGCTCTTTTCTCGCAGCGCTGAGACGCCAGCTGAAGCTACAGAAGAGGAAAAGGTCGAGCTACCCACGCTGCCCAAATCAGAACTGATCAAAGAGACTATTGCTCACGGAGCTACGATTTCAAACAGCTCCAACCCTGTAATTTTACACAAGCTTCACGGATCTCTTGCACAAAACATTAGAACGGCAACGCTCAAGGCGTATTCCGAATCTGCCGATCCTTGTGTTTTGATATGTACCGATGTTGCATCTCGAGGTCTTGACCTTCCAAATGTTGACTTTGTCATCGAATACGATCCACCTTTCAGCGCCGAAGACCATCTGCATCGTGTTGGACGAACGGCCAGAGCTGGTCGTGAGGGTCGTGCTTTAATCTTTCTCATGCCTGGCACCGAGGAGGAATATGTATCTATCTTGGCTTCCGGGTACCGTGAAGGAAAGAAGGCCCTGACACATCATACTGCCGAAGATTTGATACAAAAGGGCTTCGGTGGTACAGGTCGCGAATGGGAAGAGAGAGCTACGAATTTCCAACTTGAGGTTGAACGGTGGAGTTTAGATTCACCAAGATATCTCGAAATGGCACGTCGTGGATTTCAGAGTCACATCAGAGCTTATGCCACTCACGTCGCAAACGAGAGACACATATTTAATATGCAAGAATTGCACTTAGGTCATTTAGCCAAAGCATTCGCCTTACGAGACAAACCTGGAAGCATCAAGGTACCAGGATTAAGACCAGCGAAGATGACAAAAGCAGACAGAAGTGTTGCGGCTAGGAAGGCGAAGAGAGGTGAGAAAGAAGAAGAGAAAGCTCCGGAGGGAGAAAGAGTACGGAAACAGAGGAAAATGGAGTTGGATCTACCTACTGTGGATAGTAATGAAGTTGCCGCGAGGATGAAGAGGAAGATGAAAGAACATATGTCTGCCGCGAGTGAGTTTAATATTGGTTGAGTGGTGGTTCATCCCATCGTTAGTACATACGGAAATACAACAACCCAAATTGATGATCATTTTCATCAAATCATCTTGAAGAGACAATCATCCGTTCTTTTACATTTTTCTAGTCACTTCGTTTAATGATTCAAGATTTTTGCCATCCTCCTTGTAAAACAACCTATGTCGCACAAGATATTTGTGGCTTCTGGCTCGATTACTGTTATCATCCCCGCGACGCAACCCAGAAACGACAAATCCATTTCACAGTTAATAAACCACGGATCGGAAAACATTGAGACAAAATCTCAGATATGTGATTGCGTCTTCAGATTCAGTTCCTTCACCCAGTTCTAGGGTCACCGATTGTTCTATGGGTAGAGTCAAATGGCCTTGTTTTCTCACGATGGAGATGCCAACGGTTGTAATAATGAATGGACCACTCCTTTGCGAGTCTGCCGAGAAGTGGAGATACATGTATATAACTCGGCTGATAGTGGATGTATTCTTTGCGACGTCGTACTTAAGTTCTTTGAAAATAAGGGTGCTCGGTGCCAGGATTTCTGGTCTATAAACTGCTGCACCAAATATCCAGGCACATACGAGTTAACGTGGCGGCCAGATGGAAGGAGGGGAGGGGAGTATTCACTAGGCATTTATTCTTTAGAAGGTTAGAGTCCGCTAAGGTCCCATGTGTTGAAGACATCAAGGCTAAAGTATTATCTGCCAGCATGGTAAACTAACCGAGAGCCGTGTAATTTTCCGGTCAATATTGGCAGGTGCTTCGTTATCATATCCAGCTGGCTACAGCAATGTTTTCGCAGCACAAAGAATGACAAGATCGAGGCGAGGTTGGCCAATAGCCACCAAGCAGGGTTATAGATGTTCACCCTGAAGATTGGTGATTCATTTTTGTTAAATACCAATGAAGAAATGGTAGCTAGTGAGTTGCCTTGAATTATTGCTAGGGCTCTTCTTCTACATCAAACACAACTACGCAAAATCTAGCGCGGTATTACAACAAGCTATCCATGTCCGCACTTCTTCAAAATATGACGGACAGGGTCATTTTAATTCGTCCAATACGTTATCGATATTTTTGGATACACTCTTCGTGTAACGTACAGGATTCCCTGGTAGATTGGGTCGTGGAGCCATTAAAGATGGCCAAGGCGTATGAAGGCGCTTCTATGAGAATTGCAGCAGAAGCAGCCAAAACCACTGCTTCTGGGATCTTCGAAAGTACCAATGTTTGCCGACAACAATTGTTCTCGATCAAAGGTTACTATCCCTATTATGGAAGGGAAGGGGAGGCTGTATTTACGATATCCTCTTAATATCAGTCTATCTGCATACGCAGACTGTCTCAGGAAACGCGTCTGGGCTTTACATGAAGATTTACTACCCTGACGCTTGATCGGCTTCAGAGACGCGCAACTATCCTGGAGATGCGCCAAGCAAGAATCTCGGGGGGCATGTGCCACTCGAGAATGCCACTTTTTCGGATCGATGGCCTGTAAGGCCACAATCACAATGACTCCACAAATACAGAAATATGGACCAAAACAGGACAACAATGTCTTTCTGGTAAGAGTTCCGGAATCCCCTAACCGTACACTTTACTGAGGGATTTATTGATATAAAAGACTAATATGCAAATTAGAGGATATCATTGAAGTCAAGGTATTGATTACTATTCATCATATATACTTAGTTTTTAATTAGAAAATAATTGTGATGGTAATTTATTATTAGATTTAAAAAAACGTAGGTGAAAATCGAGGTATGTGCAGTGAATCGAGTCCAGAACTCTTATAATATCGCAGATGATTATACAACTCGTCAAACACCCCTTCCAAAAGTCGTACGTATGGAAATCTAGGCTATTGCCGAGGTGATAACCAAGGAGATAGGACAGCCTTCTACTGCATACAAAGCAGGTCTTCGGGAACATGATTTTTGCCATTTCAAGCCGCGTCCAGCATCTAAAATTCAACATTCAACATTAAAAGCCAAATCAGAGCATCGTCTGGATTAGTACCCTAGTAAATGGTTGAAGCAGAATGATGTGCCGATGCTTTGTTATGTTTTGACGCCGGACAGCTGGCTAACTGCTATCCGGGAATTGTAGGTCTTTTGAGTATCTTAGAGTTACTCTCCGAGTGGGCACGATCGATTAGACTAATGATGAGAGACTTGCACGCTTCCTATAGAATCTCTTCCATACCTCATCTCCCATCTCATCTCCCTTCTATCCCTCTTCTCCGCTCTACCTCTAACATCTTCCTTTATCCACCCCATCTTCCATACTTCATGATTCCATTCCTTCATTCGCCTCCTACAGAAAGAGCTTTGATAATCTTATTTTCTTCTCATTTTCCATCCTAGAAAAAGTACAAACCCAACTTGGAAGATCTATAAATCCTATTTTCTTTTCCTGTGTTTACAATCTACCTACAAAAACACTTGTACCTATTCAATGCTCAAAATCTGACAAAGGTTCAACATATCTAAGCTTATATTGTAGAAAGTTCAATGAAAATCTTTGGAGTGAGTTGGCAAAGGGAACATTTTTGGGGGCTCAGAGAGGCTGATTAGTTTATTTGAAGTTCAATAGTAATTTTCTCATCACGGATAGCTAGTGTTGTAAATGAGCAAGTAAATATTATATAATATTCAATTTACCATTTTCAAATTTACATTAGTAATAAAGCATTTATATCTTTTATATCTTCTTCCTGTATGATATTTCTCAATTCCTATGTAAGCCTTTGGTCAAGTATAGATCATTAATCAATATTTGGATAAATTTGTTTCTCTTATCTTTAAGGTACTTCTTTACCCGTATACTATGGATTTGATATAACATACAGTTATATTAGCCGTATACTACGAATTTATATGAAATTCCATTATTGTAACGAAACTTTCGAATATTGACCGTACATCATATCTAAATTAAGGTTTTCCTTAGCTTCCAGATTGTTTTCTAACTTGTTTCGATCGAATTGTCCTCCCCTTTCTTGCTCCCCCTCGTAATCACCTTCGCCACCTACCTTGTCACCTACCTCGCCACCTGCCCTTGCTATCTACCTCATCGTCACCTCTACATTGAAAATATCTAAAGAAAAAAAACTTTAAGGATATTATATAATTCGTTTTTCGAAATCATTATATATAATCCGAAATTGAATAATACAATTGTACAATAATGATATCGTAGTGAATACAGTTAAATGATAGATGATTTGAATAGATATTCTATGAAAATATGAAATTAAAACGAAAAATATGACTCGTCAATTTATTAGTGAAATAACTAAGTGGGAATAGCTTCACTTTCTCCGTTTACAACTAATTCAGGCTCTAAGGCGGCCATTTTGTTTAGATATCATACCTTTTCGTACGGTATTGGGAGTTCAGTTTTGTAATAATTTCGGGCTTTTCTACAGTTAAAGTGGCCGTAGTTGTAGGTAGGCAAACAAAGTCCGTATATCATGATCTGATTTTAGTCATGGTATACGGGTAAGAAGACACATTACGGTTAGGTTTAGGAAATCAATCAATCTTCTTTATTTTAGCTCTACGCTGAACAACAACAATATCATAATCTTTGGAGATAAGAATCAATTGAATAAAACAAAGAAAAAATATATAGAACTATTATACTATCTGATATGTATCTAGTTCCTAGATGTTGAAATTAGATATACATCCAAGGCAATAATTATTTTACCGAGCCCCTAAGTATTCTTCGGTTGACTGTATTGTCTCTGAGTAGTTAATATTACTGTTTTCAAAAAAGGATAAAGTTGATCTCAATTCTACTCTTACAATATAAAATAAACAAGCTTTTGAACATTAACAATATCATCAGTCTTGCAAAGGAAAAACGGAAATTATTGAATATTTGATATTCGGTAACTAATACCTTAAAGCAACCATACATTATGGACCAAAGAAATATACAGCACTTGTATATGTTAGCGCCAAAATGCATTCTACTTTTACTTATAGTATTTGTATGCATTCTTGGTTACTATATTATTTCAAGAACTATCATATTTGTATGTAAGCCTTGTCACAACAACACTTCAAGAATCAAAAACCACTGCAAAGCTATCACATTACTTACAATAATAAGCCTTTTTACCATCACCATGAATCACGAAACCATAGACCAGGCCTTCACATTCATTCTGCAATATATCGATCGCGCAAAACCTCTCTTTCAATTGTTAAAAGATTTGGGATTAAGCAAAGAATCTATTTTCTGCGGTGTGGTTGTTGGCTTAGTCTTTTTCCTGGTCTACTTAATCCTTAGATCTATCGTCGAACTTTTTCAGCATTTCTTCGACTTCCTCCACTTAATCCTTAAATCTGTCGTCAAACTTTTTAAGCATTTCTTCGACTTCCTTCAGACTTTGACATATGTAGGACCTCTCGTCTTCCTCATTTGGTTTCATTGTCCAACGTCAAATCTCGGACAAAATCAACAATTTGCTCTTGCTTTAATAGCAATTTTTCTATTCGGAATCATCACGGTTTGTCTTATACTAAAGAGAACGGAGGAAAGACCAATAGAGATGACTAAAGTCCAAACAATCGCGGCTAGAGTCCAAACAGATGCGGTTGGAGTCCAAAGAGATGTGGCTGGAGTCCAAGCAGATGCGGTTGGAGTCCAAAGAGATGCGGTTGGAGTCCAAAGAGATGTGGCTGGAGTCCAAGCAGATGCGGTTGGAGTTCAAACAGATGTAGCTGAAATCCAAACAGATGCGGCTAGGGTTCAATAAACAAGTAAGTTAATCCATTCTACTTGCTATTTATATTTAGATTCTTATACTAATGAGTCTGATAGCTTAACAATATCGATCCCGTCCTTCGGATTCCCGTTCAATGCTTCTACACTCGAAGACTTTTTCAACGATTCGATTCTGGGTACACAGGCTTTATGGTAGCATGGAGTTTAAGTTTCTGCAATTTGGGTATTTCATTTATGTCTTTCGAGTTATGATACGTTAGAGGAAGGGTTATGGTTTTTAAGGAGAACGTTTAGTAAGGGTCGGATGGACTGAGCTGATGCAATTGGGCTGGTCATGGGAAAGTCACAAATTGTTAAGAGCTGAATAGCTCAATGACCGGATGCATTGTACATACTGGGCCATCAAATAAATCCAATTCCGGAAGCGCTTGCGGTTCTCGGAATTGGGGTTCGGATTCTAATGAATGGAGTTCTTTGCAATTTCTTCTTCCTTCTGTGAGATTTCTCTCATACGATTAAATCCTCAAAATGACTTGTGCTTTCTGATCTTCAAAGAATACTTGAATGCAAATAAGTCTAATGATTAGCTTTGTGATATTAAAATGAGAACATATCCTTGCATATAGACCATATTAGTATTATATACTTTGAAACAATATTAGCGGCAAAGGAAAAAAAGAGAAAAAACTTAAGATAATATACTATAGCATTGTTATTGCCTATAGACAGCACTGATATATTGTTGCTCATTCCATCCATCAAAAGAGTCTCCTTTTATTTTTCCCTATTCATTTGTCACTCAAACCCAACACTGCGGCTGGGTATACAGGCTTCTCGAACTCAGACTTTCTCAACTACAGCAACAATTAGTCCCACCACCTCCTCAGGTTCATCTGCAGGTTCGTCGGGAAGGCAATTGTGACAAAACCTACGATCGCGGGGGTGAGGTTGAGATTTGGGGTGCAGACTTTTGGACGCGGTAGGGTATATGGGGTTTATGGGGGCGACTAGATGGTTTTGTTTTCGATATATTGAAGGGAGTAGATAGTGCTGTGAAGAGTTGGGCATGGATTTTAGATAGAAAGGAAGTTTTGGTGAGGAGGAATGAGATTCAATGAATGATATAAAAGCTTCGAGCAAGGGGGTGGAGATTTGGAGAATGCTGTAGAAATGATGTTTAATCAATATTCTATTGTGTATATTTACATTGTCCTACAATTTTCTCAATTATATACAATGAAAACAAATAAATAGTTTTTTCGTTCTATATTTTGAACGAATATGATTTGAAATAGAGGGATTTGCTTTTGGTTAATAGTAACACAGAACATATGCATTTCGTTAACTCTTATAATCCGGTAAAGGAGGTACAGATTATCGGGAGCGATATTGAGGCAATAGGATATAAAAAATGGCATCACTGTAGATTCTAATCCCCAAATTCCATCTTCATCAACAAAGAGCTGAGCCTGCCACCTATACATCTTGTCTATTAGAGGAATCAAGAAATTTGAAAAAAATAATGAGATAGATTGTCCCTTTGAACAAGATGAACAAGAGCCTCATGCATATACACGCTCTCTTGCTTGAAGACTATCAAACAAGCATCGGGGTTTATTGCCTGTAGATATGAATATAATAGGTTGGATGGGATAATTTTTTCGGGGGACCAAGGTCTTTTCTTGTTAGAATGTTTTGAAAACATCATGATCCTCTGTAGCTGGTGTGTTATCTTAAGATAGCCTTGTGAATATTTGTGATATTGTGGGTTTGAAAGTAGAACAACGTGCTAAATGTCAAAAAAGAACTCTAGCTTCAGATGCGGTTCAATCAATACAGTAATTGAATAATACAATGTTTAGCAGCAAATATATTGTGAGAACATGATGGATGTTCCTGTCCTCAAAAGTTGGCCTTTCTAGACCGGGGCACTAGTACCTGTAGTTGTTGAACTATGGCTAATTCTGATATGGTAAAAGCCTTACCAGTGAAAGTCTAGACACATAAATATCTGGAGCTAGAGTCTAGATATAATCTGAGGGGTATGTACTGTACCAGATACCTCGGTGATGAGCTAACACCTACTTGGTATTCGCGTGAAATTTGACATAGCATAAAGCTTGTTATGTGGAGTCCCCAAAAATATAATACTACTTGATGGATGAGCAACTAAAACGCGAAACCTGAGCTCAAACACGGCAGAAATATGAGGCATTCTTTTGATAGGAAAAGACTAGTTTCCCATGATGAATACACTTGATGTACTGCATATTACTCAAGACTTGGATCAAATCATTTATCTTGGGTGTCGATTAGAACTTACCAATACATAGGTCATGCATCACATTGAGGCTCATTCACTGCTCTGATGGAGCATTTTGATTCCCCAGACCTTCCTTGTATGGCCCTAAACTGCTCACTAGAACTCATTCCATATCATCTAATGCTCACACAGGACACCGTATTTTATAATCAGCATTGACTTCATTCATCTTATCATTTCTCCTATCAAGGCCACTACAAGCCCGCTAAATAATTCTTCAAAACTCTAACCACAACCTTCAACCGAGGACTTCCTCCTCCATTCCTTCCTTTGTGAAGAATGTCCATTACTGTAAATGGGTACGATGGCTCAATGCTGTCTTCGTATGGAAATAGAGGATGCTCTATCCCCAACTGCTGCATGATTTGAACACGGAACTTTTTCATCAATTGATGATATGCCAGGGTCAATGATATATAATCGAACTGCACTTTAGCGAGCTCTGCGGGGAGAAACTTCTTGCAGGGTAGAAAGAAATTGCAGCGGCGTGAGTTGTCGTCTCGCGTTTCGGCGTTGGTGTTTTGTTTCGTTATTTGTAAGAATTCGGTGGCCTTGAACTAGGCGTTGAAGATTGTTGGTGGCATCACTAAAAGTTGCTTGATGGTCGAGAAATGCGCGAGTAGATGTAGTGACAGCGTTGATGACATATTGTGGTTCTTTGTACGGAAGGCCACGTTGATAGTGAGACATCTTCGTCTTGGAGATGCCCATATGTTTTGTAAAGAGAATACATCCCTCACCTGAAAAGATATCTTCCATGTGTAACTCTATCATCTGTTCCATGTCGGGCCATTTGATGTCAAGAAGCTTGGGCCTTCTGCACTCCGCATATAGGTATGCTAGTAATGTGGTGACTGTATGGTAACAGCAATGGGTAAGACCAGCTTGTTCAGTGGCAGTGATCAACCGAAGAGCCATCATTCCACAGTAAACAGGATTATGTGTGAAAATAAAGTCCATATCTTTGTGAGGCCGGATCATTCGAAGGTCAAGTGTCCTAGCATTTTCTCCGTGCTGTGGATCGCATGGTTCATCATCAATTCCCGATTCGGCTCGAGCATTTTCCATCAGCTTTTCTTGCCAGACACGATCAATACTGCCATCTAGACGGAAAGCACTCTTCGGAACTCGCAAGGCAACCATTGACATATTTGTCGATCCACCTGAAATTAATCTCCGCAATTTGCTTGACAAGAGTTATGTCTTTAGGAAGCCACAAGTAAGCCTCCCATGCTCCTGAAAAAACACCCGTGGCTTCCAAAACCTTTCCAATCCGGTTGCCCGTGGCGTCTAAATCTCGGCGGCCCATGTTGATCTTATTGCCAAGTATGTCGTGAAGATCGAGGAATATTCGTGAAGCAAAGACGAGACTAACGCTGATGATTCCTTCAATTCTTAACTTGCGCAAGCCAGCACTCAATGCATCTTCAGCGGAAAGAGCATATTGGCCTAGTCCATTGCTTTTTAGTGTTTTGTTATGCAGACCAAACGAATCAAGGTCGATCATGAGTTGTGATAGCAAAGCATCTTCTTTTCCTTTTTATCCATATAAGGTGTTCCCAGTATTTCCGGGCATGAACCGTAGCCAGCACGAAGTGGGAAGGAAGGAATCGGGTACCCGGGGGAATCTGGCGCCATTTTACTTAAGAACTCGTACTTCATTAAAGTGCGAGAAGTAGAAAGATATATGAAGTCATCAAAGTGTGTTGGTCGCAGCATTTCGTTGGCTGCCATGGCCTGATCTGGGTTTTGGCCATGACTGAAAGCGTTGGCATAGAAGATAACGATGGCAATCGTATCATAAGAACGCTTCTTTGAGAAAAAATTTGGTGCAGTGGCCAGGATTTCTTCCTCGTTGCGACGAACAGCCTCAAATGCCAAGTTAGTAATGAGAGTAGCGCTAACAAGGTCCAACTTTCCACTTTTATAGCTCTTCCATATATCGTGTAAGAAGTCTTGAATGCGATGGAGATCCTCAAAGAAATGAAAGTTCATAAAGCTCATTCTCATCTCGATAGATTCATCTCCCAATTCGTAAGTGGTTGACATGTCGACTGTGACCCCAAAGCCACCATCCTTGCCATCGGCGTCTAAGACATAGTGATATCTATCCAGGAGGATTCCGCATCACTTGTCTTGCTGGAACTCTTGGGCGTACTATCTGTGTTGATTGAAGAACTGCTATTGTTCTTTTGCCGATTAAGAGTGCTCAAAGCCTGTTCTAAAATCGTAATGAAGTGTTGGTGGCCTTCGTTTGAGTATTGATTCTCAACCTTAGATATTTGAAACCAATCTGCACAACGTTGTCGAGCATGGATCGCTCGCTCGAGGACTTTACGCACAGTTTGAGGTATTTCAACTCTACCAGCGATGGCTTGAGCCTGTTTGATCACGTCTTTCTTCGTGATAGTGTATTTGATCTTCGGAACCTTCGATTGAAGTATTTTAGCTTGGACTTTGAGCTTCACGCCGGATTCCTTGGCAAGTTTCCTTGCTTTTCCTTTCAGTCGCGGCTATTTGTTTGGAGTAGTTTTTGGCAACGAAGGAGTCTCAACAGCCTGTTGACAACAGGTGTGGCCTCTTTCGTCGGAATCTTATAGCCACAAGCTATTACTGCCTTCGAAAACCCTATGGAAGATTTAGCCTGGATACACTGAAATTTCATCATTCGGGATACGTACAAGCAGTAAACACTGAGGTATCCTCCTTGTAGCTCAAGTACGAGCTGCTGAGATTATCGGGTAACATATTTCTATGATTGTTACTGTATTTGATGCATCGTGGATCATAAAAGCATGAACGATGAAGTTCGTAGCTGAAAATCTAGAAATCCAGGGTTTGTATGAGAATAAGAGAAAAACGACATCAAGATAAAAGTCGTCTCCCCTACACTAACTTGAGCAAACACAGGAACACTTTGCTGTTTGTATGCCTGTTTGCTCCAAAGAAGAAAGAACAACGAAAGGTAAAAAAGCATGGAGAAGATACTCGGAAACGAAAGGGTAAAAAGACAGTTCAATATTAAGAATCGCCCATGATCTATAGAGGAGATTGATCGAAAATTACAAACCCGGACCTTTCATTTGAGAATGATTTTTCCTTATATAAGTGAATACTTCGAAGATATAAACAGATTCGGTACTAATAGTCGGCTCTCACAAACAGCCCGACTAATTCCTGATCACATATCCCCGGAAAGCGAAGATCCTATTAGCTATAATATATGAATAATTTGATTAATTTTCGAATTCATATAATAATTTTTATTTTATAGAATTCAATTTGATGATATAAATCTAACAATAGATTTCTTTACTATATTCATTTGAAAGTTCATAATTATATATCAAAATCCAAAATTATTATTAAAAAATCGTATTTTTGATATATTTTACACCATAATCGGTAAAGGGACAATTCGCTTTCCGAGGATATTCGCTTTCCCCACTTAGGAAGTAGTCGGCCGTTTATGAGAGCCGATTAATGTGGGAGGATATACAAAATGAGTCGCTCGTACTCCAAAACATATCTGCTCTATCCCAAGAGAAATTCTCTGTATCAGAAAACCTATGAATATAATGAATAATATAAACCACTCCACCAGGAAGCCGGCGAAAGGAATCGAACCTCAATAGTATTATATATCATATCGGGTAACAGTATCTAATAAGCCTGAGACATTATTCTATTATCACTTTTGGATTGGGATAATGAAGAGTCTTATTTGGTTCATTTCAACATTTGTACACCCTGTACAATTCTTTTCGTCTATCGTCTTGATACCCACTAATCCTCATCCACTCAGCAGTCAAAAATCCGATGTACACATTTGTCAACATCACGCAACAAACGATCATTCTCACTAATCAAGATCAGCCCTAAACAGACCCCCATATTTGATCATCTAATCATACATTAATGCCGATTTTAGTCTTCTCCACATTCGAGCTAATGCAGATTTTGTGATGCATCTGTGCTGTGTAAGCTATCAGGTTTGAAAACTATTCCGAAGTCTTTGCTCATATTTGGTATATTGTACGAATAGTTTGTTTGATTTGATCGGTCGATGAGCCACGAATGATTGATCATCTCCTGTAATAATGCAATCAGCGAAACGTGCATTAAGGCCGAGATAAGTGAATAATGAAGGATCCTCGACCCCAGGTATAATCGCTCACAAAGAAGTATATAAAGACCATAGAAACTTCATTCATTTCTCTCCAGAATATCCTCCAAGTTCACAGTTTCCTCAATCACTTGCATAACACAGCACCTGCTCACTCTATCCCATCCCAACCTAACCAAAGCTAAAATGTCTTCCACCGCCAAAACCGCAATCGTCTTAATCGACCCATACAACGAATTCTTGCACCCCGAAGGCAAAGTCAACCAACTCATCGCCGAATCAATGGCCGATACCAACACCATTTTTCACTTGAAGAATCTCGTGACTGCCGCCCGTGCACACAAGATCCCTATCTATTATGGTTTGCATCAGCAAGTGAAGGCAGGATTTTTAGCTGGTTGGAATCATGCAACTTCGATGCAGGAAGCTCAGAAGGAGAATAAGGTATTTGAGGAGGGGACGTGGGGGGTTGAGATTTTTGAGGGGTTGGAGCCGGATGTTGAGGGGAATGCGGATGTGGTGGTTAGTAAACATTGGTGTAGCAGGTATGTGTTGGCCATTCTGTGCGGGGTTGAATGAGAGGCGGGGACTAATTGGAAACAGCTCATTTCAAAACACCGATTTGGAGTATCAGTTGAGGCAGAGAGATATCACGCATTTGGTCTTTGCTGGATTGACTGCAAATACGTGTATGGAATCCACGGCTAGATATGCTTTTGAATTGTGAGTTGATTTTCCATTTGAGTGTATTAGACGATTGCTGATGCTGATGTCAGGGGATACCGCGTGACTATGCTTAAGGATGCGACGGCCGGCTTTTCTACTGTGGTGAAGGATGCTGGTACTGATCTCATCTGGCCATTGTTTGCGAATGAGGTATTGACAGTGGAGGAGTGGAAGAAGAGTTTGGAGAAGTGAAGTGATTGTACAAAGCTTTTGGATTAGTGTGTGATAGCTTTCCAAACTTTCATCCAAACTTTCAAAGTTCCTTTCCCCTAGCTCATCCAAGTAGTCTTCGAAATATTCATCTGGATTTGATCGTTCATATAAGGGTCTCGTTTGATGCCGTAAAATTTTACAAAAAGTCCATAGTGCCAATCGTGATGCCAAGGGCCGTAACAAGTCCCCAGCCAGTTTTTAACTATGCCTCTCATTCCTAGATTTTTCACGCCTCCTCTCATAATTAACATTTGGTTGATACCTGAGAGGTGCGTTTCATATTCTTCTCCGTCTCCACGTCCGACCTGATTTTTCTTGTTAGCCTGGTACTCGCACAATGATGAGAAAGCTCACATTGAAATACAGCAATATCAAGACCACAAGGAGCATTTGATCCGTGGCACCTTCGTTTGGTATGTTCATTGCCTCATTTGCTAGGCGCATGGTTTCAATTTTGTACCAGATCAAAGTGCGTTTGTCAATTGGCTGTTTGCGGCCCCGGTGAACTACTGAGCCCAATAAAGTGGCGTAGAATAATGAGGGATGGTGCGATGCAATTTTTAGCCAGGTGAATGCTGTGCAATCCACATGTGGAGCGTCTTCAAATGAACCGAGCCACGGACCTAGTCGTCTGATAACTTTCAATTGTTATTGTTATTATTACTTTTCCCGTTATATGAAGATGCTGCTTACAGTATTCGATAAGAGTTGATTTGGGAAGTGGATCCCCGGTGGTACCTGGCAAGACAGAGAATGCATCGAACCCACCCATGAATTCGCTGCTTAGACTAGGCTTAGATGCGTAGCATGGCCTAGCGCTGCGTAAATCGGCGACCGATTCGTGACTAAGTAGAACTTCCTCTCCAGTAAGAATCCTTCGGTCACGAGCCTCTCCTGTACTTTTGTGATCGTATTTTAAATCTCTCCGTCTTCTTCCGGATTAATAAACTTCCTTAACACTCTTGATATGCCATTGAGTACTTACAAGGATGGCACAAAATGGCACTTATGTGGAACACCTCGCTCCAGACAATCATTGCAGGGATGCTTTCGATTGCATTTTTGTTTCCTCCTATGGCATTCAGTACACGAGAGTAGTGTGCGGTTTCGACTTTGTTTAGAAGATTTGTTCTGCATTTGTGGAGTTCTAGAAGTGTTGGATGTCATGATGATGCTTGTCGACCGTGAAAATGAACACAAAGGATTAAAGCCGATCAGATGTAACTCGCTTCTCGGCAGTAGAAACTATTGAGGCTAAATAGAAGGAAGTGTTTATCGCAGTTTCCAGAGAGTTTCAGACCGTTTCGTGACGAGTCCAGAAACTTCTGCTTACCAAAAAAATCGGGTTCAGAGGAATTTAGATAGGAAGAAAACCTTAATTTGAATTTTCAGAGCGATGACAAAGACAGTTTGTAATTCAAGACGCTGTCTTTTTTTTTCAAGTCGTTAAGGTTATGATGTGGAAGGTAAATAGCAAACAGTAGATGATGGTGGAAAAGCGGTGTTTATGCAGGTTGGTGTGCAGCGCAGCCCCATGTAAAATGCACTGACATTTATTCAAAATGGTCCACTTTCAGCTTCATATGTAAGCTGTAGTCGAGTACATTTATGGACGAGCTAAGAAGGGCTAACAGCATCCTGAGTATGCTATGAGGCCAATAGAAGCGACGCAATTCATAAGGTCAGCAAAGCTAGGTGCTTGTGGTGCCGGGTACTATTTGTATATGCAGAACCATCTACTTGTGTGGTCAGAAAGTATATCACATATTCCTATTCTAGTTTAGATTTTGGGCGCTAAACCTTGAAAAAAGGGGTGGTTTAGCCAGCAGAATCGATCGTTTTTTGTAATTCCACTTTAAAAATCCACACCAAAGTAGTCAAAATTCTTCGGCTTGCTCTCTTCGAAGTTCTGACTTTGCTATAGTGAGTATAGATGCACAGAATCTAAACTCTTTTAAGGTCTCGGAGAATTTCCCCACTCCTGTTTAAACCATAATAGGAGTGTGTGACATACTTACTGGCCGCACGAGTAGGAATATTGGGACTAACCATCCTACTCCAGAATTACAATAGCGACTTTCTGCTTCATTGAGCATCTGGGGTATATTATGCTCACCGGTAGTTGCCCAAGTTTGTTGGAGGTACTCGTGCTGCCAGGAAGTGTGAAACTCGGACGCTAGAGAAACCAGGTTATTCCTCCTGAAGTTTAACATCTTCTGGTAGTTGCATACTTTTTGGCCAACACGAGTAATGGAAGTACGGAGTAGAAGTTCTAGTCTGCTGAGTAATCATTTAGTTCTACTGGTATTCTCCGGAGTTACTCTGTACAATCTAGTAGTTTTCGCGGCCGCTAAGTTCTAAGCTACCCCTTGTCGCTCACCCCTTCCTTTTAGTCAGCTGAGATAGGAGGATGTGATGGATCCCTGTTCGTTGGTACCTCAACATCAACATCAACATCAACATCAACATCAACATCAACATTGATATCTTTCTACGAATACCTGCCAATGGGCCGGATTATTCATTATACAGAGAACAAGCTTCGGATTCTAATTATTCATTTGTAGAATATCTATCTTATTTACATTTAAATCTCTCGTTATGCTTTCTATCACAGATAGCTTATCAGACCGCTGCCAGAAGCTTCAAGATGTAAGCTACGTCAACCTCGCGGTATCCATGTAAGGAAACTTCTTCAACCATCTTTCACTTCTATTTCCCTGATAGTGCGCTAAATACTGCAATACATGAAGCTTCATCCTTATTGGAATACTCGTCTCTTACCTACCCCAACATTATCGAATCATTAGTCGCGGAACCTCGGAAGGGATATCACCTTTTTTCATTCTTCTAGGCACAACATCAGGGACATGCGCCTTTGCCAACATAATAGTTCTACCAGCATCTCGTGCGGATGTGGCATGTTGTAGAACTGTTAGCACATTCGAATGTGCGGCGGGATTGCTAGGGATTGCCCAGGTTGGGGTTCAATGGTTCTGCTTTAGTATAATGTATACAATGGAGTCCATCCAACAACGGAGAGATAAATGCTGACAACACTTTTACGTAGATTAATCCTTTTTATGGTATTCTTCCCGAGACCTCCAACCCTTCCTACCCTCGATGATAATAAACAACAACATACATGGCGCACAGCTGTCACGGTAGCTTTGGTATGCCTTTTCCATGGCTTCGTTACCATCGTTATCAGTGTATCGTTGGCACTCGGTCGTCCTAATTCCCTTGGGGTATGGGCCAACGCGTTGGGCATTATAGCTACAATTCTAGCAGGCATCCAATATCTACCTCAAATATGGTTAACCTACAACCTTGGCCATATTGGAAGCTTGAGTATACCGATGATGTTGATTCAAACTCCGGGCAGCTTTGTTTGGTCTGCGAGTCTTTTTGCTAGGTTGGGAGCCGGGGGTTGGAGTACATGGGGTGTATTCTTGGTTACAGGATGCTTACAAGGATGCTTGTTGGTAATGGGAATTTCCTTTGAGCTAAAAGCTAGAAGAGAAAGACAGGGTAGTGAGGGTGAAGCTGTCAGTATAGTGCCTTTCAATTCAAAAACACTCACTAACGTTAGACAGTCCAATGGAAGATGTATTGTTGGATATATTGCAGGCTCGCGAGAACACGATACAGACGATGAAGGTGGAACCACCGTTGAGAGTACACCGTTATTGTCCGACTCGGGGTCAACAAGAAAGCCGCCTACAAAATCTACTCGAAACTCTGCATCTAGTTAGATCAGGAGACACTTGAAAATTAACGTTCGTAATGTGAAGGCCAATACAATAGATCCTCTGTATATTGAGAGTTAAGGTCGTGGTGCTGCCAATAAATGGCTTATCTAATGTTTTTATCAACTTGCTATATCTTTTTTGCCTTCCTTTCCGGGCATTTGACCAAAGTCTTTTCTACCTAGTTATCCGCAATTAGGTCTCGATGATTGCTTTGCTCCTTTAGATGTTCTCAATCATCAAAAATCCGTATCAAGTTTGAAGGTTACATATGTGTTATTATTGTTTGCCTGGAATATTGCTTTCCCCATCAAGTTATCGTTAATCGTTTCTTTGTATCAATTTGTGGCTGTGCCCCGTCAGAACTTAAACCTAGTCTGCATATGCCAACACCGTGGCATTGAGGACTTCCCCACACGGTTAATGCCCACTATTCCAGGGCCCGATAGATTAACCCCACCATTAGAGATAAGTCCCCCTCTCCTCCATCATCATACAATGCTACCTATGTCGTCGTAGTATCTTATTATTTCTTCTACCATTCTTTTAGCCCTCCCCCCTATTTCAAAAGTCTCCAAAGAATTCAACAGCTTAAGTAGCAAACACGATTTATATTTGTACATCAAAAACCATGTCTTGGCAAGAGATTGCAAAAGATAAGAAAGAGAGAATCATCGCCAGTATTCCTCCGGAATGGCGTCTGAAACATCAGCCTACTGATGTTTCTGTGATGGAATACACTGGGACGGCTGATATCATGTCTATTGACGAGTTCGCCATCACAAATTCATCAGCTACTGATCTCGTGGCCAAGATGGCAAAGGGTGAATTGACTTCTGTTGCAGTAACAACGGCATTTTGCAAAAGAGCTGCATTAGCTCATCAACTTGTGAGTAGCTCACGATTGTATCATGAAGAATGTTAATGATATCAAGCTCAACTGTGCACTTGAAATCTTTCCCGAGATGGCTCTTGTGAGAGCTAGAGACTTAGACGAGTATTTTAGGAAAACCGGGAAAACGGTTGGTCCACTTCATGGTCTGCCGATCTCCTTGAAGGATCAATTTAGGATCAAGGTGGGTGGGTTAGAATCATAGCATGCGTTCAATGCTTATTTGAATATTTTTCAGGGCCTCGAAACATGTATGGGATATGTTTCGTGGATCGGAAAATACGAAGATCACAATTCGATACTTGTGAGACTTTTACTCCAAGCCGGCGCGGTATTTTACATTAAAACCAGCGTGCCCCAAAGTTTGATGTGTGGTGAAACTATCAATAATGTTATCGGGAGAACTGTGAATCCTCGTAACAAGAATTGGTCTTGTGGTGGTTCGTCAGGAGGCGAAGGCGCAAATATCGCATTCCGAGGCGGGATTATCGGGGTGGGGACTGATATCGGTGGTTCAATTCGTATACCCGCCGCGTTCAATTTCCTGTATGGTCTACGTCCAAGTCATGGGCGTCTTCCCTATGGGAAGATGGCAAATAGTATGGAGGGTCAGGAAACTGTGCATAGTGTTTGTGGTCCCATTGCACATTCGGTCGCTGGTTTGTTGATTCCGTGTTGATACTCTGTGTTGAGGCTCATGATATGTCTAGATATGCGATTATTTGTGCAAGCGGTCCTTGCGGAAGAACCGTGGAAATTTGATGCTAAAGTTGTTCCTATGCCGTGGCGACAGTCGGAAGCCGATGTTATTAAGTCTAGAATTTTGGATGGTGGCTTGACAATCGGGTACTATGATTGTGATGGTATTGTAAGTATTGACTCTTTTGTGATTGCGCTCCCATGCTATGGTAATTCCCTTACTGTCCGAGACGAGAATAATTTTGGATATCCGACTTGGATCGAGATGATCCAGGGATCCCGAACAAGAGGAACTAGACGAGAGTGCCTAATATCACAACTAGATAGAACACCTACAAACAATCTGGTGCTGACTATTTTAGGTCCTACCTCATCCTCCCGTACTCCGTGGCATCAAAACAATCGTCGATACTCTAATGAAGAACGGCCATGGAGTATTTAAATGGACACCGTACAAGCATGACCATGCCCACAGCCTCGTAAACGCAATATATGGCTCAGATGCCGGAAAAGTAAGTACCAAGTCACCATATCACATCTACTCTTGCCATAATTTCCCACCCACTAAACACACCAAAGGACATCCACACCGTTCTTTCCGCATCCGGCGAGCCGGCCATCCCCAACATATCAGACTTTGTCAACCCAAGCACCACGCCCCTTTCCCTCAACGAACTCTGGGACGTGCATCTCCAAAAATGGGCATACCAATGCGAATACCTCGAACAATTCCGAGTGATGGAAGAAAAACTCGGGAGGGAAATCGATGCCATTGTGGCTCCTGTGGCTCCTACGGCGGCGATTCGTCATGATCGGTATATGTATTATGCGTATACGAGTGTGATTAATCTGTTGGATTTTACTAGTGTGGTTGTGCCGGTTTTGTTTGCGGATAGGGGGGTGGATGGGAGGGTGGAGGGGTTTGAGGAGTTGAGTGAAATTGATGGGGTTGTGCAGGGGGAATGTAAGTTTTGTGTTTAGTTTTGTTGTTTTTGCTGGAGATGGTTATTGATGTATGATTTATAGATGATCCCGAGGCGTATCATGGGGCACCGGTTGCGGTTCAGGTTATTGGGAGACGGATGACTGAGGAGAGAATTTTGGCGGTTGCGGAGGAAATTGGGAGGTTGCTTGGAAATGAGATTGTTTCTTGAATGGCTTTTCTGGATGAGATTGGATGTGGTGACTTGAGGGAATCAATATGAGAACGACGTCTTCGTATCCTCTTTTTGAGCCCATGTTTACCATATGTATCCTATGTCTTTGAATGGACAGACCACATATAAATCGAGAGAGGCGCAACAGCCATAAGACATTCCTCTACCGATCAAACTTATTCTCATAGTAGATAAAGATATTGTGTTCCCACGCATGGAGCTGAGAGGGAACCCTTCGAATGTATTATTCTGCAATAGACAAAATAACTCTAGAGTACCTAGCATGCAGAACCGCCGACTTTCATGACGTGACAGAATTTCGTTTCAATTCCATGCCTGAGTATCTTATCTACATCTTCCCACGCTGATCGAAGATTTATTCGAAATATTTGAAATTGAGGGATGAATTGTGAATAGAGATTTGCTGGTACTTTGATCCATTGAATAGAAAAACAACGAAAGAGCCGAAACTAATACATACGCTACTTTTTGTTATTTGGATCTTTTCGATTGATTAATCACCACTTAGTATCATCACATTGCAAATAATTTGATTCGCATTTTGATGTAGTATATGTTGTGGCACTGAACAATGAACGTTAAATGAAATAGCGGTATTCCTCGCCCATTGATCATTAGTGCCTCGCTTGCAATCATGTGTCCACCCTTTTACATCCATCTCCAATCACTATTTCGAAGAACCGGCCCCGTTCAACTCTTAGTCTAATCCGGACGAGCCGACTGGCCCTAAGACTTCAAGAGCTTAATGATCGATAGCGTAATGATACCCAAAAAATCGGAAAAAAAAATCGCATCGCATGGACTTTGCTCGGTCTGACGCGATATTCTTGGTGGTGAAGTGGTAGAGCTAAATTTTGACGGTGGCAAGTAAAGAAAGATCTTATCTAGCTAGGTAATGAAAAAGAACAACAAAATAACCTTGAACCCTATCATATGCAGGTACTAATGAAGCTATTGTAGTTATTAATTGTTGATTGCGGCTCGTCCGATATACGTTCGTACCTACAGTAGTGGCACGAGTAGTACGAGTAGTACGAAGGCGTGGGTCGTGCAGAGGGTTTAAGATGTTCGGGATTTAATTATTTTAAATCTGTACACTGTACTCACTCTAGTTTAACAAACAAACTTTCCGAGTGCCAGGACACCGGTGCCTTATGGGTCAGCATACGAGCTGAATGATAACGAAAACCACACATACAAATACTTCGTATCCAGAATATATGCAGTCCATTGACTCAAATCACTCTACAAGCTAACCCCAATGCAATAAATCAATGGTGCTCTCCCGTCCTAACAAGCATGCAGAACCTGAAAATAGGACTAATAAGCGATATGGACCATCTTGGCGCTATCCACTAACCGAGCCTAGAAAGTCTGTGCATTACCATTTTTCTCGTCCGCCTTTCCATCCAACCATTCAAATGCTACTTGAAGATTTCGAATCAATGTACTCCGTAAGTACGATGTAAAAGAGGAAAGGTAGGCTCTGGTGTGAGAAGAAATCTACCTAGTAAGTAGCTTATTTCTCAGCTGGAGATACTTGGTATTTGATTGATGTCCTGTAGGTATTTCTTCTTTCTATCTCTTGTTCTCTTGTATTCATATTCATGTGGTTGTTAAGACGAATATAATTGTTATCAGTGTTTTTCATTACATTCATTTGACAATCTGATATCTATCTGTGCCTTGTTTTGAACCTGGCAAGAAGGTGCATCACATCAAGAAGATATCTTGTTTTCTGTAGTTTCTTGATCATTATCATTCGAGAATACAAATTGTATCTTTCTTGCTTTAATTGTTTAATTTTTACATTTAATACTTCATTTCCATCAACGACGAAAACATAGCTACTCGCCCGCCCCATCGTCCGATAACCATACAACCACCACAATGCATCTCAGCAGCACCCTCTTCATAGTAGCCACAAGCTACCTAACAAGCGTCTACGCCGACTCCACAGACGAAACCGTCGGTTCCTCCTCCAAACGCGGTCTCGTCTTCGTCCCCAACTCCAAATACCCATCCGATAATCAAATCTGGGTACAACCAGGCTCAGATCTAGCATGGTACTATAACTACGGCATTGCCGCCTCTCCAGCCTACTCCAACCGCACGCAAGAAGAATTCGAATTCGTACCTATGCTCTGGAGTACCTCGGCCACCTTCCTGTCAGACATCAAATCGCTAGTTTCCGGTGGTCGCAACGTAACCCACGTATTAACCTACAACGAGCCCGATGGAACATCCTCAACAGGAGGATCCCAGATATCTCCTTCGGCCGCTGCGGCAAATTGGATAAGTCAAGTAGAACCACTGCGCGCATTGGGTATTAAGACGGGAGCGCCGGCGGTAACGGGTTCAACGAGGGGAATGAATTGGTTGAGTGATTTTTTTGATGCGTGTGCGACTTTGGGGACGAATTGTACGGCGGATTTTATTCCGGTGCATTGGTATGGGAATTTTGAGGGGTTGGCTAGTCATATTGGGCAGGTTCGCGGGACGTGAGTTTTTTCTTCTTTTATTCCCCCCCCCTGGTTTCCCCTCTCCTTTTTTCCCTCTCTTCCTTCTCCATCCTATCTAACACGCCCCCGCCCAGCTACCCCAACACCACAATATGGCTCACCGAATACGCATTAAACGACTCCCCCCTCCCAACCACGCAATCCTTCTTCAACACCTCCGCCGAATATTTCGACCGTCTCGATTACATCGATCGCTATTCGTATTTTGGATCGTTCCGGAGTAGCGTGAGTAATGTGGGGTACAATGCGACGATGCTGGATCAGCGGGGCAGATTGACCGATATTGGGAGTTGGTATCTGGGCGGGAAGAGCACGGGGAATGTGCCTGAGGAGAGTAGGGCGGGGAGATTATGTGGGATGGGGTTGGGATTGGGATGGGTGGTGGGTGCGGTGGGGTTGGGGATGTTTTGGTTGTGAGGGGGTATTTTTTTCTTTTTGGGGGGGGGGGGGAAAGGGGGGAATGCAATGGGATTTGAGGAGGGATGAGATAGGATAGGAAGGATTTGTATAAAGGCGTTTTCTATCCGATTGTATATTTGCTCATGTCATATTATATCATATCATATTATTTACAATACGGTAAGTTATATCATGTTATATCTATAGAAGAGGAATATCCTTACACACCTAGAGCAGCCCATAAATAGAAATTCTACACACTAGATATACGATAACGATAATAAAAATTAACGTTGGAAAAACCACAATAATACCTTGAAGAAAGCACCACTAGCACTCTACTTCTCCTTGTATATGAAATCCTCTGAGAATATAGAAATGTAACTAACTGAAAACATGAAATCACTTCCAATATTATATTATAATATTGAACTCCAAAATAGAATATTTCCTCTTCGTATCGTATTAATATTAATATTAATCTAGAAAAAACTATCTAGATATCTAGATAGCAAAATAATAAGAAATTCATCCCTGTATTTAAAAGAATATTTAAAAGAAATTTAAAAAATTTTTTATCAATATAAAAGAATATCAAAAAACCTTCTAATTACTCTTTATGATCCTCTATAATCCTCATCTAATAATATGAAAATTATCTATTATCTCTTGATTATTGATTATATAATTATATATAAAAAAAGAAGCTAGAAATCGATTAATATCGACTCGGAATATTTGAGATAACATTTATAATTTGAAGGAATAAATTTAGACTCCCTTTAAATATTATATTTTGGGTGTCCGGATGTCCGAATATATATTTAAAAAAATGGAATTTGAAGTAATTTGTTCTCCTTTTCATATGCGCTGGAAATAGAGGTTTTGTAAATATGTAACGCCCGCTCGCAATCACTTGATAATAACTCCCCACGAAAGATTTCAGACCCGTCCATGCTCAAAATAAATCTCAGAAGCAAAACCTGCGTTTCCCAACTCCCAAACTTCAAAGATGAATATTGATTCAAACTTTGAATCGTCGCCAGCAAACGGTCGATAGATAAACTTGCTTAACCCATCCAACTACCCGACGCCTGCTGCGAAACCCCCGAGCCAATAGTTCCCTCATCCTCCCACTCATCCTCATAATCCGGCTCGATACGCAAAAGATTATCGTCCTCATCCGTCTTCAAGAAACCAAACAACCTAGCCAACTGCGATAAATTCAACGTTCCGCCTCCGCTCCCACTAGCACCACTCTGTCCATTATTATCAATCGCCTTCTCACAGGCTCTGAGCTTCCAATCCTGCATACCCAACAATCGCATATCGACGGAATTGCGAACAACGAGTCGAGTCATCCACGTCTCTTTGTTTTGGCCAATACGGAAGATACGACCAAAGGCTTGTTGTTCTACGCCGTGGTTCCACCAGAGATCAAGCGAGATACATCGATTAGCGAATGGAAAATTGAGACCGAGACCACCACATTTCAGGCCAGCAATGAGAATCTGAATACTGTCTTGAACGCGAAATTCTTTGATGGCCTTGCTTCGATGCTCAAGAGATGCGTCGCCTGTAAGGTACAAAAAGCCCCAGCCTTCGGCTGCGCACATGCGGCCGATGATACGTGCCAGAGTGCGAAATTGTACGTAAATAACTACCTGGTAGGTGAATTGATTGTTTAGTTTTCAATTTGAACAATCAGAAATGGGAAAGAGAGAGAAACGAAGTCAACATACCTTATCATCTGGAGCCTCCTCAAATCCTTTTAAAAGCAAAGCCTTCAAAGCCGTGGTCTTTGCACTTGGAATAAGTGGGAAAGCTGGATCATAATCTGATCTCGTGACCCAGGTGCTGTCCTTGGTAAACGGTTCAAAACCAAGCGCATCCACACCTTTGCTCATAGTCCCGCGTGGACGACGAGAGAAATCGTCGGATGATTTATGGCGCTTGTTGCTACCTCGAGATGAGCCTTCGGATTCTGCAGCCTGGCTAGGGCTAGAGTCCATGTTGTCGTCATCGGGAATCTCGAGATCGGTGTATGGCTCGGCTGAGGTGAAGATGATATCACATTTGGGGCAAACATTGAACTGATACTCGACGTTAGAATACTCCAGGATATCAATAGAACGATGCTTACCGTGTCATCACCGTCGGAATATTGAATTTGCGAGTGTAGATGATTGGTTAAACAGCTCTGACAGAAGATATGTGAGCACTAGGAAGATATTAGCTTTCATTCTCATTCGAGCTTTCATGAGTTTCAAAACCTACGGTGGTAATTATAGGCTCATTCGGAACATCTGAGCAAAGATGACAAGTGATTCTGGTATAAAGCTCTTCCTCGTTGAGCGAATCCAAAGCACTATCGAATTTGAAACTTTCACCAAATTTAGAAATTCCAAAAGGAATAGCCTCAGCCCCCTTTTCACCTTTAGCTATAGCTTCCGCTCTCTCTTCTGCACTTTGAGTAACCCATAGTTTGCATTGCTCGTAGAAGGTTACGTTGGTACCAGCAAATTTGCCAAGCTCCCTGCGAAGTTGCTCGACGTCTTCGGTGGTCCAGGACTCTCTCATTGTACGTTCAAGCATAAATGGATGGGAAGTGCATTGTCTAAGACGAAGAAGTTGAACGAAGAAGACTCCATAGGCGCGTTGGGCAGTGCCGTTGGCCAGAAATACATTAAGGTTGGCACGGAAGCGGCTCTCTGTCTGTGGTAGCAAAGTCAGCTTTTGAATGTCCGAATCCAAATGGAACACTTACAATTCGATAAATGATCCTCTCTTCCCGGGAGAAATTGATCTGTTGCATAACAGGGTGGGGCTTAGGGAGTGTTATGATTGGTCGATTAAGGATGGTGGTCTTCATAGTACGACGCATCATAGCGTAACTGAGAAGGGTTGCAATACGATTAGTACAATCGTCGGCATCAGGATCACAGAAATATTGTTGAAAAGTCTTCCAATCCATCGAATAATTGGCTTTGAGAAAGCGGAGGTATGGGAAGAGTCTAGGTCAATTGTCAGCTTTTGATTGTTCCAAATTGAGTTGAACAATGAGACGGGCTCTAGCGACCATTGGCCAAATACGGCTTTCCATTGTCCAAATGTGATTTGGACATTCAAATGTCAGATTTGTAGGGAGATTTTACTTACTCTTCAAGCCTATTTAAGAGTGGGGTACCGGTCAAACACCAGCGATAAACGCTCTTCAAATTTTGGCAAGCCAAGCTTGTTCTGGCAGAGTTGTTTTTAATTGCGTGGGCTTCGTCAAGAACGACTCTTCGCCAGTTGATTTTGTGGAGGGCACCAAGCTCTTCATGGGCGTTTTTCCACCATTTCTTGTACCCAAATCTAGCAATATCCTCTCGGCCCTTGCGATCAGGGAATGGGAACTGTTTCATGACCTCTGTGTAAGAAGTAACGACAATATCCAGATCCTTTAGGACAGCGTCAGGAATATGCATCGATGCCTTGTACTGCATAAACTTTGGACATACTTTTTTGCATTCGACATGGGTTTCAATCTCTTCTAGCCATTGACTAATGACCGAAGATGGTACAACGATTAATGTTGCCGTTACCCCACGTTCTCGATCTTCCTTGGTGGGTGGATTGCCAACCATGCAAGCAAGAGTTTGTACGGTCTTACCAAGACCCATCGAATCGGCAAGTAAACCACCATGAGGCGGCTCAGAACTCAATTCTCTTGAAACCATCCACTGTGCACCAAGTAGTTGATGATGGTACAATGTCGATCTCATTCCCTTCACGAGCCATTTCCCATTAACAGCCCTAACTTGTGCATAACCAAAACTGCGAGAAGCTTGCAAAAGTTTTGCCTTGTCAGATTTTCCCTTACTCTTGCTACTACCTTCAGGAATGTTGGCGAACAATTGTTGAAGTTGAGAGGCTTTGGTTCGAGTTCTACCGTCGATTTCTGGCTCCGGCGCAATATTGAAAATAGGGTCTTGGAGACGATCTCCGATCGCATCACAATTCATAAGATCATCGAGGATCAATTGTCCAATTTCGTCTTGACCTCCGCGACGGCCCATGAATCGAGCGTCTCTCATGCTTTTATCAACCTTAACAGAGCCCTTTTTGGAAATTTTTCCTTTCTCCTTGCCTCTACCTTTGCCTTTTCGTACGGCCTTGGCTTTCTCGGCCTTTCCGCATTTACCGCCTCCTGCAGCCTTTTTCTTCTGCGCCTTGGCTCTTTCTTTCTCGATTCTTCTTTCCTCTTCTCTTGCGGCAAATTCTCGAGCGTTTTTGGGTGGTGCCCGACGTGTTTTCTTGGACTTGCGTTTATTGGCAGGGGCATCGTCAACATCGCGGTCAAACTCCTCCTGTAGCATCCTAGCAAGGCCTACATCATCATCCACATTCTCATATCCGTTGCTAGGTCTTGAAGATGGACCTTCGCCATTATCAACAACATTTGGTATTCGTCGATGTGTTTCCGGAATGAAGAGCGTATCTTCTTCATCATCTTCATATTCGGCCCCTCTAGCTTTGGCGGCATTGAGGCGATCCAACCTTGCAAGAGTGTGATTGATTCTGATGAGTTCAGCCTTCTCATCGAGACTCAGATTCCCTTTCCTCTTCATGTCATTGTTCAAGGCATTTCGTAAAATTAAGAGGTTCTCATACTCCTCTTGAGACTCATCACCATCATCTCCTTGTGCATGCATCCAATTATCGTCATCTTCGTTGACTTGCATAGCATTATCAATCTTCACTTGCTCTTCAGAGTATGCCATGCTGTCTCGGCGTCTCTTTCTACTCTCGTTCATTGATCTTTGAGAGCATATGTCTTCGATATGAGTTTGATTAGCTGGGGGAATAATTGTTGCTTGAGCCGCGAGCATTTCTTCTTCAGTTGGGCTTGGTTCCCGATCATAGTAGGAGGTGCTCATGCCTCTCCCGGAACTACCATTGGCAACGTCTGGGGTGCTAAGGTCGGCTGGTGGATCTGGTGCTGGCTCATTTTTAACGACGGGGCTCCTATCTTTCATAACAGGTACCCTTCTCTCTCTAGGGCGTGCCACTCTGACCTCCGTAATAAAGCAGTCATCGTCAGAGTCAGATTTGACTGAGACTAGGTCTGGTTGCTTCGTTTGACGTGATGGTTTTGGTGTCTGAAGATGGCTGGAAGTCCTGGCAAAGTGAGCATTGGAAATATGTGGAGTCCCAAATACAGACGGACGCTGCCTGTGGGACTGTTGTGGCGGAGCACGGTTTGATCCCTGAGGGCTTGCATCGTATAGATCGTCTGAAACCACTTGACTTCTATCGTGATCAAGTGTGCCTTGGGATTCTTCCTTATCCTCGAGATCTGGTGACTCAATACTTGGCATTACGGCAGCGCTTGTTTCATCTGGATGCTGGCTACCTGTGGGTGAACCATCATTGATATCTGAATCGACTCTTGGGCTTGATGTATCTTGCTGGCTGTCGTTCGAAATGGAAGGACTTTGTAGAAGTACGGAAGAACTTTTTCGCTCCTGATGAGCTGGAGGGACATTTTCTCGATCTGGGCTGTTGCTAACCTCTGGACTTGAAGGCTCTTGAAGGACTACTGGACTTGATGGTATAGGGAGCGCAGGCACCTGTGGAGGCTCCCGACGAACGTTTGAAGTACTCGTATGAATTGAAGAAAGCTCGGCATGCATCCGGCGCTGAGGTTGGGCAGGAGTGGAATAGTTGGCTGGCCGCTGAACTCGCTGGGGTGTAAAAGGATCCTGACTATCGAAAGCCTGACTTCCGTCAACGTCAAGAAATTCGTCAATATTTCCCGCGCCTCCGTAGCCTCCATAGGATTCTTCGCCGCTTGACGACATATTATCAACTTAGTGTTTTCGAAGTGAATGATTTACTTGATGTATTAGATAGTAAGAGATAGACAGACTTGGCAGAGAAAGAAATGAGGGGTGTTGACAATTTTAGAAAAGGCAGAAGTGGATGTGATTTTAGTCTGAGACGAGTGAATCTGTAAAAGTAGAGCCAAAGATGAAAACCCAAAGTGGGGGTATGTATTGGCAGCAGAAGCTGGCGACGATCCCAGCAGCAAAATTTGATGCTGAGAAGCTCGAAACTGAAAGCCAGGCACTGGGCGCGAGAAATAATTGATCTGTCAAAGAATAACAAGCCCAGACTGATCTGAATGGAAGGAAGTGAGATGGTGACTTTCGTATATTTTGAGTAAGCAGATTTGTCTAAAGATGGTGGATTCTACCCCGATTTAGTAATAATTTGTGCTATTAAGATGGCAATTAGTATGTGAGTTTCGACTTGCAGGAGGAAATAAAATCTTGTACTGCAGTAAAGGTGAAATCTTGTGCCAGAAGCCAAATCAAGATACACGCAGATATTCATGAGGTAGGGCCAGTGTTCGAGAAAATGCTCAAAAGAAGTGTGTGCAAGCTCTAACTTTCGCGATCCGGAATGTGAAGGTAAAGATAAGAGGAGGTTTGGAAGTAGAAGATACTCACTATGTGATGGTATATCTAAAGTAATATTGTCATATGGTTGCAATAGACTCAAGTTGTGCCTCAAATAATCAGCACTTCCACTTTTGAAAGATGGACTGTCGCAAGTTGTAAAGATATGAAAGTAAAAAACCGCTTTCGCAGAAAGGATACTAATGCTGAAATAGATTTGTTATTATACCAGTAAGTTGATGCCTTGGTCACAGAAGTAAATAGGAAGGTTATTGTTGTAAGAGGATAAGAAGGGGCGTAAGAGTTGAGATGAGGAGGAAGTGGACTAAGCTAACCTACCTAGTCAAATTTTTATCAATATGCTCAGGCCACATGAGGAAGGAGCGAGGAATGGAGCAAAAGTGAATGTGTAATTATTGGTCAATGTTCACTAAACGTTTTCTCAATGTTTGCATGCAGTTGGCTAAGATTTGTTGGAATGTCGTTGTAGTCTCATGAGATGGTAAGGGTTGAACTTATGAGTTGAATTCGAATCATAGAGAAGCAATAGACGTCATAATGAGACGAGAATACTGAAATGTTTGTTTTGAATTGGTTCGCCAGACAAGTTAAAATATAGGGATAATGAGACGAGAAAGCTTCAAAGTATCACTAAAATTCGAAAATACGAGAGAGTCAAACGTGGGAACCGAAAAGGCAGTAAAATATTAATTTGCGATTGCAGTCTAGTGATTGAAGATCTTGGATCGCAAATGAATCAATGTAGAAAGTTTGATCGTATCACTACGGCTTGGAAATTGAAGAGCTTGAATGGCAGGCGGCGAGACGACAAAGCCTGAGTTTATGATTAAAATTTTGATGTGAAGAGCATCGCACGATTTAGACTATACGGTAGTGGCTATATTGGAAAATGAAAACTGAGATAATGTGGGTGGAGGTACGCTTTAGTAGTAAGACGAGTTTTCAATATCTCGACTGAAACAAACTGAAAAGTAGACGCAACGAAGGAAGATGCATCCGCTAGTATCAGGAAGAGTATTGACTATCCCTTCTGAGTTGAACTATGGTTTAGGATAGGGATTGGGATATATTCAGTGATAGCATAACCAAGTAATTATCATTAGGACAATATGATTACCCGGAGGTTACGCCTTGCCTCAACCTCATTCGCTCATGTCCAAAGTAAAAATTAGCACCCAACTTCACATCATAGGCCAGTCGATGCTCTTTCCCATTTCATATATAACGCCAATACACACAAAGGCGCCGAACTTGAAAGAGCCTGTTTATCACTTGATCTGATAATGCTTGAGAGCCAACTAAGCCCCGTAGACCAAATTGCTACATATCACTAAGAGCATGGAGCAGGGGATATGGGGCGTGGGATGAATCCTCTTGTATCCACCTAGAAATTTATACCCAGGTTAAAAGACTTCTCGATGGTCTTGCGCTTTCACAATACTACCATCACTGTTATGATTGAACTTCATGTTAATATTGAATCGTTGGGGTATAAGAGAATTCTATTGAAGCAGAAGACGACATAAGTTTCAAGGAACAAGAACAAGATGAGGATAGAGAGAGAAAGGCAATCGGAAAACTTCCGGGTTTGAGGCCTGCTATTTCTGTATGATTTATATTGGATGAACAAATCTGGACATTGAAACTTTCTAAAGATTGTTCCTGATATTTAGAGACAATCACATCGCTCTTGGTTTTAAGATGAGAGAGTATTTGTCTGTGATGAGTTGAATGTATGGGTAATTATATCTTGAGAGTTGAGATGGGAATTGCTGCGATGCGCAAGATATTTGATAAATGAGCGAGAGATTGGTCGTTCGTTCCTAGTGCGTTTTGCTCTAACAAATACCCCTCTAATTATTACCACCAATATAGCCGAAAGCTTAATTTTCTAGAGCTGTGAAACACTGTGCACCAGGTAACATCAACTATACGCAAATCCTCCACCTCAATCTTCAAATTCTAGACTTCCAATTTGTACAATTTTCTTTTCTTGTATTTACCATTTCTTTCAATGATCTGCCAACACTTTAATTACTCCTCCGTCGCCAACAATTTCTACATCCGCAATCATGGCTCCCGTTTCTCCAATCCGTAACAAGGAGGACAAAGCCACCATCCCCCCAACCACAAATCTCTACCTCCAGCTCAAACAATTAGCCATAGGCGAACATTGGCTCTCACGTTATGTCCCCGCGCTCATTCTCCTCTTGGAAGCTCTTCTCTGCAGTGCCATAATCTATTTTATACCATGTATGTTCCGGCTTCTCTTCTCCCTTCCTTCCTTCTAGCCTGTCACACATCCGCTAATCGTTGTTCAGACACAGAAATAGACTGGAAAGCATACATGGAACAAATCGGCCAATATGCATCCGGCGAGCGCGACTACACGCAAATCAAAGGTGGCACTGGTCCATTGGTATATCCAGCCGCACACGTGTGGATATACTATGCATTATGGTGGATTACTGATCATGGACGTGATATACTCGTTGCGCAGCGGATATTTGGGGTTTTGTATTTGGGAACTTTGGGGGTGGTTTTGGCCTGTTATAGGAGGGCTAAGGTTGGTTAAATCTTATATTTGATGCCACAGAAGGATTGGAGAGTGGGCTAATCTGGGCGTTTTATATCTAGGCACCACATTACATATTCCCTATGCTTGTCCTTTCGAAACGATTACATAGTATATTTGTTCTTCGACTATTTAACGATGGGTTCGCGGTTTTCTTCCTATGGGTTGCGATCTACTTCTTTCAGCGCAGGATATGGACAGTTGGAAGCATGGCATATAGTTGGGGCTTGGGGATTAAGATGTCATTGTTACTGGCATTACCGTCTATTGGGATAATGCTATTTTTGACGAAAGGAGTACAAGGAGCTCTCAAGCAGGCATGGCTTATGGCACAATTGCAGATTGTGATTGCACTGCCATTTTTTCCAACAAACGCAATTGGTTATCTGAGTAAAGCTTTTGAGTTCTCAAGGGTGTTCCTATTCAAATGGACGGTCAATTGGAGATTCCTCGGAGAGGAAAAGTTCCTAAGCAAAGAATTCTCCACAACTTTATTAATAGGGCATGTCAGTACTTTGGTTTTGTTCGCAACGACGAGATGGCTCAGACCAGCCGAAAAGCCACTTATGGATTTGATTCGAAGTGCGCTCAAATTGGAGGAACCACTGGGACAAAGGCAACACGCTTGCTCGATTTCGATATCACCAAATTACATCATGACAACCATCCTGTCTGCTACCACGATTGGTATGCTCTTCGCACGATCTTTGCACTACCAATTTTATGCCTATCTTGCATGGGCCACACCATTTTTACTCTGGCGTAGTGGCATGCATCCAGTCCTTCAATATGCACTTTGGGGAGCACAGGAATGGGCCTGGAATGTATACCCAAGTACAGACATGAGTTCTTTGACGGTAGTCGGGATTATGTTTATTACCGTGGCGGCTGTATGGTGGGGAACAAGGCTAGATTTTGTTGCTCCCAAAGGCCAAGGAGGTGTCGACAAAAAGGGGTCTTAATTTGGTATGAACAAAGATTCTTCTCGCTCTCTAGGATATTTGCCATATCATTCTTCGTCCGAATCTGATGGTGGCATTTTACCAACGGTCGATTCCTCGTCATCCGAATCCTCGATATATGCAGAGCTCTTGGGAAATTCCTTGGGCCTGTTGAAACGTGTTAAAGAGTCGAACTGATCCGCATGTAATGCGAAAACCTACCAATAAGTTTCTTTTCGCCAGATGTGTTCGTCCCGGACGACATTTATGATTTCACCACCAATCTTATTCTCCCTCACATTCGCGTCTTTGGTATCGACCAATACATAACCACCACGTTTGATCCAAATTGTGTTGCGGAATCGTGAAGGTAATTCGACCAGGATAGTTGACTTGTCTGGGAGAGTACAAGAGTATAAGCTGTTTCCTTCAGCTTTGATAACACGAGCAATGGATTGTGTTTCTGTCAATATGTCTGGCGGGGTAGACGTTTCCTCAGCCGCAGCGAAGACATTGCGCTTTGGTTTGCCCATTATAAAATTTAATGTGGAGAAATGATTCGATCTGGAAAATTGAGGTACGAAAAGATTACTCTAGGCCCGAGTAAATTGATGTGAAGTGTCCAAGGATGGTAAAATTTAATAAGCTGTGGAATTTTCTTTTTGGCGGGGGAGAAACGGAATTTATTTTTCCGAAAGCTACTTGCACTTGTAGGTAGCTTTGCACGGAAACTTAGCCGAAGAACCCCGACTTTACCTCCGCAACATAATAATTTCTCACTTGGTCCAGAAGAAGAAATAAATTTATTACTCGAAAGATGTCGTGTTGGGCAATTTTATTAATCAATTTTTGGAGCCTTACAGGTTCAAGGTTTTCAAAGTGCTTACATATTTTTGGTATCCTGCTTATCCGAAATATTCCCATATGATCTGATGCATTTCAATATTTGCCGACATCCAATAACAACCTTTTTCTTATCATCGATCCAATTTTTTGACAGGTTCAAGAATATCCGGATGTATATCTTGTTGAGCTTTCCCATATTTGGCTGGGGATCACACGTAACTAGTGACTAGCATTCTCCCCGTCTTTTTGAACCCTTAGCTCCAAGCCCTTAGTTTCCCACCGGCCCAATAGCTAAATACTTGGCAATTTGCTCAGTTTGAACAGCAATCATCTATATTGATGAGCTCTTTCTCCTTTTCCTACCTTTTTTCCTGACTTCCTTTTCTCTGTCATCTCAACCATCATTATACAACCATATATCACATATTGTGTCTATATAAATCGGTTGCCATATTGTGCAATATAGGAATCTGTCAACAGTCGCAATGGCTGCCCACTTCTCTTCAATCATCGATGTCGTGTCGTCAAAAGATGAGCCTATTGCTACCCCCCTTGCTGCACCTCAGAAATCGGTTACCCGAACGTACCATTCCGTCCAACAACCCAATGCCATTGAACTCGATTCCTTACAATGGAGTCAAAATATCAACAGACCACCTGCTTCTGGGACTACAACACCTGGAGTAGAATCTGTGTCCGGATGGTCAACTCCTGGCTGGCAGTCTCCGATGACCCCAAGTGCCCTGGAAATGAGTCGACCACAAACCCCAAACAACGAGCCGGAACATATCGTTCAAAGCTTCTCCAATCCTCCCAAAAATAGGTTCAGAATGACTTCGACCTGTCTGTTGAATTTTGGCAATGGTTTGAGTGATGCTGCAGCTGGACCACTCATTCCGAAAATGATCATGTATGTTAAATCATTCCTAAGAAACAAGGACAATTGCTGATTAAATCTTAGAGCCTATGCTATCCAAGAACGACTCGTATCTCTCATATTTATAACTCAAGCAATAGGTTATATTTCAGCGGCCTTTTTCATAGATGCTATCAGAGCACGAATTGGAAGAGCCAAATCTATCATGCTTGCCGAAGCTATCATGAGTGTCGGTTATGTGATGATTGTTACCAATCCTCCGTTCCCTGTGGTCGTCATGGCATTCTTATTCATCGGATTTGGCATGGCAATCAATTTGTCATTATCAAATGTTTTTGCTGCTAACCTCGACAATGGCACTAGAATGTTAGGATTCATGCATGGTGCTTACGGAATCGGAGGTATTATTGCTCCATTGTCAGCTACCGCACTGGTCTCAGCCGGCGTTGCATGGAGTCGTTACTATTTCATTCCGCTAGGAATGACTCTCGCGAATTTGGTCTTTGCCGGGTGGGCGTTCTGGGACTACGAAGATCCAAATGAAGTCAGCCTGCTCAATCGAACGCCGTCAGGAAACAAACCAAAATTCAGTGCGAAGAAGGAGTTACTAGAAATGTTGAAAGCTGCCAAGTTAAGAGCCGTCTTGATTGGAGCTATTTTCATTTTCTCGTACCAAGGTGCAGAAGTTTCTATCTCCGGATGGGTCGTCTACTTCCTTCAACAAGTTAGAGGTGCCAATACCGACGCTGGTTATGTTACTGCTGGTTTCTGGGGAGGTGTTACACTCGGTCGTTTCTTCCTATCTCCTATCGGACACAAGATTGGCGAAAAGAAGTTTGTCGTTATCGTTGTGGTTCTATCGGCTATTTTCGAAGGACTCGTTTGGGGTGTTCCGAATGTCATTGGAGACGCTGTGGCGGTCTCTATCGTCGGTCTCCTTCTAGGCCCCGTCTATCCATGTGCCGCCTACATCTTCACTCGCATTATTCCTCGCCAATACCAAGTTAGTGGAATGAGTGTCATCAGTGCTCTTGGTAGTTCTGGCGGTGCCATTGCTCCTTTCACCACCGGAGTGTTGGCCCAGGCTGTGGGCAATTTCGTCTTGCATCCTATCGCTTTGGGCCTCTTCGTGGTCATGATGATTTGCTGGTTCTCATTACCAAAGGATGAGAAGAAGGACGAGTAGATATACTGTATAGCAGCATAATGGTCAACTCACGACATAACTGGGAGAAGATATGGGTTTGAATTTGGATATATATCTACATGGATTTTTTGGTATTTAGCGGATGTGCTATGGCGTTTAAATGATACCTAGACGTTGGGACATGGCTGGCTGGCTTTGGGGAGATACCATGGCGTCCATGATCGAAAGACGTGACGTTAGGACATGGGCTTTCTGATTTGTTTTTGAAATTTTTGAAATTTGTTGATAGAAATCATTTCTTTGATATTGCAATGCCATCATCCGAAACTTCAATCAAAAGTTAATATTCAGCTATTTCATCATAGCTAGGGAAAATAAAAGTTCTGATTTAAATCCTACGATTACTTACTACATGAACTTTAGTTGGATGAAAATGAATATCTATCAACTTCCACGTCGTTTGAACAACAAGCCCTATCGGAACGGATACAAATCGGATGATATTCACAATAGTCGGATCGGATATGTGACGGCTTCGACTGAACTACGAAAATGTATGGTGGGGCAGATGACCCCGGATTTTGCATGTGAACTGCGAGGGGTCATAGCTTTTGTGTGGTTGTGAAGATATCCAAAATTACTGTGAACGGAAGTATAGCTTCGAGTGCCAGATTTCTATAAAATGTGATGATAATATGAGCGAGTCAAGACTTCGAAACATGTTCCCATCACCAAAGTGTTGTAAGCTGTTTCCGGTGGTGCTGAACTGATGGAGATTATGGGGAATGTATCGCTTGCCCAAGACCAACAGCCGAGGCCCCATATCTTAAGCCGAAGTGCTCCTTCCTCCCCTCCACAAACGCAGGATTAGTTTCACGAATTGTGTTCGCCTTCTTGCAAAACACTTAGTGATTGCTTTTTGATTTATAAACCTTTCGTTGTCCTCTTGAAGTTTTTATACATTACCCTTCCATATTTCAGAGAGCAATTGTCATAATAAAGGAAGGAAGGAAGAAAGATGGCCTCAATTGTTAAAGCTTTAGCACCGGTGGTGAGGCGAGTCGGCACATCTGCATCTGCTACAAGACCTGCAATCAGACTTAGTAGACAAAGCAGAATATATCAACAGTATGCACTTTACCATTCTATCTCCTGTGATCCCTATCAATTCTAACACCAGCGCAGTGCCCGTCCCCTGTCCGCCACCACTCGCCTTCGTTCAGACCCCATCGACATAACCGAGATTCCTCCTACTCCCATATCGCACCTCTCTGAAATCGAGCTCGCAATGTCTGAATCTGTCTCGAAATTTGCGAATGATATCATCGCGCCCAAAGTACGGGATATGGATGAGGCTGAGAGTATGGATCCCGCGGTTGTGGAACAATTGTTTGAGCAGGGACTTATGGGAGTCGAAATACCTGAGGAGTATGGAGGTGCGGGGATGAACTTCACGGCGGCGATTGTGGGGATTGAGGAATTGGCAAGGGTCGATCCCAGTGTGAGTGTGTTAGTGGATGTGCATAATACTCTGGTCAATACTGCGGTTATCAAATATGCGAGTAAGGAGTTGAAGAATAAGTGGTTGCCGAAATTGGCTACGAATACTGTTGGTTCATTCTGTCTGTCTGAACCAGTATCTGGATCTGATGCTTTCGCCCTTGCCACAAAAGCTACCAAAACAGATTCGGGTTACACGATTTCTGGAAACAAGATGTGGATTACCAATTCGATGGAAGCAGGGTTTTTCATTGTATTTGCAAACCTTGATCCAAGTAAAGGTTACAAGGGAATTTCAGCTTTCATAGTTGAGAAGGGTATGAAGGGATTTTCTATTGCTAAGAAGGAGAAGAAGCTCGGTATCAAGGCTAGCAGCACGTGTGTTCTCAACTTTGATGATGTGGAAGTCCCCAAAGAGAATCTTTTGGGAGAAGAAGGTCAAGGTTACAAATATGCCATTGCCCTGTTAAATGAGGGCCGTATAGGAATCGCAGCTCAAATGACTGGGCTGGCTCTGGGTGCATTTGAAAATGCTACTAAGTAAGAATGATATATGCATATATTTGCTGTTCAGTGGCTAACAACTCATAATAGATACGTATGGAATGACCGAAAGCAATTCGGACAGCTAGTAGGAGATTTTCAGGGCATGCAACATCAAATCGCACAGTCCTACACAGAAATCGCCGCAGCTCGGGCTTTAGTATACAACGCTGCACGCAAGAAGGAGGCGGGTGAGGATTTTGTTCAGGATGCCGCTATGGCTAAGTTATTCGCCTCGCAAGTCGCTCAAAGAGTGAGTGGATTGGCTGTTCAGTGGATGGGTGGTAAGTGGAATATCTCATGTTTGTTGCTTTCGCTCAACGCTAACATTTTTGACAGGTATGGGATTTGTTCGTGAAGGAATTGCGGAGAAGATGTGGCGAGATTCGATGATAGGGTCCATTTATGAGGGAACGAGTAATATTCAATTAACAACGATAGCAAAGTTGTTGAAGCAACAATACAAGTCCTAGAGATAGAAGAAGAGAGGAAGAATCGATACCAGTTTAGAGTTATGGATGAGAACCAGTCAAGTAAAACGTGCCATGAACGATGTTTGGAATCAACGAATGGCATTCGTCCGAATTTATGCACACAAAGAGTAAAGCCCGTTCTAGCCCAAGATGAATCGACTGAGAAGTATTATTGAATCATCATGTTTTGATTGTAGTCTAATGTCTCTGTGGCGCAAATAGTCTGCAAAATTTGATATCTAGTTCGATACTATAGTGTAGACATTCATTATATACCGTTTTTATATACCGCTCTATAAGACTTGACCCCTGAATTAGAATGACGATTAGGTTTCTTTCCTAGTTTGATAGGAGCACGGTGGAATGACACGAACATTATCCGCTTTTCTTTCCCCTCGTATTTAGGAAGTAGGTATGGATGATTTGTATGATGATTTTTCTCCTTGAATTTTTTTTTCGGTGGTTTATGAAGACTGACTACTGATAGATATCTAAATGCTGATGATAAAGAATATGTGGCAACTGATATATAGTCATTCTGTATAGCTTCGTTATTATAATGGTAGTCATTGATAGCTATTGTATTGGTTCTTAGCGCCTGGGACATTCGATATTCGATTTATCAGTATGGCTGGCTGATATTCATTTTGGTTGGGTATCTAACTCTCTGGTGTCATCATTCTACGTCGCATTCCTTGAAACTTTTGCGCTGCGGAACTTTGCAGCTCCTTTATTGTATGTTTTAAACGATTCCCGTAAGATCTTAAACCCAAGCAAGCTTGAAAAATCAACAAGCCTTGGAGGACTTGCAGAAGAAGAAACAATATCATCGGCACAAAATTTTATTTTTCTTTATCCTTCTAATCGGCATCAACTAGCATATGGTGGCTGAGCAAAATAAACAAAGTACGGTAAGGCTCTCACCTGTACCGATACTGTACTTCCTACAGCAAGGTCGGACAAGTCTAACAGTTTTCGGTATCAAAACAGAACGGGACTTGCAGGGTGATCGTATTCTCGTGTGGTAGGTAGTGAGAAAAAAGAGTTCCAAGGTTTCCTAAGGTGACTGATATCAGCAAAAATATCTCCGACCACAAGCTTTTGACCTTCCTCCATACAGATACACATTCATACCTTAAGCTTCAATAAAGCTACCATACATATCTCGAAACACCGTACGAAAAATCTCCTAGAGAATCAAACACAAGCTTAAGGAGGATAAAGATAAAAGTCTTTCCATGCATAAGCTACATCGCTCCTGAGCTTGTATTTATTTACTTTCTTACATACTCTAACTCCACATTCAATCGGCAATATTTTATTTTCCCACCCCTTCTTCGCCTTGCCAAGATTTCCTTTTCCAACAGCAGCAACATTTCGGGCGTCAACAAACAAATCCCAGCCCATGCCCGGATAGTAAAACCCCACCTACTCCATCTCCACCTCGACCATCACAAACCTTACCATATTCAAAAAACGGGCAAACATCGACTCTTCGCCCAGGAACCATTATTCATCCCCTACGCAGAGTTGTATTGAAAAACGGCACAGGACCAAGCCGTCATCATGCAAAACAACGATGAGGAGGCTCTCAGCTCCGTCTACAAAAAGATCCAGCGCGAGCGTGCTCTCCTCAATGCCGCAAATCAAATGAGGCAGCAGACTCAAAATGAGCAAGTCAGAGCTAGGCTAGATATTCAAATGCGCGATGGTCGTCGAAACATTTCATACTTGGAGGAGCGCATGAAAGAATTACAAGTACGGACGGAAGGTCGAACAGGCAGTGCGGGGAGTAGTGGCGGTACTGGTCGCCCGCCCAGTAGCGGTCTACGCGATGATAGAGGTGGTCCGCCGCCAACCCCGCCGCCCAAGGATGCCAGAGGGAATCCTATCGAGACTGGGGATCAAGCCGGGTATGACACTCAGAAATATAGTCAGATTGGTGGACATGGTGATATGATGCCACCGAGAAATCCTTTCGCGCCTCCTGCACCTGGTTCTGGCATGCCTAGATCACGTCCTAATTATACCAAGCTTGGTAGGTCAATTCTACATCTTCTATCTTGGTGAGCAAAAGCTAATCGAGTCCTTTAGATCTCATCAAATATGATACCCCTTATCTCGGACCCCGCATTCAGCTCATGCTTTCACAATTGGAGTTTAAGCTTAACGTTGAGAAACAATATTTGCTGGGTATTGAGAAGATGGTTCAATTATATCAAATGGAGGGCGACAGAAAGAGCAAAGCTGATGCTGCTGCTCGTCGAGTCGAGAGTAATCAAAAGATTCAGATCCTCAAACAGGCTTTGAAGGGTTATGAAGATTTACATATAGACATGGAGAGCTCAGCAGATGCCCCAGATGGTAGGATCCAATTGTATCTTCAGGCTGACTGCACAAGCTAACAAGGACCTTCCCAGATGATAGTATCAATACTCCCAATATGCGAAAACCTTTAACAGGTCAACTTGTTCTCCGCATTCAAGCAGTTAAGGATGTTGATCATGCAACAACTAGTAGATTTACAAGAGGTCCGGAAACATCGATTGCCGTGAAGGTGGAAGATAATGTTGTTGCAAGAACGAGAAATACCCGGACGGATAAATGGGAGAATGAAATTCATAGCATATATGTGGACAAAGCGAACGAGATCGAACTTACGGTTTACGACAAGGCGGGTGATCAAGCATTGCCTATTGGTCTATTATGGATAAGAATATCCGATATCGTTGAAGAAATGAGACGGAAGAGAATCGAGGCCGAGATCAACAACTCGGGATGGGTTTCTGCAGACCGCATGGCTAGTGGCAGCGCCCCACCACCACAATTTCCAATGAGCTCTGGCGGCACAAGTCAATTCGGGCTACCCCCAGGAAGCCCGGGTGCTGGAGCACAACCAGCTGAAGGAAACGAGTTTGGCGGTGGTGGAAATGCAGTGGCAGCACCACAACCGATCGATGCATGGTTTGCCCTTGAGCCTAGCGGCGCCGTGAATTTGAACATTTCATTCACCAAACAGTCTAAAGATCGAAGACCATTTGACCTTGCCCTTGGTCGGAAAGGTGCCATCCGTCAAAGAAAGGAAGAGGTCCATGAGATGTACGGACATAAATTCATTTCACAGCAATTCTACAACATCATGCGATGCGCACTCTGCGGGGAATTTCTCACATATACTGCTGGTATGCAGTGTGAGGACTGCAAATATACTTGTCATACAAAGTGTTTCTCACAAGTCGTTACCAAATGTATCAGCAAATCTAACGCGGAAACTGATCCCGACGAGGAGAAGATCAATCATCGTATTCCGCATCGTTTCGAGAAGTTCAACAATATGAGCGCCAATTGGTGTTGTCATTGTGGATATGTTCTACCATTCGGAAAGAAAAATTGTCGTAAATGCACAGGTAAGTACTTTTTCACGAAGTCAAACTTCTGTTTAGCTAACAATCGCAGAATGTAACCTTACTTGTCATGCACACTGTGTACATCTTGTTCCGGATTTCTGTGGTATGACTATGGCAGTTGCGAACGTTATTCTTGAGGGTATTAGAAATCAAAAGCGCCGACAAACAACACCTGTCGCTATGACCGAGAAAACTTTGAGAGAGAAAAGACCAGAAACAGGAGGCGTACCGGTTGATCAACGTAGCTCCTACGGATCACCTGAGACTTCACGACCTCCTAGAGCACAATCCTATGGAGCGCCTAGCTCTAACGAAGCTACCGAAGCCGCCAAGGCAATGTATGCACAGAGTACTACTTCACCACAACAACAACGACCAGCGGGACCTGATCGAACATCTACGTCATCAAGTGCTACAGCTGCTGCCGCCGCTGCCGCGACTGCTGCGATGGGCGGTCGGCAACCAATACCCCCAAGAGACCAATATCAGCGAACTTCTACCGATTACACTTCACAAACTGGAGCTCGACGAGGCTCGGGTGGTCATGGTGCTACTCCAAAACCACAAATGCCCACACAACCAAGTTATAATCCCGCCGCATATGCAAACGTTGATAGTGGTTATCCTCAACCGATTCCACAACTTCAACCTTCAATGCTCCCACCTCCCCCACCATCCGCAACAATTTTTGCTCCTCCTTCACAAGCGCCACCCCCAGAGATTCCATTACCTGCACAAACAGGTTCACAGCAAGTTGTACCTCAACAACAACGCAAGCAAGCTCCAGCGGCAAACGAACCAGGTACTGGACGTCGTATTGGTCTGGATCATTTCAACTTTCTTGCAGTTCTTGGTAAAGGTAATTTCGGTAAGGTCATGCTTGCTGAGACCAAACAAACCAAACAACTTTATGCTATCAAGGTTTTGAAGAAGGAGTTCATCATTGAGAATGACGAAGTAGAAAGTACTAGATCTGAGAAGAGAGTGTTCTTGATCGCCAATAAGGAACGTCATCCTTTCTTGTTAAGCCTTCATGCTTGTTTTCAAACGGAAACAAGAGTATACTTCGTTATGGAGTATATTAGTGGTGGTGATCTTATGTTGCATATTCAACGAGGACAATTCGGAACTAAGCGTGCCCAGTAAGTTATTCTTTGTCTCTTTTATTAACAGCTTTCATTGACAATTCTAGGTTTTATGCTGCTGAGGTGTGCTTGGCGTTGAAATACTTCCACGAGAATGGTGTCATTTATCGTGATTTGAAGTTGGACAATATTCTGTTGACTCTTGATGGCCATATCAAGATTGCCGATTATGGTCTATGTAAGGAAGAGATGTGGTATGGTTCGACAACAAGCACTTTCTGTGGTACTCCGGAATTTATGGCTCCAGAGGTAAGTTCATCATGATTAATATCCTAACAAAAGCTAATCATGAATTAGATTTTATTAGATAAGAAATATGGTCGAGCAGTCGATTGGTGGGCATTCGGCGTCCTCATCTACCAAATGCTTCTCCAACAATCGCCTTTCAGAGGAGAGGATGAAGACGAGATTTATGATGCAATTCTTGCAGACGAACCTTTATACCCAATTCACATGCCTCGTGATTCAGTATCAATACTACAAAAGTTATTGACACGTGAACCCGAACAACGATTGGGAAGCGGACCCACCGATGCACAAGAAATCATGAGTCAGCCATTCTTTAGAAGTATCAACTGGGACGATGTATATCACAAGAGAATCGCACCACCTTTCCAACCTACTATCACCAGCGCCACAGATACTAGCAATTTCGATTCTGAATTCACCAGTGTCACACCTGTTTTGACACCTGTGCAGTCTGGTATGTCGTCTTCACATTTATTTGACAGATTCCTAGCTAATAACATCTACAGTCCTATCGCAAGCTATGCAAGAAGAGTTCCGTGGTTTCTCTTATTCTGCTGATTTTGTTTGAGCGGGTTAAATATCTTGATAACCGATTCTCTCCTCGCCATTAATACATCCTCATGACATCACGTATCTGGGAATGGGCTTGGACATCCTTTAAACAAAATCAAATCAGATTTAAGACCTACATTGGGATAACTATTGCAAATAGAGTAAGCACGTGTTGGCGTATGAGAGAGGAGGGGAAAGGAGAAGGGGGGGTATGAGGGAGAGATGGAAGGTGATTGATTGGGTTGATAGATAAATATGATGGGTGGATGAATAATGAATGGTGTGAAAGTGGATGCCGGTGGATAATGAACCATTGATAATGATGGATGGAATGCATGATATATGACGATTGATTGGTTGATTGATTCAATTGGGACAGTGATGTGAGCGTGAAGGAGCGAGCATGAAAATGAGAATGGAATGAAGTGGAGATAAAACTTAAGCTTTAGATACAATTAAAATAAATAATTATGGATTCATTTCATTCATTCACTTTATTTCGCTTTATTGCATTTTATTGCTTTTTATTGCATGAGTAAGTAGTAGGAAGTAAGTAACCGGGAATGTAAGAAGATGGTGTTTTGTTTGGAGGTAGACTTGGTATTTGATTGAGTTTGTGGATTCAGATAGGGTAGGGTAGGGTACCTGGTGAATAAGAAAGTGGTAAAGGGGTTCCTCGCTTAGAAGGTTTGGGATGTTTGGGATGGTTTTTGGGGATTGTTGGGTGGTGTTTGAATGGGAAGATGAGAAGGTGAGGAGGGTGAGGGAGGAAGGGCTTGGTGAATGGTTTTGGGGTTGGGAATTAGATGTGTGGAGGTTTGGAAGAGGGGTGGAAAGGAGAGTGGAAGGGGAAGGGGAAGTGGATGTGGAAGGGAGAGTGGAAGGGGGAGTGGATATTTGGTATATATGTTTGGTGATGATGATGATGATGGGTATAAGCTTTATATATCATATTGAATAATCTAGATTTGTAGGCAAGGTAGCTAGCTTAGAAATAATTCTTTGGTCGTCTTGGATAATGAGGAATTGGGGTGCGCTATAGGTTTAGGTGTGCAGTATTTGTTGTCTAGGTTGGTTAGATGTAGATATTGAGTGTCTATTCATTGTTAAATATAATTCGAATATACAGTAGAGCATTTATTATTTACTATTCAAGTTCGATCCAACATTGAACAATCCATATTAATTCTACAATTTCAATCTAGATATCCAATTCTCCTTCCATGAAACTTCACCCAATATTCAGTACCGAGCACTTCCATCTTCCCACCTGAATTCACAACATCGAGCATCCATCCAAATTAGCAGTCGATTCTAAACATCAAATCATTTCATTTCGTAATATTCATCTCAAGATATTCGCTTAATTGATCTTACTTCAAAGATTGACTTTTATTCTTTGAGTAATCGGGAGTGAATGTTTTGAATAGGGGTATTCAATTATATTTTATTTGTTTCAAGGTCATTCATTATCTACATAGTATCTGACAGAAGCTGAAATATTGATCTGGAAGGAAAGATTACATAATAACTCGTTCATTCTTAAGTATCTTAGCTTAATATAATTCGTTTTTGTTAAACTAATATTTTCTTTTGATACTACCTACTCACATTAATGCATTGTTCAAGGTTCTCTTCAAAGCTCAGTCTCAATTCAGAGTTGCGCTTCTTTTTCTTCTTCTCCCCTCTAATTTCCTCAATCTTTCTCATCGTTCTCTCCTGCTACTCTTATTCTCAACAGATAGATAATAACAGAAGTTTTCCATTCAAATGCAACCAACTAGTCTATACAACCTGTACTACTATTCCTTCTCTGGTCCTATATATACATATTTCTATAATCACTTTTTTCATATTAGAAGCAAGATAATATTCGAGTATACAGCTAGTTTATTAAAAAAAACGAATTAGCTGAATAAGATCTAATGTTTTATTTCGTTCGAATTCTTTCAGATAAGAATATTAGAGTTCTAATCTTTGTATCTCAATTGAAAAATCATATTCAGAGAGTAGCTTTCTTAATAATAATAAATTAAAACACTTTCATTTAAGAGGCTCTATTTATTTAAAATTAAAGGGACAATGGAAGGGTCGAAAAAGCTGCCTTTTGCCCAATGGGTGAAGCTTATAGAATCAGAAGTTCTAAGGAACTTCACTATATGATATACAGCTAGTTTTCAAAGGGGTATAATTATGAAAGGAGACTAATCTTCAAAGGGATAAAGGATGTCTTTGAATTCTATTTAGGGTTTGTTCCAATTACTACCACAAACCCCCATATATATACAGCCGTAAATGATATTGAACTTTTTATATACTACCGTAATGTAGTATAGCCTTGATATCAACCACCGTTATACTACCGTATACTAATTACAACACTGTCAAGAACTATACCATTCTGATACCACGTTTCCGTATCCATGTACAACATCCTTACAAAACGAACAACCATCACATCTCGTATATTTATATGGAAATTTGATAGCTGCAGAAATGATTGTATGGAATAGATGATGATATAGTTGTTTCTTGTGTTGATGAATGAATAGAGACGAGTAATGTGCACTGTTGTTTCATGCCATATCACACCACTTTTGCGTTCTGAATCACCCCGTTGAGCAAATCCACATCATTTGGTTCGTTCAATCCTCCTTGATTCCACAGAAACGGACATATGCGATGGCATGTCCATAGCCGTCAAGGGACTAATTATTGACCCTTGGATACAGCCAGACAGGTCACTCGGGATCTTCGGAATCGCCGGATTCTTCAACGTCCGAGTCTTCGTTTGTATCTTGAATGTCATCCGAGTCCGAATAGTCCGAATCATGCGAAAAAGGACCCGCCCGCACATGCGTGAATGCTGATTTATCTTCGTTGTACAGTTCTTCGGCCGTTTTCGCTCCATGTTTGAGCAACAACTCTTTGATTTCATTTTTGCGTTCGATATCGCCAAGCTCTAGTTCTCTCTTTTTGTATACTTCGCCATTGAGATAATGTTCTGAATCCTCACCTAGGCACGGCCAATCGTAGTGTAGCTCGCCTGAATTAACTAGGTCAAGCGGGGTTTTCCCTACATCAGAGATTGGGGAAAGCTTTGCTTTTTTTTGGAGTAACAGCTTGACACATTCCAAGTGGCCGTTAGCGGAAGCTTCGTGAAGTGGAGTCCAGCTAAATTGGTTGGTGATAGATGCGCTCACGCCAACGTCTAGGAAAAAATTGACCATCTTCGTGTTCCCAAATGCAGCGGCCCTATAAAGTTCGTGCACTCGTTGAAAATTTGTATGGTTAATGTTAGCCCCCTGTGAGATCAAATAGTTCAGAACTGGATATCCTTTGGTAAGCTCGAGTCTCTGTGACGAGGGTAGTTTTAACCTACTTTCTTCGTGTTCAGTACCAGCATGAGCAGTGAATGCGGTCCTCCGGTTGTCATCCTCAACGTCTACGAAAGGAGCCTTGTCAAGGATGACCTTCACAAGATCTTTCTTGTTTCGGAAGACGGCACGATGCAAGAGGGGCTGACCAGAAAAGTTTCTTGATTTAGCATCTACGACATTGTTCAAAAGCACTTCAACTGTCTTTGTGTGACCGCATTCCACAGCTAGAAAGCAAGCGGTATTGAAGAAGTCTTGTGCTTGAAGGGTCTCTTTCTTATCAATAGATATATCAGAGTCTGAAGAAGACCAACTGTACCTCCGAGTACAGATTGGGCTATCACTGGGTTCTTCGGAGTCGAGAGGGTGAGAGAGGATGAAATTTTCTACTTCATTGGAACGCCCCTCGTAAGCAAGAACAAGAAGTTGCCCGTATTGATGAAGTAAAGGATTCGCCTCTGAGTTCTTCCAGGTTCCAGTATCTCCCTCGCACGCTGACTGAATAGAACTTGTGGGTTCTTCTGATCTCTTATTCACGAAATATAGGAGGATAAGAAACGGGGAGATCAACAAAGTAAATATCAAGCTGCCCAAATCGAATAGTGACCAATGAATCTCGGGTTGCTTGACGTTCGCGAGGATCTTATCCGCAACCTTTCGGTATCCTCGTTGTATGGCGTACAGTAGAAAAACGTGACCTGTTTTACAGGAGAGATCGACAGTAGCACCATCTTTTACCAACATGTCTGCAATATCGCCGAAGCCCCCCTTGAAAGCAATCATTAGAGGAGATTGCTTGAAGCTATCAAGCGCATCGAGGTTCGTACGATCCTCAGCGGCGAGTTCTTGAGCAATTACACTGCTACCTAAGAAGACAGCAAGATGCAATGGGGTTGCGGCAATGTCATATATGTCACTATAAACATCTTCGCTCCCATGATACCCACTGCGCCCTTCTAGAAGACTTGAATGGGTGTAATAAGCTTCCGATCTAAGTAGCAAGTTAGAGTAGTGGGTTCTATTTGGTGCATCCTTAACGAGTTTGCGTAAATAGCGTTCGAGGTCCTTGTACTTTGTCGTACTCTCTGGCTTACGGACAACTTTAAAATGTTGATTTAAAAATTTGGCTGCGTATTCAGCAAAGGGAGAGGTATCAAGCTCTCCGTCTTCTGACCGACTGAGGGATTCTTCTGAATGGCAAAATTCGGCGGGCGACTCTGAGGCTCTCATACAAAGATACTTTGCGCAAGCCAGAGGGATTTCCACACAAAAATCGTTAAACTCCAATTCTTTTCGTCCTTGAAAATAGGTTTGAGCAGAGTAATGAACGAAAAGGACCACATCATCCATATCAATCTCGACTAAGCCACAGCAAACAGAGGTGATTCTCTCCTTGGAAAATGGGTTCTCGTTTTTGATAACCTCTTTATTCATTTGTGTTGCGATTGCGTGGGTGAGTTCTTGAAACTTCAATGGCTGCAATGCGTAAGACATCCAAGCCAGAGTCGCACGGGCCAGATCCCTTCTTTCTTTATCCTTTGTTTTGACGCGGTCAATAGCATTTGCGTAGCTTTCATCCACTGTTTCTGGTAGATTTTCGAGGATTTCCCAGATTTGCTCAGGGTCATCAAGGTTGCTGAGGGCAGCCATATGAAGTTTGACTAATAGAAACCTAGAACTGTTAGATATAGCTTTTATCAAGAACGCTTCATGTAGTAGCTTACATTTCCCCTGATTTTCTTCTCACTTTAGATTTAATGACTTCCCTAGAGCCTTTTTGTAATGTCGAGTCATTGTCAATTTCGGAATCTATGTATTCATCAATATCCGACTTCAGAGCTTTTATAACCTCTAAGCTGAAGCCTTCAGACAGTTCGTCTCGTTTCTCAAGAAGTCTGGCAGTGACCAATATCCTAACATCTTCGTTGATTTTTTTGAGACTATCGAGTAGGGGCTTCCGGATTCTGAGCGCGCACTCGTCCATAGCATCGAGAATAATGTAAAAAGGTCTATTTGAAAGCAGATTGGACAAGAAATTTGTCAATATTTCCTCGCTGAGTTTGGGATACTGTCCATTGTATTTACCGCGGCTTGTCTGCGCCTTCCATGCCTCTTCTATAATGGATGGAATAAGTGGCATTTCTGCCACAATTTGTCTGACGACACTCCCAAGAAGATCTCGCACTGTGGTCTCGCGCTTATGAGACATGTAAAGGAATGCAACTACAGGTTCAGACTTGTCCTTTGTCGCTACATTTTGCAAATGCCGTATTATGATTGACCTGCACGTTATCTTAGCCGCAGTGCTATGTGCAAAACAAGAAATGCTTGCATCTTACGCTAATACACTCTTACCAGCTCCCGCTATCGCTTATTAGTGTTGAATGTATTTCAGGTTGAGGTTGGGACTTACGTTTTCCTGTATACCAGAGTTTTGAGGAACGTGTTTTCGTCCAATTTTGAAAAGTTTTTGAGTCTAAAAGCTTTTTTCCAGCATTTGGACGTCCCTTCACCCGCTCCAACAGTTCCCCATGTCTCGTCTCAAAATCTAATGGAGACAACCATTCAAGAATCTCGTTGCGCTCTTCTCGACTGAAACTTTTGTCGATCGCTTCAATGCTGCGACCCGCCCTTTTGATCTCTCGATAATTAGCAGTATCAATGCACCGGTCAACCTGATTCTTCGCGGAACGCATCTCGGAGAGGAGTTTGCTAAGCTCAATGTCCTCATTAAAGGCAAGCTTAATCCCTTTCTCTAATAATCTCATTAGCTATATCATGTCAGCTTAAGTATGTATCTGTTATATACTGAACCGCCCATCGCGTTTTTCGATGGCAATCGCGCAAAACTTCAAGGAACAGCAGAATACTGTAGTAATGCGACTTCTGAGAATATGAAGAGTGCGATCACCCGCATCATGCAGATATTTACTGATCATTGAAATCTCCTCGAATAGCGCTTTCGTGTCAGCGAAGAAAGATTCTAGAATCCCAACGTTTTTTTGTGTCGCTGCAAACGCTTTGAATAACAAGGCAAAACCTTGCAGGATTATGGTAGCTGGAGAGACGACTGGCACTGCCTGTATCAAAGTTGGTAAGAGGCTAAGATCCTACCAGGGCAAAGAGAATAACCGCCGCTACTATTTGAAAGACTCCGCTTGCAATACCGATGGCTGTCTGAATGGCTTCAATATGACGGCCGACCTTCCGGCAAATCTCTTTTACGGGGCCTTCGCTTTTCTCCAATGACCTCTCCAATGTTTCTGACCATTTCGAAGGGTCTAGAATTGCTTCGTTGAAAGCACCGCCATACTTTTGATATGCAGCAGTAGTGAAAAATTTCTTTTGTGCGTCTTCCCAAAGGTCCAAAATATTATTTTCGACCATTGATTCAGGTTTTGGCAGTTCCTGGGCCATCTTTAATGGTATTAGAACTCTCTGAGTAAATGTTGATTTGAGAAGAAATTGAGAAGTTGTAACAAACACAGAAGCAAAATGATACGATTGCAGGTCTGAAAAAAATCAACACAAAGGGCAAAACGAATCATTTTTAATAGCCAATAGTTCACGACGTATATGCGGCTGAGCCGCAAGTGTATCTCCACTCGGAAGTTTTCGATAAAACATCCCTGAATGCACATATCCTTTTCATTATGCCATTGGAAACACGTCAACACACCACTTTGGTGTCCTAACTCACCTAACTCACCTAGCCACCTCCCCCAAATGATCATAGGATGATCATCGGTGAATTGGCCAGTCGATAGGGTATTACCCCAACAAAGCTTATTGGGCAATAGGCTAGGGTATTGACCCACGAGCTGGCTCTTTGCCCAATACCCATGCTCCGGAATAGAGCAGCCGAGCCAACTCAACAGATCGATAGTCTAGATCAATGTTCGGCAATGTTATGAACAGGAAGTGATAACTATGTAACTAAGGGAATCTTAGGTTCAATTAGTAAAAATAATTATAGCAGAATCTTTAAAAGGATTTCATTATATATATAGTTACATCTTGATAAGTAAATGAAAACACTGGGTATAATCAAACTCCAGGTGAGCTCTAGAAATCAAAGAGTTCACTGGGACTAAGTAAAATGGGTGGGAATAACCTCACTGGGTGTAAACAGGGGTAAGCACCCGTTCCTAGTAATAGCGCATTTGATTGTGCCCTACTGCTTGTTTTCTTCCTTGAATACTTGTTTATTTATTCCTTCATGGTGTGTCATGGCATTCGTGGAATGGAAATGGGATTCGAAACTGGAGTTGAATGAAAGCGAAACCGAAGATAAGCTTTGAGACATTGAAGTGGTATTCATTTCTTTCTTTCTTGTATCGTATTGAGAAGCAACTTAACGCTCTAAAACCTAGTACGGAAAATAACTCACAAACGCTTTTCGCCATCTAATCATTAAGCTCTAGTTGAGATATTCATCTTGATCATCATTCATCATATTCCTTCCATTCATCCATTCGTCTTTTCTCTTTCTCCAAACTCCCCTTTCCTATCAATTTGCAAAATCTAATAACTTCTTCCGTACATACAATACTTCTCCGCCAACACTCCACACTCTGGGTTCAAACATTTCGTTTCACCCTTGACGAGGCCTTCTGGTTGCTCAAATGGAATACACAAACTCTTCATTCCCATCGTTGGAACCTTCTTTCCATCAGGTCCAACTTCTTCACTAGCACCGCCCTTCGTCAAGTCCTTAATCTTATCTTCGCACTTTTCGCCCAAGCAGGATGGAATAAGGACAACGTTCTTGGCATCAAGTGCAGGGACAACTTCGCTCCAATCGTTGATGACAAGTCGGTGAGCTTTGAATGCTGCTTCGGCCTTCGTATAGAGAGAGCTTTGGATGGTTTCGAGGAGCACTGGGATTTCGGTCGAAAGATTTGCAATGGAAATCGTGCCTTTCTCACCGGTATCACGACGGGCGTAAGAGACGACTTCTTGGGCGGCATCTCTTGGTCCATATTCAAGACGGAGAGGAACTCCCTTCAATTCCCAATCGTTGAATTTCCAGGCTGGGGTATATCCATCGCGAATATCGTAATCGGCGCGGACACCAGCTTTCTTGAGAGTATCCTTGATAGATTGGAGTTCATCGTATCTCTTGGCTTTTTCTTCAGGGGTAGTTTTATTCGTAATGCCTACTGGGACAATAATTGCTTGGAGTTTTGCGATACGTGGTGGGAGAACAAGTCCTTTGTCATCACCATGAATCATGACCATGACACCGATAACACGAGTTGAAAGACCCCAGGAGTTTTGCCAGACGTGAAGATGACCAGCCTTTTCGCCATTTTTTGGAGTTGGGTCCTCGACGGTGATATCGAACATCTTACTGAAGTTTTGACCGAGGCAGTGAGAAGTAGCACCTTGAATACCGCGTCCATTAGATGGAATATATCCTTCAACTGTGGTAGTATAGTATCCTCCTGCAAACTTCTCCTTCTCGGTTTTGCGACCACGAACAACTGGAACTGCCAATAATTGTTCGTAGACACCAGCATAAAATTCAAGGATCTGAAGAACTTCCTCGCCAGCGAGTTCTTCCGTAAGATGTGCGGTATGTCCTTCCTGCCATAAAAATTCTCTAGCTCTCAAGAATGGAGTTGTTTGCTTGGCCTCCCAACGAACGACACTGTTCCACTGATTTAATCGCAAAGGAAGGTCACGATGACTTCGGATCCATTTCGAATAATATGGGTACATGACAGCTTCAGAGGTAGGACGAACTGCGACAGGGACTTCGAGGTCTTTATCACCTCTTTATTGCAGTTAGTACAACAGGGTAGAATGGGAACAAGATAACGAAACTCACGCCTTGGTGACCCAAGCAAGCTCAGGAGCAAAACCTTCAACATGGTCCTTCTCTTTCTCCAATGACTTTGAAGACAAGAACATTGGGAAACTAGCCTCCTCTACATTAAGTGTCTCAATTTGCGCTTGAAACCAATTTCGAATCTGATTCCAGATAAACATAGATTGGGGACGTAAAATAAAGAAACCAGAGATTTCATTATAATACTCGATCATCTCTGCTTTCAATACTACCTCTTGATACCATTGTGAGAAATCTTCCGACTTCTTGACTGTGATACCAATAATATCATCTGTTTTCTTACCCCCCACTACAGGAAGCGCTGCATTTTTGGCAGCTTTCGCGGTTTTATCTGCGGCCATTTTTGCTTCTTTGGCAGCCTTTTTCAAGGCACTCTTAGATGGCCCTTCTTGCGCAACTTCTGGAGTAGTGGAATCCGCCATGATTGTGGTTGTTGGGGTGGAAGGTGAAGGTTCAAAGAGAAGGTGTGGGATCTATTTATTGAAAGTGTAACCACCAGGACTGACTGACTCCATTCGATGCTCCCCCGCCCTAAATTTTAAGCGACAAGGATTTATTCAGCCTTGCGCATTTAATAAGTGGGCTTCCCCCTGGTCTGGTCGTGTTCACTAACTACTTTAACGAGGCTGAGCTCTTGCCTTAAATTTCAAGGCCAAATGCTTAAAAATATTAGCGTGGAAAGCTCTCGCGTCCGTTTTCTTTCTCGACGACGAAGAAATATTACCAGAATATTTACCGTCGTTTTTAGAATATCAACAATATGGGGTCCCTTTTCGAACAACCTAGAAATGCTGGAACTTTGTGTATGTTTGCCCTTGAAAGTTCTGCTGGTATAAATGCTAATATCAAGTAGTCCTCGGCGGCCAAAAGATTAGTGGACAAGATATTCGGGATCAAAATGGTATGAGCTATAATGATTATGGAAAAGGTATGAACTAACCCTATTCACAGTTCTTGCAACTCAGGCTATTGCAAATGTTGTCAAAAGTTCATTTGGTCCAAGTGGTTTGGACAAAATGATGGTGGATGATATAGGAGTATGCTTGTCCACTCCAAAAGAACCCCACCAAATACTGATTTTGGGCAGGACGTTACAGTTACAAATGATGGCGCAACCATCCTGAGCTTATTAGATGTCGAACATCCAGCGGGCAAGATCTTAGTCGACTTGGCACAGCAGCAAGATAAAGAAGTGGGAGATGGAACAACATCTGTGGTTATTATCGCAGCAGAACTTCTTCGACGAGCCAACGAACTTATGAAGAACCGTATACATCCTACCACAATCATCACAGGTTACCGTTTGGCACTTCGAGAAGCCGTCAAGTATATGCACGAGAACATCAGTGTGAAGGTGGACCAGTTGGGCCGAGAATCTTTAATCAGCATTGCCAAAACTTCCATGTCGAGTAAGATTATTGGATCAGATTCCGATTTCTTCGCAAACATGGTTGTAGATGCTATGCAAGCAGTCAAGTCGACAAATACCCGACAGGAAGTCAAATACCCCGTTAAAGCTGTCAACATTTTAAAAGCACATGGCAAAGGATCTTTGGAGTCCATGTTGGTCAAGGGATATGCTTTGAACTGCACAGTTGCATCACAAGCAATGAAGACAAGAATTACGGATGCCAAAATTGCTGTTCTAGATATCAACTTACAAAAGGAAAGGATGAAGCTTGGCGTCAATATTACAATCGACGACCCACAACAATTGGAACAAATCCGACAAAGAGAGGCTGGAATTGTCATGGACCGAATCGATATGATCCTCAAGGCTGGAGCCAATGTTGTTATGACGACAAAGGGTATTGACGATATGTGCCTGAAACTCTTTATTGAGAAGGGTGCCATGGCCGTGCGAAGATGTAAGAAGGAGGATCTGAGAAGAATAGCAAAGGCAACTGGCGCTACCTTAATCAGCTCATTGTCAGATCTGAACGGTGATGAGAAATTCGAGGCTTCTTCATTAGGTCATGCCGAAGAAGTTGTCCAGGAGAGAATATCTGATGACGAATGTATTTTGGTTAAGGGTACCAAAGTTCACACTTCTGCTTCGATTATCCTCCGAGGACCCAATGACTACCAACTCGACGAGATGGAAAGATCCGTTCACGATTCTCTATGTGCTGTTAAGCGAACCTTAGAGAGTGGAAGCATCGTTCCTGGAGGTGGTGCATGCGAGACTGCACTCCACATTTATTTGGAAGAATTCGCCGGTACCGTTGGTTCAAGAGAACAACTTGCCATTGGCGAATTCGCACAAGCTCTCCTCGTTATCCCCAAAACTCTCGCTGTTAACGCCGCTAAAGACTCCTCGGAATTAGTAGCACAACTCCGTTCCCGTCACGCCCTATCACAACGCATCAAGGAAGGAGATGCCAACGAGGACGAAAAGACCATTGCCAAGAAGAAGAACTACAAGAACTACGGATTGGATTTGTTGAAGGGCAAAGTAGTGGATGAGATTAAGGCCGGTGTTTTGGAGCCAAGTATGAGCAAGATTCGACAATTGAAGTCGGCAGTTGAGGCTTGTATTTCTATTATGAGGATAGATACTTTGATTAAGCTGGATCCGGAACAGAGAGAGGATGATGGACATGGACATTGATGATTGATGGCTTTTACATGAAGAAATGACCTACAGTATGAAGGCGATGTAATATTACGGGATATGACAATGTGAATCAAAAGAAAACATTTACCTGTAACTTTTCTGTTTTTAATTCATAAGTTCCAGCCAGTTCGATCGATTATTTCAAAAGAATAGATACCCTTGGGCATGCCATTTGGAGACTTGGTTGCTTTCACGCCATGTGTAACCTAACCACAAAAACGATTGACTCCATGATTTTCCAATATTTGAAACTTTTCGAAGCGATATCATTTATCCGATCTTTTGTACAAAGGCCATTCCACCACCCCTTCTACAAAGCCATAAAGCTTCCAGATCAAGGTCTATCATTCTCTCTCGTTTAAAGTAAAAAAAAAACGTCGTCTCGTCTATCCTCCACTCTTGTGCACTCCTCCAACTTTATACAACTACAAAACTGTTCTCCACCAGATCCTCAAATTTAACCAATAACCAAGGAAGATTCTTCGGCGAATTCGTATTCGGGGACTTCCAAGTTCAATGGAGCAGGTCCCTTTCTTATACGGCCGGAGATATCGTAGTGGGAACCGTGACATGGGCAGAACCATCCTCCAAAATCACCAGCTTCTCCAATTGGGACGCATCCGAGATGTGTGCAGACACCTGTTTGGCTCCTAGTTAGTATTTGGTGTCGATTGGATCGTATGAAGTGTAGTAGGATAACACGTACCAACCATAACCAACCATTCTGGCTTCTTAACACGGTCGGCATCAGATTGTGGATCTCTCAAACTCTCAACTTTGACGTTCTCGGCCTCCTTGATCTCATCCGCGGTTCTGTGTCGGATGAAGACGGGCTTTCCACGCCACTTGATAATGACCTATTTTGTGTATTTGTGTCAGGACTTTATCTTTGATAATGTCGGATCGATTAAATGGAGTAGTAATAGTAGTAAACGTACGTTCTTGCCCTCAGGAATAGCAGCCAAATCGACCTCAACCTTAGCCATAGCCAAAACGTCTGCAGATGCGGACATGTTCACGAGGAAATCTGTTTAAAGTCCGTTGTCAGTCTCTCGGTCTAATGGGCAGAAACTCATCAATTCCCTCAATTGCATTTGCAACCATATCCCCCAACCTTCTCATCGATCATCATCTCCATGCTAAAATTCAATAATCCTCCACTCGCTGATCCGATATCCTATCCACACATCCAAGGACAAGGAAAAAAGACAAACCTTGAACAGTAGCCTTTGCCCCCGCAGCCGTCAAAGCACCCATAGCCCCCACCATAAAGTACTGATAAACCAAATTACTACCACCACTCTTCTTACTTCTGTATTTGCTGAAATCGGGAATCTTGCTGAATCTATCCGTGGTGGATGCGGTAGCATCGGGACGAGCTGGTGTAGTGGAGAGGGCGCGCATGGCCGGGGTTGCGGCAGAGAATGTGCGAGGGGCGCTGCGCAGGAGTGCGCGGGATGTGAATAGTGATGCCATCGGGGGCGTGTGTCGTGTCGTGTATTGAGATGGAGAGGAGAGGTAGAGTGGTGGTGGTGGTGTGGGATATAATTGAGTGTTAGGGTGGATTCGGAGTGGAATTGAAATTTGAGGTTGTTCGGTAAGGATTACGATGGGCTTTGTTTTGATTGGTTGGTGGGTTGGAGCTTGATTTTCGTGTGGGACGAGATGCTACTACAACCAGAACACAGAGGACATTTTAAATTTTGATTCCAACTATGCCAAAAGATACCTTTGAAGATTAAGGAGCTCACCATTTATATTGTATCCTCGATGTAATATGTCGATGATTTGATCAATAATCGAATATATTGTAATTATTCCATCTCATCTCGCTCTCGCTCTCGCTCTCTCTCTCTCTCGTGGCACACAAAACCGGCCAAAAAAGCCAGCTACCAAGTTAAAGCCGAACAATAAGCTCATTGTTGCTCGTATAGCTTAGCTAATCGAAAGAAGGCGACATGGCTTGATTCATCTGGTACCTGTACCTTTAGATGATCCAAACTATGAACTGGAGATTCGGCGACATGCCACGAGGAAACAGATCCGAGTGCTACTTGTCATATTATTCTTAACGTGAATTTATATGAATATTCAAAATCTTCGGACATTCTAGGAACTCATTCTTTGATGCCATGCTACTATTTCAGAATATACGTGTCAAAGTCAATTGGTAAATGTTGTCAAATGCGTGGTGTTAATTAAACATAATTTATCTATCATTGCTAACCATTACCAAATACAACAGCTGCAGACTGACAATAAATTTAAGATATACTGTCAATTCATGCTTATCGATTCAACTTTTTACATCACCATATCAATAATCATTCTGACATTATCCTCCAAACTAATGAAAACGAATGTTCCTGTATCCAACAATATTTATTTCAAAAGCACCGTTTTAGGCGACCCCTCTGGCGTTCTCTCTTTCCCCTTTCCACATGATACTAGGTGCATTGAGCCGCCTCAAATCATCCCACCAACCGACAAACCCACGCACGGAGAGCCGATCTAAAACCATAAGCCCTACCAATACCCTTAGATATCAAATCCTCCAGTAAGCAGCATTACGCCATCTGGGTCATACTTTTCTCGGATCTCTCTCAACCTCGCTGCATTTGTTGGTCCATAGATTTGGTTACCGTTATAAGTACTCAAAGCATAATTTGGATATGTATACAAATCCTCGGAATAGATTCCCTCACTTTTAGCTACATCAGTGAGATGGGAGATAGTCTGTTGCAGAAGACCTCTCCAAAAAGCATCTTCCGATGGCGATGTCCACGCGAAATAGACGTTTAATGGTATTGGGGATTTTGCGTGTGGAAAAGCCGACTCTGTGGCGTATTTTCCATAGTCGAGGAAAGGCTCAATCTCGTAATTGAGGAATGTCCCACCATGAAGAAGAGCAATTGTTCCATAAAAGACAGATTCATTATGAACTGCTTTCATGAATCCTTCTGTTAGACCAGTAGTCATCATGGAATGAAAAGAGCCCCTGTACCCGGCTTGGAGATTGGACGGAGTGACATTGGCAAATGATGCGAAAGATTGTGTTTTGACATCAGATATGATTGGAAGGCTGCTGATGTTGTTGTATGGATCAAAAGCTGCAGGTCGACTTGGGCCATCGTAGAACATAATAAGGATGGCACCTTGAATTAGACCATTGTTGATGGTGAGTATGACTTGGGCTTTGGGATCTGTATTCTCGTTTTGGAATTTATCAGTGGCGGTAATGAGATCGGGGATTGCATCAACCCCGTATACGATAAAACCACCATAGACCATGGGCACCTGTGGAACCGTTTTGAGAACAACACTCGTGACAATCCCGAATCGATTTAGACCACCTTTAAGGGCAAAAAAGAGGTCAGGATTCGTGGAATCAACAGTGGTTATGGTGCCGTTTGGGAGAACAAGGTTGTAGGAGACAACTGTGTCACAGGTCAGGCCATATTGATCTGTCAACCAGGAATAACCTCCTCCAAGAGTGAAGCCACCGACACCGGGTCCAACGACACGCCCGCCCACAACGTTAACGCCCGTTCCGTCGAGCGTCGTGAAAACATCAGTCCAGATCTATCAATTGTGTCAATACTTGATGAATAAACGGAGCTTTTCGAGAAGACGGGAACAACCTACGTTTCCGGTTCCTAAAACCACTGTACTTTTATCCTCAGAAAGTGTGACCTGGGTCAAATTTACTAGCGAGATGTGGACACCAGTGGTACTGGAGAATCCAGGATTGCTTGCATGGCCCCCCGACTTCACGGCGAATGGTTCTCGATTGGCTGCAATAATTCTCAAGACAGTAGAGACATCCTCATCACTGGCGACTTTTACCGTGCATTCAGGGTTTTGAGTGCTTGAAGTCATCCAATGTTCGATTTCAGATACGTAATTAAGCGTCAAATCCAAGGGAAGATAGACATCGCCAGTGATATTGCCTTGGATTTGTTGACAAATATTGCTTCCTGATAATGCCTGCCAGTTTAATAGAGCAGCAGACGCGAGCGACAAGAGCAGATAAATGCATATATATAGCATAATGAAGGATGAGAGATGGCGGGAGTTGGGGGCTTTGCAAAATCTAAAAGTTAAGACAAAGAGAAAAGGGTATGTAAGTGAAGTGTGGTAGAGGTAGTTTTTTGAGAGTAGTGAGTGAATGGGGACGAGCTTTTTGGTGAACACTAGTCGCCAAGAGAAGCATAGGAAATGAAATATTCACCTACCACTTCCTTGAATCTGCGTAGTATTGATTACCTTGGAAAGACATGCCAGCCAATAACTTTGATCAGCTAAAGTGGTGATCTACATCTAGAAGCCAACTGAGATGATTGAGCCGTGTATGGTAACATCGTGATCGGTAGTAATTCTTGTGACCATATATTAGAGCAGAGGCATTTAGAGAATGCCATAAATTAACTACCTATCTCCTTCCCCATTTGAAAGAGTCTATCTTTAGAAAAGATAAATCCAATTGAGGGATAGTTAATTTCATACTTTAAGAGATACTAGGTAGGATTGATAATATAGTTTGTGTTTCCTGTATCTATTTGTAAGCAATTTTAAGTGTGGGTAGGTATTCATAAAATGATCTAAACCAATCGGATTTCATTAGATTCAAGCGAAACTATTCTGATCACCTAGGTATTCGAAGGTCTTCCTTGAAGTTTAATCATTGGAGATAGCTAGTTCATTGCCTCTCTAAATGTCTCTGTTTTTCCTTTTGTCATAATTTCTTTTAAGGGTTGAAATATACCGGTGAATAGTAGCGACGAAATCAAGGCACATTCGGCTCTAAACTTTTAGTATGGCTTCCTAAAAAATTTCTTGGTTAAATTACAGAACAGCACAACGGGTGGAGTATGTCGGACCTCCCTTCGAACGGTCCGAAGTGTCCCCATTACCGGATCACTTCCGGCGAGGTCGTTTTGGAGGCTTGAGACAACGCAATACCAGCATAAAACATTGAAGGGAGGTCAGTAGTGCCTCGCCTGCAATTACAATGTTTTGATGGCCAAATCCAACCCGGGCAATGGAATGATACTCGCTCCTCTTCCGGAATGTACGAGGCCATATTGGAAAGTTCGGACATTCAAGCATTAAGCTGGTGTCATCTAATCACGCTCAGTTTGTGAATATTCAAGGCCATCGTGTGGACAATGCAGGTTTTCTTTGGTCTCATTGGCGCGAGCTAGAAAGAAGGTTCTAATTCTATTCCAGATGCCATCGACTTCGATCATCATGGTTATTTGTCGCACTAAATATAAGTTTGAGCCATTCCGGTTCAGCAGTACTGAATTTTCACGCCGTCTACCTTCTATAAGTACACGTGACCGGGAATTGTCCGTTGAGTGCAGATCTATACAGTACCTTTCAATGCCCGCATCATAAACCTCTCGCCAATTGCATATTCCTTGAAATTTTATACTTACCCAGGTTCTAGACTCCCCAGCACAATGACAGTTGCTCACAAATGAGATGCCTTCTGCCCGGTCATAGTTCGATCTACTTATGGTAACATCTGCACGGTCCGCGCACATCAAATACAAGAAGTACATCTTGTAGATGTAGTAGATCTTCGTATATCTAGTTATATGCTAGCTACGGCGTAGCTTGGGTATGAAGTTCTCAAATAACACCGAAATGTTCTTCATCTAGATCATGCTGTATTACAAACTCCCATCACTGTCACTCTTCCCCTTTCTTCCACAGCTGTACCCATCGTTTGAAGCGCATTCCTTGTGGGCAACCAGTCAACATGAGGTATCTCACGGCGACTACTGGATACGTCTTTCTTTGGGTTGCTACCACATTTGCATTCCCGGTCAATGATCAACTTATGCAGCGTGCGCCTCCAATACCTCCCACAGATGATCCCTTTTATGTGCCACCAACAGGCCTCGAGGATTCTCAGCCCGGAGCAATCTTACGCAGCAGATCAATAGGTGCTCTTTCATTTTCGGGTGCTGTGTCATTCCAAGTCAAGGCTGCATATCAACTTCTCTATAGAACGACGGATAGCTTGGGTAACGCTTCAGCAGCGGTTACGACGATCATTGTGCCAAAGAATGCAAATGCATCAAGAGTGCTTTCATTCCAATCTGCAACAGATGCTGCATGGGCTAACTGCGCACCATCTTACGCAATACAATTAGTGTCAGATAATGGAGGTATTGGTGGTACTGAGACTCTGCTCGTCATCGCTGCTCTCGATCAAGGGTGGATAGTTAACCTTCCTGATTACGAGGGCCTTCATGCTGCTTTCACATCCGGTTTACAAGCTGGTAGAGCGACTCTCGATTCCGTTCGTGCAGCTCTGTCGTCTGAGGATTTGACTAGCATTTCACCCCAAGCCGAGTATCAAATGTGGGGTTACTCCGGAGGATCTTTGGCTTCTGAATGGGCGGCAGAGCTTCAACCTTCCTACGCACCAGAGCTTAGCTTTAAAGGAGCTGCCCTGGGTGGTCTTGTGCCAAACATCACATCCGTGCTACTATCCACCAACAAAAGTTTTTTCAGTGGTCTGATACCCGCCGGAATCATCGGCCTCACGAATGCTTACCCAAAGTTTAAAGAGTTTGTCCATGAACATGTCTTACCATCAAAGGCTTCGGGTTTCTACAAAGCATCCACTCAATGCTTCTCCAACAATACATCAACCTATCTGAATCAAGACATAAGCTCATATTTAGACCAAGAGATAACCACTTTCCTCACCGGTTATCCAAAGGAGATTTTGGACATGACTGGGCAAATGGGTGTATATGGAACTCCCAAGATGCCGATATTCCTATACAAAGCCATAGAGGACCAGGTTTCAGTAATTGAAGACACGGACGCGGTTTTCAGCAAGCTCTGCTCTCAGGGTGCCAATATTGAATATGTTCGAGATATGCTTGGGGATCATACTTCTGAATCGATCACTGGCGCCGGTGATGCGTTTCTCTTTCTGATTGATAGATTCAATGGTGTTGCTGTGAAATCCGGGTGCACTTCAAGCAATGTCTTGACTACTCTTAATCCCAGGGCTATTGCGGCGATGGGAACTATAGTTGCTGATGCACTGTTGGCTTTACTGCAAGTCCCTGTTGGTCCTTGGGGTATTTTTGGATCGTGGGCAGCATTTGCTTGAACATAATTTCCAAGCATTCAATTTGGCTTGATGTGTGGGATTTGGTTGAAGGTGTGCAGTGGTTATTATCTTAGATGTTCATAATTGGAGGTGCATATCACGTTCTTGGAGAAGTTGGACTAGATTCGGTCGCATGGTTGTGTCATAATCTCGAATTTTTAAGATTACATAGAGTATATAACTTGATGTTAATGTTTCGTGCCTGATGCTCTATCGATATATCGAACGCCGAATAAATGCAAAATGAGTTGGGTATCAATATATCGTCCATTGTTCCAAATCACCTACTCTTTCTATTCTTCTCGTCTCAGGTTACTCCCTATTCCCAAAATACCCCTTCTTTTTTATAGTTTTTATCAACAACTTCATTATCGTCCTCTTCGTCATGGTCCTCCTCATCACCATCTTCTTCATCAATCCAGTGATGCTACCCGGTAACCAGTTCGAAAAGTTCAACTTCCCACCAATCACTCCAATCACGAATATTTCATGGACCGTCTCAAACTATGCCTCTTATGCCTCTTCTCGTCCTTCTCCGCTAACATCGTAACCTCCTCATAATAAGGATATCCAATCCTAATCGGAGGTTTCGGTTTCGGTTCCGGCTCTGGGTTGTTCTGATCTCGGACTTTATGTGAAGCGTTTAACGAGCGCGAACGACGACCAAGGAAGTTTCGCGGTGTTGAGGGAGCTCTAGTTGATCTTGAGCGGCATATCGGTGAGGATGAGGTGGATGTTGTGTTGCTTGAAAGTCCAGAGTCCGTCCTTGACCCATGGTGGTGATGATGGGAACTTATGTTTCCCATTGTTAATGGTATGATGTGATCTTTCTCTTGGTATAAAGACTTGTAATATATTGTAGATACTTCGATGTGACAAGGAAGTGATTAAGCTTATCTGGATGAGCCATTCTGGCGGAATCCCCTGGTACATATACAAATACTACATTAAGATATTTGGACTCACGGTCTATCAAGGCGGAACATGGAACACCATTCCCTCCGTGGAATGTGACCTAGTTCACCGTAGCTTAAGATTTTCAAACGGTCAAAAAAAGCTTACCACGAGAACAAACTTCAAAGCAACAGTGCACACGATATCCTGAGCTTCCAAAGTTACGTCAATTTTTTTTTGGCGTGATTACGGATCGGCACATGGTTGATTCCGCGAATCCGACAAATGAAGATTTTCAACCAGCATCATTGCGAGTGCATGTTGTCCGAAATCCGTTTACCGTTACTTTGAGAAGGATTCAAAGATCATTGGTGGGTGCGGAGAAAGTTAGAAAGGTCCGCAAGACTAATCAAATAAACAACTTTGTTTCTGAAGGCCAGGTAACTGAAAAGATACTGTATACTGAAAAGATACTGCATACTGAAAAGATACTGCATACTGAAAAGATACTGTATATTGTAGTTCGTTTCGTCTTCCGCCCCCAAATCATCAATGTCGATTTAATACGGAGTTTTGACTCTTTAAAAGTTTGACTCTGAAGTATAGAGGGATGGCTCAAACGTTGGGGAAAGTTTCAAACGTGAATTGAAAAGCCACGAGTTCACCATGCGCCGAGCAAACATCTGATATGCACATGTCAACTGACAAAAAGCTTGAGAAGCTTGTCTTTATCACCCTGTCATGCTGCTTGTGGGACGAGAAAAAGACGGATTTTACTCTCGGGCAAAGTAACGGACGAAAGACTAATCATTTTTTGACGGACAAATGCGAGCCCGAACACTCCGTTTGATTTTATGGAGGGTTTCGGAAAAGATGATTATGTAAGGATTGTATTATGTAAGCTCGCTAGGTAGCGTGGCAGTTAGTATTGCAGCTCACATAGATCTTTAATCCATCCGAGCTGTCTCAACACTCATCACATTTATCTTTAGCACTTATTTGCGATGCAACATGGTCTGAGCAGTATCAGACGGCATGCGAAGAAGGTTTCAGCCTTATACATGATACAGGGCACTTCATCCAGGGGTCAAGACTTTAAGTTTATCTCCCATGAAAACTCAATTCTGATACATACATGTCGCATCGAACTACTAAGTATATAAGCTGGCGAGACTAGGTGGAAAAAAAGATATAATCATCGTCACAGAATGGCTGTATCTAAATGGTAGGCTTTGCGCCCGACATGACCTATATTAATCACATTCGAATTCAGAATGACTTACATACACATTCCTCTATCGGGCAAACAAAACCCTTGTCTGAGCCACATAGGATGGATATAGCTGGATAGTGATAATCAAAATCACCATACGGGTAAGAAATGAGTATTCGTATCGGGACAAGCATAGCAGTCATTACTCATCGGATTTTCACGACCATGAAGTTGAAGAGTCGAGACTCGCACTCTTAAATCTCAGATATGAATTCACCTACCAGACTTCACTTCACCTCCTTAGCAATCCACTTTACCCGCAGAAATACCATCGCCAACCTCGAACTCAAAAGAGAATCAAGAAGTAGTCCAACTTACAAGAAGGCAAAAGCCTAACCCGCCACGGGGCTAAAGCAAATCCCTGGTGGGATTTATTATTGGAAATGGTGTTGTCGGTATACGAGATTAATATTGCGTTATTTTGTCGTCGGCCACTTTTCATCCACATCTTAAACACAACTTTTCCTGACCAACTGATCTAAGATAATTGTCTGTTGCGTTCAATGAATTGGTTATACTTACAACGATATATATCTCATATTTGCCTGATATCTGTATGCTTGCACAAAGCTGATGCGATGCTATCTGACTGCAATTTCGACTCCACACTCCAAGATGTTGTTTACAAGATACTTATATTTGGAAATGTTCCACAGTTGGTTCAATGGCAAGGAGAAATCAAAGACCATGCGTCCTAATCACTTTTTTCTTTTATTATATTTATGTGCGATGGCCAGGTTTCCATCAATAAATGTTTCTTCTTCTGGTTTATCTTGTGATACCACGATTACTGTGTATGCCTAATTGTGATCAAAGTGTTCGATGCCATCACACTCTTTGCCGTCGGTATTGCGCTCCGTTTCCTCACTTATTTTTGAGACTGTCTAAATTATTCCGATTACTCTTTGAGTTCTTTCAAAATTTGGCCTGGGCTGATGAAAACCGCTACTTGAAATCTTCACCAATGATCTCTTTACACAATCCGTGGTGGAGAGAATGTTGAAGTGAGCATTGTACCACCCAATTAATATCCACCATTAACGGCCATCGCAACCTATTCTATGGCGTGCCAAAAGGATGCAAGGTCTACTCACTGAAGATATAGAGAATTTGGTGGTCTAGTACAATAAACTTCCGCAGCTTCACATTTGATTTTCGTATTAGTCCCCGCTGACAAATATGAATTGAGCACAAAAACACAATTCAAAACTTTCCGATGGAACAAAACTTGTAGTGTGAGTTTGACCTTGCACGGCAGTTCAAGCCATGATGGAAAACGTATTGATATGTTTGAAATCTTGAGGGAAAAATCACCTGAGTTGCGTTCCTGGCACTTAAATTTTGATGTCCGCCTATAACCTCTGTACTTTGACTTTGCTTTCCGGTTATGAATGTGAATGTAATCAACTCGATGTAGCGGCTATACGAGTTATATCTCCCAACCGTGACGTAGTTCTATACATTTTTGATTGAATTTTGGTAGTTTTTATCTCCCGAGGAATCTGATGTCACTCAATTCGCGCTGTTGGATGAATGTTCTTAGGCCTCATGGACATAAAAGAAGGCGTTGCCGGTGCACACTGAGTACAAAAGTGAAGGGGATTTTTTTCTCTTAGCTTTGTTTTCGTAAATGATGTCGGAATCGTAAGCGATGAAGAAGGGTTGTCGATACCAGCGGCTCGGATCCAAAACATTGATTGGTTGGTTCATTCATTTGTTATATTTATCCGTACTTTACCCAACCGACCCTGTAAACGACTTATCCGTATCAGGGATTTCGTCCGCAATCAATCCTTCAATTCTTCACGGCCATTTCCTCAGATGTTCAAAGCTTGCTGCAGCATTTTCGCTGTTTCGCTGTTCTTGCTATATCATTTGATGCCAACAGTCAAGAGGTTGGGCTCAGACGGGACCAAGAGGCAACACTGTATAAAGACCGAAAATAATGGCATCGCTTATCAAGCAAAGCTGCTCTAACCTTTAACTAATATAGGGGCTAAATACATGTTTTTATCGGAGCTCAACCGGATTTTAAGGCCCTGCAAAGTACCTGCTTGCAAATCTATGCAGGCGAGTGCCAACACAGTAAAGTCATGCTGGAGTCGATGTTCTTTAAGCGACATACGATATAAATTGCACATCCAGAATCTGACAATGTCAAGTGTCACAATATTCAAGAAACATATTACAAAATGGGGGTTCTTCTGACTTCGCTGTTGGTGGTTCTATCTTTCTCAATATGGTATTTATCTGCTCTTCCACGCAATTATCTTGATGCGAAGAAATCCGGACTGCCTATCAGATTCGGTGTCTGGGGTTCAGCAAATCCCCTATGGCTTATAATCTCTATAATTGCCTATTATTCTACTCTCGAAAAGTTTTTACCCTGTTTTATATTCGATCGAATTAAGATCACTATTCTAGCGTGGGAGCACTATTGCAAGTATTCTGTCTATAAAAAATGGGGAACTTCATTCATTCTTGTTTCGCCTGGGAAGAACACGATCTTTGTCGGAGACCCTGAAGTAGCTGAGCAGGTTTTAACAAGACGGAAAGATTTTGCAAAAAATGAAATTGCTCTCCGTGGGTGCCTCTCCCAATATTTCTCGTACAGATACATGAGCTGACTTGGGTGTAGAAATAATGGATGTTTTTGGGCCAAATATCAGTGCTAGCGATAAAGAAGATTGGCAACGACATCGAAGGATTGTAGCGCCTGCTCTGAATGAGCGGATTATGAAAGAAGTTTGGAATGAAACTTTAACACAGACTCAAGATATGATTTCTGCATTGTCAAAACCATCTATGAGTAATGAGTCAAGCTCGAAGAATGTCACATTCGAAGGCTTGAGGACCATTACTATTAATGTGATTGGATTCGTTTGCTTCGGTACTCATCGATCATGGGGAGAAGCTGTGAGTGAAGCTGTGAGTGCGAAAACACCCGCAGAAGGGTTTCAAACCACATTTATGTCCTCCGTCTTGACTATAGTAGACAACCTTTTTGCTACCGTCTTCATACCCACGAAGTACCTTACTTTATCGTTCATGCCAAATAATATCAAGAAGATTGGTATTGCGAAAAGAGAATTTCCGCTTCACCTGAACCAAAGTGTAGCCGAAGAAAGGCGTTCACCGAGTTCTCGCAATTCTCTCCTAACTTCTTTGGTGAGGATTGCAGATCAGGATACAAAGTCCTTACCCTTAAAGACCTCAACATACTTGAGTGAGCAAGACATAACCGGGAATTTGTTCGCTATGTCGATTGGAGGTGAGCGTCTCTATTCATTGCTCTTTTACGGATATATTGTCTGAATTAGATCCGCGGCATTTTACATTTCTTACGATCTTGTTCTGACTTACTACCAGGTTTTGACACAACTGCAAATACGCTCTCATACTCTATTATGTGCTTAGCACTTCATCCAATATGGCAAGATTGGATTGTGGCCGAGATCGACAAAGTCCAAGAATTGTACCCCGACTCTGATTATTCAACCACTTTTCCTCTTCTTACACGGTCTCTAGCAATAATGGTATGTATCAATCCCTCCAGTTTCATCATCACTCATTCAATCCAAATGCTCTCGATATCAAAAGTTGACTCAGATGGCATCCCAAATAGTACGAAACTCTGCGTCTCTATACACTAGTCCCTACAATAGCCCGCAAGACACCTCAGCCACAAACCATCAAAAATATCAACTTTGCCCCTGAAACAGAAGTCCACCTAAACACCACCGTAATCCACACTTTGCCCTCAATATGGGGTCCAGACTCTCTAGATTTTCGACCCTCACGCTGGCTCGAGTCATCTCCATCTTCAGAAAAAGAAACTTTTCGTGAGCCTCCTAAAGGCGCATTTCTCGCCTGGTCTCATGGACCGCGCTATTGTCCCGGCATGAAAATGTCACAAGTAGAGTTTGTGGGTGTGCTGTACGAAATTTTTCGGAAGTGGAAAGTGGAAATTGTGAGACGAGATGGGGAGACGGAGGAGGATGCGAGGAGGAGGTTGATGGAGATTTTGGAGGATAGTTCGCCGAAATTGACGTTGCAGGTTAATAGGCCACAGGATGTGGTTTTTAGATATATAGCAAGAGCGTAGGGATGAAGGGAGATGCGCTTTTTTGGTTGGCTTTTTCATTACCTGCATGTCTAATCCGCACAAAGTCTGGCTTCAATAAAGAAAGAAAGATACTTTGCGAGAATATTGCTTTAACTCTATACCTCTTTAGTACAGCGAAACTTAATGGCTCCGGAACACTTTCCCTGGGAAGCACGAGTACACGTGATTGACTGACTGACACGCGATCGCGACAAGGTTTACTAAACACGCGACGCGCCTCAAACCCAATGTTTCTCCCCATAACCCCTCATTCTTTCCCCCGCATAACTGAGGCTTGGCATCTGATGATTTAAGTCCATACACAATGGGCATACCAGAGTAAGCTAATGTGCCTATATGGCACCAACCCTGACTAATATGTTTTTTTTAGACTCTGGCAACGTTTTGATGAAGCTGGAGTCGGTGAGAATATCTCGACTGCTGCGTTCGCTGCCCAACATTTCGAGAAGGAAAGAAGACCACTTCGAATCGCCGTTGATGTATCCATCTGGAAACGCAAGTGTTACCAGGGGAAAGAGGAAGTGGCAGCTATCCGTAGACGTATATCTTCCTTTGCCCATGCCAAATTATATACCAATGTCCTCCGCTAACCTTTATCGGCTGTCTTTAGAGACTCCAGCTGCAAATCCTAATGAGAAAAATATTCTTCGTAAGATTTTGACACTTTTAAAGCTTAACATTCAGTTGATTTTTGTCGCGGACGGCAAAGACCGACCGAAAGAGAAATATGGCGGGCAGCCGCCCTGGTATAAATATTATTCGCAGGACGATGCACTCCTTATACAGACCGTGACTTCCTTGGGTGTTAAATGGCATGAGGCGCTAGGCGAAGCCGAGGCGAGTGTGCAGCCATGCAAAGCCGTGGGGTGGTTGATGCTGTTTGGACAGAAGATTCGGATGCTTTCATGTTCGGAACTACGCTGCTCATCCGATTCTGCTATATCAAAAAACCCAAAGTAAAGAAATCTGGAAGGAATGAAAACTGGGTCAATGAACCTGACGAGACGACGCGTAGAATTGACATCGATAACATCATTGTTTATCGAGCGGGAAAAATACAAGAAAAATTCCCGGGCTTGACTAGAGATGGCCTTGTCTTGTTCGCCGTCTTGAAAGGGGGCGATTATAGTAAAAACGGCAAAAGTCTCACAAACTGTGGCGTACTTTCAGCGTTAAAGATAGCAAACGCGAAGGAAGGTTTTGGCAAAGACTTATGCAATGCATCAAATACAGATTTCCCTGCTTGGAGAAACCGAGTTCGTGAATATCTCAGGAAATTCAATATTTGGATTGATGTGCCAGATACCTTTCCGGATCCTCGCATTGTTCGTCTTTACAACGAACCTTTAGTTTCGTCTGAGAAGATTATGAGTGATATTGAAAAGTTCTGGGACCCCTCTTTCGACGAGATGGAATTACAAAAATTGATCGCTCCGAGGTTTAATTTTTGGGTGGCTGAATACATCAGAGATGTAATACCAATTCTTCTTGTCCGTTCTCTTGCGTCTACACAGCCAGGACAAGAAGCGAGTAACAACTGTTACAAGCTTCATGTCAAGACCAAGAACAAAGCGCCTGCGTTACAGAAGAATGTAGAGGTGCTACTTTCGGCGGTAACCTTCATGGATATACCAGCTTGGAAAGCAGAGTTTACAAAAGTCAGTCAGGGTGAGGAGATAGCGCCAGTAGATGAAATGGTCGGGTGTAAGGATTTGCTGTCGTGTATTATTGATCATGGTACTAAAAAGGCACTTTCACCAGCTACACCATCATCCAAACATGATGGGAATATGGTATCTCCTGAGATGATGTCCAAAGACAAAAAACGTGCTGGATCATCAATAGTTCCAAACAAGACCTTTTCTTCCCCGCAGGAACAGCCTCCCTCAAAGAGAGTTAAAAGTATCCCGTACCAGTCATCGGGATCGATACCAGCTGCCGCTCTCATGGAACCTGCATCTCCACACACTGAAATCACAAATCAGCCTCGAAAGATTTCTTCGCCTACCAACGAAAATCCAATGCGTGATAAACCGGAAGTGATAAGGAACCGAATGAGCCCGGAACAGCGTCGCGAGTCGCAGTTCGAGAAACGTTCTAGGCAGGGAGATGTCAAGAAATCTTCGGGACTAACCATCGACCTCACACTCGATGATTCTGACGAAGAGAACCAATCTCCCGTAACCAGTGCTCAAACCCATGCATCAACATCATCTTCATCACAACGCTCTTCAACGAATACCATTCGTGAAGCTCGGCTTCGGTATTTTGGTTCTAATATGCGTAAGCCAGCATCCATATCAATCGTTCAGCAATCTAGTTTCGGAGCGTCGCCAAATGGTTACAGAGAATCCCAATTCTCGCCCCTAGCTAAGAAACCTCTTCCCCAGGGTATGAAGGAGGAAGATTTTGATGGGTTCTTCTCTGATTAGTGTATTTGATGAGTTTATGCGATTGATGGGTTATAGTTTGCTTTCTATTGTCGTGGATCGCTTGAGCGCAGAGCACAGAGCATTAGTAGGCGCATGGTTTTGGATATACCCATTTGATTTGACATTCGTGTTTTACACATAGCTTATACGATGCTTTTAAACGATGTTTAATCATACATATCGACTGGACGATGTTGAGGCTGAGGTTGAGATTTCGAGGGCTGTCGTGGAGATGAGAGTATGTAGAGGAAATATTTTTGAGCAGAATACAACGTTGATCATGCATTGCTTTTTAGTTTTTCCAAACCATTTTGGACCCCGAAAAAAAAGCAATTCCAGAAATCCAGCTTCATTAAAATAAGCTGTAATCTCTGGATCGTCTCTCCATGAGAAATTTAGCGCTATTTACATGTTGATCAAACTAACCAATGAAATGGGGTTGGCAGAGAGGGTGTTCGCCAAGTTGTCTCATAATTATTGAAATGGCTTAATATCTTTTGTGATAGAAATATTGTTTACATATTATTTCAGAGGACAAATATTTGAATAAATGAAATCAATAACTGTTCTTTCATGCGAATCCTATGTAATTACGAAGACCAGCTCGTCACCTAATGTTGAAATCCTGAGTTTACATTTTACATGAGCCATCCACAAACGGATTTCTAGTCATATTCCCCATTGAGTTACATCTCACCTCCACAATCTCCGTGCACCTTCTCACCCGAAACTCAAGATGGGTATTCCAGGGTAAGTTTCTGTCTGTATGATGATCTCTTACCAGTCACGATACATCACTAACAAATCATGTATCAACTAGACTCTGGGATCTCATCGCCGATTGCAAAGAAATTGTTTCTCTCGCCGAATTGGCCACAAAACATTTCGAACAACATAAAAGACCATTGAGAATAGCTGTCGATGAAGCGACGTGGAGACATAAATTATATATAAGTAACAAGGGGAAACTTTGTAAAAGTACTTCTTACGCTTTACCATTCATTTTCATATTCATATTTATAAATACCCAAAACTAACCAACACCCCAAGAATATTCCACCATCCACCTCAACGAACGAAACCTCATAACCTTCGTTCTGCGTCTCCTAAAACTAAACATCCAACTCATATTCGTAGCAGATGGTCCTCAGAAACCCCATGAAAAATATAAAGGCAAAGGAGCCGGAGTGTGGAAATTTAAAAATAATGTTTTGCAGGAGTGTTTGAGGTTGCTGGGGGTGAAGTGGCATGATGCTCCGGGGGAGGCGGAGGCGGAATGTGCGGTGTTGCAGAGGAGGGGTGTGGTGGATTGTGTTTGGACGGAGGATGGGGATGCGTTGATGTTTGGGTGTGGGGTTTTGGTGAGGTTTTGCTATGGGGGTGAGGAAGGGGAGGAGGAAAAGGAGGGGGAGAACGAGAAGGAAAAGGGGAAGGGGAAAGCGAAGGGTGGTGGTGTATGGACGGCGAAGAGAGGTGGGATGAAGGGTATGGATAGGGTGGTGTTGTATAGGGTTGATGTTATTCAAGCCAAGCATCCGGGGTTTGATAGGGAAGGCTTGGTACTTTTTGTGTTGTTGAGTGGAGGGGATTACGGGAAGGGATTACAGGATTGTGGGGTTGGAAGGTCAAGTAAGGTCGTGGAGATGGGATTTGGAAGGGGACTTTATCGGGCGATGGAGACACCTGCAGATCTTGAGGCTTGGAGAAATAATTTACGGAAATATTTTATAGGCTCGAAAACAGGCGTTAGTGTTCCGGGGAATTTTCCGGATAAGAGGATTTGGGGTCTTTATAATTCGCCAGTTATATCTTCCGTTGAGAGATTGGAGAAATTGGAGGAGAATGTTTGGAGTGGGAAGATTGATGAGCAAAAGTTACAGGCTTTTTTCGTCGAGAAGTTTAATTGGGGGATTGATAAATATATCGACTACGTTATTTCGATTCTCCTCACACAATCTCTAGCTTCTTTCGACCGGAATGGACAATCGAATATGGACGAGTATAACCTCACATACATGGAATCTGGATTGAAATGTAATGTGTGGTATTCATTATTCGCTGTTACATCTTTAGGGAAGGAATGGGTGGATAAGTGTATTGAGGGTGTGAATAAGAAACGCGCGAATAATTGGAAACGTTATGAATTACCATGGGGTACGGAACCGACGGTGGAGGGTAGAGATTTATTAACATGTATCGTCAAGAATGCGATGGAACCAGAGGCTCACCCAGTACTTGACGTCGAACCGGAAGTCGAACAAGAGCCCGAACAATCTATTGTCAAAAGCAGAAGGCGACCTCTTTCATCCCAGCGTTATGTTCTTGAAGATAGAACACGAGTAAAGAAATCTAGAATTTCAATTTCACCTCCACCGAAACCAACACCTCATGATCGATTTGCGGTTACAAAAGAAGAAATATCTTTCGATATTCCCATGTGTGAAGAGTTAGATGAGGATTTTCTCGATGAACCTTTGGGGACGAAACCGAAAGCTCTCGGACCATCACATTCTAGCTCACCATCCATTATTCTAGACGAACAAGAAGCACAGCAAGGTCATGATGCAAGCGTAGAAATGGCATTGGAATCAATCAAATCACTCGAGTCATCTAGAAACGCATGCCGCAGGATTGGACCAACAGCACATACTAATTCCAAATCCCGCTCAACTCAACATACTCCTACGAATCTCCTCTCTGAGCTGAAGCCCAACAGCGTGTCAAAATCCACAGCACATCTCCCGCATTCATATCAGTTTGCAACCACGAATGAAGAATATATAAACACATATCATATCGCCATGGACGAACCTCTAGATTCCGATTCGGAATGCGAAATTCTCAATACCTCATTTTCGAAATCAAGAACCTCAAATCCTCCTCCTACTAACCACAAATCCTCCCACCCCAACTCACATTCTCACACAACCTCAACCTCAACCTCCCATCTCCACCGCACCCCAAATACCACCAATCCCCTCCCCATGCACACCCTCCCACCCAACCAGATCCCCCCCGAATTCAAACACCAATTCGAATTTGAAAACGATTACCTCATCGCCATGGATGAACCGCTAGATTTCGATCTGGATCTTGATTCCGAAACTGAATCTCTAGATGCGAAATTCTCTATCTCGTCGATATCGAAACTTTCTTTTGAACATGGACAGCTAGTTTCGAATCCTCACTTCATTACTCATTCATCTTTTCCTTTGGATTTGGAAATGGGTTCTGATGATATAGGAAGGATTGTATCTGCTCCTTGTGTTCATGGCCATGGTCATGATGGAGATAAAGTTGCGGATGAAGATGAGGATGACGTTATGGATACAAAGGAAGATATCTCATTCGATATAGATATAGATATAGATATCGCCACAGATGAAGAACTAGAACAAGAACTAAACCTAGACAACGAACCACAATATTCACCATCCTCACTCAACAAGCTCAACTCAACAAACTCAAAAATCCTCCAAAATATCTCAGCACATAATCCCAATACATCTCCCCCAACCCTTGGTACTACTCTACCAAATCCAAATCCAAATCCAAATCCACACCGAAATCAAAGCGCACCCGCACCCGCACCCGCAAACCCAAACCCAAATCCAAACCCAAACCCCAATATCCTCCTCTACCCCTCTCACCCCACCGGTCCCTACCAAGAACTAGACATCTCAACATTTTTCTCCGATTTTTCTTCGCAGCCTCTCTCTTCTCCACAGCCTCAAGCTCAAAATATCTCCAGACCCGAATCCAAATCCGAATCCATAAAATCGATTCCACCTCTCCATCCAAATCCCCAATCAAACCTACAATCAATCAATCACACAATCAAATCCCGATCCTAATCCTAATCCTGGTCCCGCATTAGCACATCTACATCAACATCAACAATCACAATTACAATCACAATCACAACTACATCAACAATCACAATCACAACTCCATCAACAAATCCAATCACATCAAGAGATAGAGACAGACCCACGATGAATATTTCCGAACATCTCCTCTTCCCGGCCTTCGACCTATTCGAGTTCCCGGTTCATGGCAGGATAATGAGGGAGGGAGTTGGGAATACATTGTAGGACGAAGTCAGGATGGACTTGGGTCTAAGAATGGTAGGATGAGATTTATATTTATATTAAAAAATTTAAATCTGTATATGTCATTTGATTCTCTTCTGCGACTTTGTGTATTGGATATTGGATGATCGGATAGCGAATGATCGAATAGCGAATGATCAGTTATCAGATATCAGATGATCGGGTTGAACTGTTTGAAGTAATGAATCAATAATCAATATATCTACTTACTTATTTACTTATCAAAATATCACAATACTACTTCATCTCACTTCATATACTCTAGTGATACATCACATCACAAAATCATCTACACACCTCAAGAAATGGATGAAGTTTAAATACTTGTAATCTTTCTAATTTATTATTACATATGTAAATATCTACTATGTATGTGTAATTTTTCCACCATCATCATTATCAATGATCAAGCGAGCTAGGTAATCTATAGTTTCATCCACAATTCACCATCATAGCTTCTTCTTCTTCTTCTTTTCCCCATCCATCCATCTACCTTCTAAGAGTTGAGATTTATCTTTTGACGCATATACCACGTCCCAAAACACCATGCGAATCATATATTCCATTTGCGCTCGCTCCCAAAACGCCATATTGCATGTATGCAAGTCCACTAACCATCAAACCAAATTCCTCTCATCCAAAAACGCCATTATCCAGTTCTCGACATCGTAGAGGATAAAGTCTACGATCTCAAAAGAGACTCGATATTTTATTATGTAATAAATAAACAAGTAAAAGGAAACTGAATGCCTAAGTCTGACCAGCCAGCCGAGCCAGAAAGTAAGAAACCAAGCTAGCTCAACTACTAGCCTAGACCTTGATACCCATAATCCGCCACCATCATTTGATGTGCCATAGCACGGGTATCATAACATAATTGAACAAAAGAAAAGAATATTGGGGTTGTTTTGAAAATGCGAGTGTCTAAAGAGTACGATTCATCAGGAATGATGAAAGGTGAGACAGACAATCGAAAGAAATGAACCGCAGAAGTTGAGTCGGAAGATGAACCGAAGTGTCAAGACTAGATGTATGATTCACCTAAACTTGAACAGTCTCGGCATGACCACCACCGAGTAATTCCAGGATCTTATTTGAAACAGCTCCTGGATATCCTCTGCTAAGCATTTCTTGAACAACATTCTTAGCGCTTTCTCTATCCTCAACGGCAAGGTAAGCTCGAGTCATAGCTTCGTAAGTACTTGGTTCTCTCTTTTCACGACCGACAGTTGCGAAAATCGCTTTACTCTTTTCAATATTGCGTTCATTGGCCCATCCATGAATAAGAGTATTGGCAATATATGGAGTCATTGCGACACCTCTAGTAGACATATCGGAAAGAACGGGTTCGGTATCAGCGACGTTATGGTTAGCAACCATGGATTCAAACAAAGCTTGGTAAAGACATGCTTGAGGACGGATGGAAGAATCAGCCATAACTGAATCGAAAACCTTGCGAGCACCTTCCATATCATGCATAACACAACCCTTAGCATGAATCAATGAGGAGTAGTGAACAGCTTCTGGCTTTTCACCATTATTACGAATGATATCAAGAATTGCTTCAGCGGCTGCCATGTTGACAGGTTCGAGGGTAGCATGAGTGTCGACGAGTAACTTGTAGGTATGATTGGTTGGTTGAATACCCTTAGACTTCATCTTTTCGTAGTATGCGAGAACCTTGCTCTTGTCACGCTTGGTAGTGAGGAAAAATTGCATCAAGCTGTTGTAAGGAGCAGGTCTAGCCTTATAGTTTGGCATAGATTCCATTTCTTCAAACAACTCCTCGGCAAACTTTTCGTCGCTAACACGGCAAAGAGCATTGACAATAGTACCATAAGTAACACTCGTTGGTCGAATACCAAGAGCACGCATCTCAGCAAAGTAGAAGAGACAATCATCGATACGACGAGCCTTTCCGAGTTTGCCAATAAGAGCATTATACAAGAAGGATGAAGGTTCAACACCTTCCGTCTTAGCACGGTGGAAAATCTTGACAGCTTCTGAGGCTTCATCAAAAGTCTTTGTTGATTCCTTCAAAGTTGTGATATAAAGACCGAAAGTGTTCGCGGTTGGTGCAGCACCCATATCGAGAAGTTCTTGATGGTATTGAGCAGCAAGATTGCGGTTACCAAGAGTTAGGCAAGCACCAACCATAGCATCAAGGATTGAAACCCAACCATATCGAACAACAGGATATTGTACAAGTAAAGGTACATCGGATCGTGCCATACCAAGAATATCATTGACCAAGGGCATTCGTTCCTCGCGAGCAGCAGCAGAAATTAGTTTAGCATAAGTAATGTATCTTGGATGACGACCAGCGCGACGCATGGTTCTGAATCTACCCAAAGCATCATTGAGCTTAGATCCCTTGCCACGACCGGCTCCTCTCTCAAGTTCATCAGCGATAAGAGCTGAACCTTTGAAATCGGTAGAAGCGGCGTAAGGATCAAAAGTGTCCTCGAATGTAGGTGGTGCTACATATACTGCAGGTTGAAAGTTCTGTTGATACATAGCTTCTGCTACTGCTGCATCACGAGGATCAACAATGTTATGTGACTTCATGAATCGGGCAATGAACTCAGTACCCTCTTCAATCTCATCAGCCAGGTGAGGATTGACATCTATAGAAGATTCTCTGATTCTAGAGAACATTTGTTCAGATTGTGTGAGACCTTCGAGGACCTGTCCAGAACCAATCATCGCAACGGCGAACATGGCAGTTGGCTCGATGAAAGCGGACGATACAGGCATTTCAGCGGCGGTAAGTATACCCCAGTATCTTTGAGCTGCAGCAACATCACCACTGCGAACACTCAAAGCCAATAATGCCATGGTTGACTTGGCGATTGATGGATCAGGGTTGATATGAGCGAAAGCTGCAACAGCGATGGGTCTTTCTCCCTTGTCGGCAGCACGCATAGAGATGGTGCTCATGACCAGTGACTTGGTGGCAGTTTGTAGACTTTCAGCCCAGCTAAGAGCTTCAGTCAACATATTGCGTTCAAGAAGACCCTGAACGAAACCTTCATGAATAAGTACGTCCCGGAAAGCCTCAACATTTTCACCATATCCTTCCACAATTCTGTTGTAAAACTTCACGGCACCATCCATTTTATCGGAAGTGACGTAAGCTTTGACAACAGAGGCGTAGATTTGTGCGTCTTGACGATCAGATAATTGAAGTTTGCCACTATCATCTGCGACAGCCAGCTCCTTGTACTCATTGTAACATTCGACAGCACTACTTAAATCGCCTGATTGAGCGAAACCCTTGATCATGTGCGGGAAAGTAGCAGCCAGTGGTACAACCTTGCTAGTCTCCATATGTTCATACAATCGTACCATATCTGGGATACGACCAGCATCAGCACATGCGGATATGAGCTGATGATAAGTTTCTGCTGGGAATGAACGATCCGTGTGGTACGAGATTGATGCATCAAACAACCTGACAGCAAGATCTAACCTGTCATCTTCGGCGAGGATAGCAAACTCTAATTCGTTGGAAGCAAACATAAATTTGCCAGCTTCTTCCATTCCACCATATCTAACACGTTTTTCTTCCAACGTCTGTTTCAATGAAGTTACAGTCATGGATCGAGAAGCAATCAATTTAATGAGTGTGCTGTATGTTGAAGTATCTGGCAATATCTTTCGTCGAAGCATGTCGGAATAAACATCAAGTGCCTTTGGAACAACTTGGATTTGTTCGGAGGGAAGATGAATTGCGGCATCGAGAAGAGCGTTGTATGCAGTTGCCGTTGGTTTGATACCTCCAACAAGCATGGCCTCAAAAACCGCAGGAATCTCAGCATATCTGCCACCTTCCGCCAGTTTGGTGAGATGTTCGGCATAGCTCAGTGATTGAAGGTCGGAAGTTGAGGTGATTGATGTGGTAGAACTAACAGGCGATCGCGATCGCGATCGTTCCGATTTTTCGAAGCTAGTCTCGACTGTCAGAGCAGGTGACTGAACTACTGGCGCAAGAGGAGGAGTTGGTACGCGTGCTGCAACAACGCTCAGTTCCGCCTCAAATGCAGCTTGATCCTCTCTCGATTGAATCTCCTTCTCGATAGCCGCATCAATCTTCGCCAAAGCAGCTTCCTCCTCGTCCTCGAAATGAACTTGCTTAATATCGTCTACAGCGCTAGTGGCATACGTCCTCTCGGCTTGCGTAGGGGTATCCTTCGCCGCGTCACTAGTCACAATATTGCTCTTTCCCTCTCCATCCACCTGAATAGAAGCTGGCTTCCATTCGATACATTTTGGAAATAGGCCTTTCTTCTCTTCCTTCGCTAGTTCATTTGCCTTCCAGGCATCCGATAATATTTCTAATCCTTCTGGTCTATCCTGAACGGTCGTACCAGTCGAATTGGAGCTTGTGTGAAAAGCATTTTGAAAGGTATAAGTCGGTAGGTGACCAAGCTTACTAGTTCGACGTTGTAATCCGCGACCAGATCGGTTTTGATTTGCTAAAGTTTGAGGATGAGTTGCGGCAACGACTGATTGAGCGTAACCGTGGGTAACAGATTTTGCGAATCCTTGACGTGCAAGATTCGAATAAAGACTATTGTAGATGGGCATTTAGGGATGGTTTGACCTCTCAGGATTGGTTGAGAGGAGACTGTTAAAAGATTTATGTCAGCTTCCTACCTACTAGTTTTGGCTTGTCGAACTTTTTTTTCGCCAAAAATGCGCAAGAGGTCATTTTATGACTCAGAGTTTACACAAGGATGAAAAAAACTTCCAAAAACTTACTTCAAGATCTCAATAAGTAAACAATTGCAGGTTCATTTGACAGCTATGCCGTCAAACAAACGCGCTGTTTGAATTTTGGAGGGGAGAATGTGCGAAGGTAAATAAAGTGACTTTAACTTTTGATATTCGATCGATATGCAAAGAAAGTCTCAAGTACCGACTCTCTTCTGAACCAAGGAATTTGAAGGGTGGCGCTTCTGAATGATAAAAAAAAACCTATGATGGTGTATTTGTTGTATGTATTCGATTAAGATTGAGGAGAGGTAGGAAGTTTGAGAGAGGTGTAAGATAAGTGGCAGTATACTTCTTTTTCCCACTAAGGTAAGCAAAGGCTTTCAAAGTCAGATAGATGACGAATTGATTTGATATTGAAGTTGATGCCTTCGGATGATCAACTTCACATGCAGGAAGAAGGATATTTTGCTTGCTTGGATGGCCCAGTCAATTGGCAGAGATTGATTTTCTTTAAAAAAGTGAACCGGGGATTTTTCTCCTCAAGGTCATATGCAATTCCCCAATAAGATCCAAACGAATAAAAGACGGACAAATAGAGAGAATGGATTGAATTGAATTGGATTGAGTTAAAGGATTTAAGATTACTAGTACGAGTTATCGCATTCAAAATTTCGGATCAAGAAATTCCCCCGTAAGTCATTCCTTCGTCCCTGCTCGATTAAATTTTTTTTTTTCCAAATTCTACGAGAGGCGATAATCTTTCGGCATAGAAAAATCCAAAATGTTTATATAATCCCGGTATTATCCTAGAGAATTAAACTATTTGAGTAAAGCGTTGAAATCCAAGAACGCGGGTCGAATTCTAGCGTGTTACTCCACAAAACGCGAAAGGTTGAATCCCAATTGGTTGGTTGATGTAGATGTCATACATACATACATACATACATACATACATACATCCATACATACATCACTTTTTATTCCCGTTTTCTTTCATGGGATGACGGAGAACGGATTTAACGTTGAATGCGTCACCTGGTTGGTCTCAATGTCTTAATTATATTAAGTCGTATATGAGATCAACCTCTTTATTCCACACCAGCTTTTTACGGAATCGGAAGATAGAATAGTCCGATATTCAGGAACAATGATTCCTCTCGAGTCTTCAAGAATCAACGACAAGCCATCTCCTTGTCTTTTAGATACTGGTGGTGGCTCATACTGTTTTTATACTACCATCAAATCAAAAATCACGATAACCACTCACCTTGAGATGCGTCTCGTAATCAAAGTAGGTGGTAGGTGATCGATCAATATCGATTGATGATTAACTCTGTACGGTATTCGCAGTTCATGAAAACCCCATGGAACCAAATAGAAGCCATTGATACTTTGATAGAAAACCTTAACTCCACAATTGGAGCCACATTTCAGCCCAGTAAACTGCCATGGCCCGTTTACCTGCAAGCAAACCCCCCCCCCCCCCCCTTACAAAGTTTCCGACATCCTCTTAAATGTGGGGTTCCAAATAAATCATCAAATCTCATGGTTTGGTTTGGTTCGGGAATCGGGAAATCGGCTGAAATTCTATCCGATCGACTTCGCATTCCATTCAACCCCTCACACTATCACAATTATCACTTTCCACCTTGGATTCTCCGATCTTCATCCCAGCTTACATATTCTCTTATCCCAGCTGAGGCACACATTTGCTGTCCAGTCCCGTCTCGACCACCATTTAACCCCAGGATGACTAACCACACAACCGCCATCTCGGCCCCAGGCAAAGTCTTCTTAGCAGGAGGTTATCTAGTGCTGGATCGTGAATACACCGCTTTGGTATTTGGTCTTAGTGCCCGGATTCACGTGTTGGTTCAGGATATCGATACGACTTCTGGCGTTCAACTATCCGAGATTATTGTAAAGAGTCCTCAGTTTCGGGAGGCGGCTTGGAATTATGGTTATCATTTGACGAAGGATGATGGTGGCATTGAAGTTACGCAGTTACAAGGGTGAGATGTGTTTATTTGCTGTATTTTGAAGGCATCCCTTTTTCCCCTTTTTCCCCTTTCACTTCTCGCTTCTACTATGCTCATATTTCCCACCTTCCCGTGCAGATCTTCATCTCATTGTCACGTGTGATTTTCTATTCATTTGCCAACTTGACCAAATACATCCACCCCTCAACAAGCACCTTTACTCATTCCATATCCATCTAGCTCTCCATGCGCTACAGCTTCACGAAACCCCTTCGTAGAAACAGCCCTCCTCTACACCCTAACCTACATATCCTCGGTCCTCCCCACCCAAACCATCAAACCAACCTCCATCACCATCCTAGCAGACAAAGACTACTACTCCAACCCCTCCAGCACCCCCATCGCCAAAGACGCGCGCCATCAATTTCTCGACTTCGGCGTCCGCCTCCAAGATGCCCATAAAACCGGTCTCGGCTCCTCCGCCGCCCTAGTGACCGCCTTCACCGGCGCAACCCTCTCCCACTACCTCCCCCCCTCCATCTTCTCCCTCCGTACTCAAGAAGGGCACTCGCAACTGCACAACCTAGCCCAAGCCGCCCACTGCGCCGCCCAAGGAAAAGTCGGCTCAGGATTCGACATCGCCACCGCCGTCTACGGCACCTCCCTCTACCGACGTTTCTCCCCTTCGATCCTCTCTTCCCTCGGCGACCCCAACACCCCCGGTTTCTCCAACCGTCTCAAATCCACCGTCCAAAACACCTCCCCCCAAAAATGGGACGTCCAAATCGAAAAGGGCAAAATCACCATCCCTAAAGGCATGGCCCTCGTAATGTGCGACGTAGACTGCGGTTCCCAAACCGTCGGAATGGTAAAACAAGTTCTCGAATGGCGCAAACGCGATCCCGTCACCTCCAAAAATCTCTGGGACGAACTGCAATCACGCAACGAGAAACTAGCCTCCCTCCTCTCCTCGGGCGATCTCTCCAACGCCACCGAGGCATTCTCCGCCATCCGCGAAAAAATCAGAGAGATGGGTACACTCTCAAACGTTCCCATCGAACCAGCAGAACAAACCAAACTCCTCGATGAAGTCACGGCGCATGTGGAGGGCGTGATAGGCGGAGTGGTACCCGGTGCGGGCGGCTATGATGCGATTGTGTTACTAGTGAGAGATGATGCGGAGACGCTGGATGCGCTGCGGAAATTCTTGGCGGGGTGGGGGAAGGTGAAGTTGTTGGATGTGAAGGGGGAGATGGATGGGGTGAGGGTGGAGGATGGGGGTTTGTATGGGAGATTGTTTTAGTAGGGAGGGTTCGGGGTTTGTTGTTGTTTATATCAATTTCAATTTCAATTTCAATTTCAATCTCAATTTCCATAGGCAGAACTTGAGACTTGAAACTTGAAACTTAAAATTCAAAATTCAAAACTTGAAACTTGAAACTTGAAACTTATTCTGCGATTCGAAAGAGAATGAATATTGCATCGAACACGCATATCTATCTATCTGGTTTGTCTGATCTACGTATCCATCCAAATATCCATATATGCAATCCTAATTCTCTCCCAAAATCCTCTAATATTCATATTAATTTAATTTTTCATTCTACTTCTACTTCTACTTCTGCTTCTACTTCTACTTCTACTTCAAGTTCAAGTAAATAAGTGAATAATGAATAAGTAAATGAATAAGTCAATCCCTTTTATATCAATACTATCTACCTATCTACCTATCATCCTATCCTATCCTACCCCATCGCATTTCCCTTCCTCCACGCCCATCCCTTCCTCCCTTTCCCCCTCTCTCCCCCTCTCACTACATGAAACTCAACAAATAAAACTCATCTAACAATCCAATCCATATGCTCATACATTTTGTATCCTTTTATTTATTCCTTGTTATCTCCTTCCTTCCTTCCTTTCACTTTATAAATCCACTTCTCAATCCAATTCGTTACATACATGCAATGCAAAAATGCAAAAATGGGTATTATTATAAACCAATAAACCAATCAATCATTCAATATCCATATTCAATCCATCGCTGTGCTCCACGCAATGCAATGCCGCAAAAGTAAAAGTAAAAGTAAAGAATCCCGTCCACGCTTCCTTCCCATATATTTCATAAGGGTATCGTATCGTATACTGTGCGTGCGCTGCTTGATAGCTTCATCCTCTGATTTCTCCTCTTCTTTTCTTTTTTTCGGGTGTTGTTTGTTCTGTGATCGTCTTTCCTTTTTTCGTGACTCGCATGACTCCTTTTGAGATACTTTTAGATCTTCTTGACTTTTATGAACCATTCTCACATCTCCTTCACCACCTCTGTTCCTAACTCCCCCCATCCTAATCCACTTCTCACCGCTTCTCTTCCTCTTCCTCTGCCTTTCCTCATTTTATCCACATTCCTCATCTTCCATCATCCCATCCCTCGCTCCCTTTTCCCCATACCCCCAACCCTCACCAGGACACCCTCAATAACCGGCACCAACTCCGTAATCCTAAAAGGTTTCGTCATAACCTCATCCATACCCGCTTCCAACGCCTGCTGAATCTGTTCCGCTCTAGCATTAGCCGTTACCGCTATAACAGGCACATGACCCCTTAATTCCCCTCTCTTTTCCATTTTGCGCAACTCTCGGGCGCAAGTCAGACCGTCCATTATGGGCATTTCTATGTCGAGGAGAATAAGGGTTAGTGGGGTGCGGAGTTTGTGTGGTGAAGGATTGGGTTGTAATTGCTGGTGTGGTTGTAGGGGTTCCTGGCTTTGGGCTACAATGGAGGGGTTCTGTGCGCTAGATGTTAGGATGGGGAAAATTACGGAGTGAGAAGGGACGTGGAAAAGGAGAGTCTTACCTCAGATACCACAACCCCATGCACGCAATCCAACGCGTCACCAAACCAAAAATCAGTCTTCCTCACAAACTCAATGGCCTCCTTCCCATGATTTGCTACGTGGATCTTGCATCCCAACCTCTTCATCTGCGCTGCCAGAACCTTCTGGTTGACCAAATTATCCTCCACAATCAACACACTCCACGAGCTAGGCGATAGGAAATCCGGATTCTTGGTCGTTTTTAAAGGTTGACTATCCTCCTCCTCGAATTCGAACGAGTTACGATTAGTAGGTAATCTTCCCTTCTCCTTCAAGTCTAAGAGCTGATTCAGCATGTGTTCTTCATGGTCTTTGATGCTTTTTGGAACATTCGTCGCCAATCTCCCGTTTGCTTCTAGGTCTGAATGCATCTGCGATTCAATATCCATAGTATTTGCCCGATTCAATGCACGACGGCACTTAATGTAAAAAGCGAAGGTACTCCCAACTCCATATTCCGACGCCACACCAATTTCCCCCCCTTGTAATTCTATAAGTTGGCGCGAGATAAATAGTCCAAGGCCGGATCCTCCGTAGTGTACATGAGTTCGAGGCGATGCTTGAGAGAAACGAGTAAACAGATTTTTCTTTTCGGCGGGCGTTAATCCACAACCTGTATCTTTTACTTCGAATCGAAGATAGATGATTTGGCCTCTTCCCCATTCCTCACTAGCGGTAACGTTGGCTTTCGCATGTCTGGTCGGAGACGGAAAGTATTCGAAATCAGCTAATGACTCGAATAGAGGTGGTTCCGGGGAGGCACTTATGGAAACATGGATTTCTCGTTTTTTCTCGTTCTTGGTAAATTTGATAGCGTTCGTCATGAGGTTGATTAACACTTGAGTCAATCTGCTCGAATCGAGCATGACACTGTCAACTTTCAAATCTCGGAAAGACTGTTTGATGTCTAGGTTGAGACATATGTTGTTCATTTGACATTCCCCTGCAAACATCTTCAGCCCGAGCTTCACCACCTCGACGGGTTTGGTAGAGACTGGTGTGATCACAAGAAGGTTTGAATCTAATTTGGAAATCGTCAAAACGTCATCGACGATTGACTTTTGATGCTGAGCACAAAGTTGAATCGTTTCGGCTGCATCTATACCGTCCTTGATGATAGTCAAGATCTCTTCATCTAGATTTTCCTTTGCAAATTTGTATTGTTTTAAGGATGATGAGATACCATCTGCACACTGAACAATAGCGCTAAGTGGATTGCGCATCTCATGGCTTGTTATGTCAATAAACGAATTTTGCTGCCGTCTTGTTTCTTCATAGTCTTTCAACCTTCGATCTTGAAGGTCCTCCGCCCACTTGATCCTTGAGATATCTGTACAGCCTATTTTATGTCAGTGAGCCACCATTGTAAATGCCACCGATTCTGCTCTAGGTAGAGGTGAACAGAGCTGTTCTGTTCAACCTATCATGCAGCCGTATACGAACGAGATATTTCTGTTGCTGATTCGTTATATGACAAAAGAGATTGAAAATGAATATGACTTACAGCCCATCACATTCTTCAATTTCCCATGTTCGTCATTCTCTCCTGAGAATGTACCTAAAACCCAGCGCTGGATCGTGAGTGTACTTCCGGCAATATCCCCAATCCATGGTTGTTTCATACGTGTTTCTGTCACGAAGGGAGTAGTGTTTTTTATCAACGATATCCATTGCGACCTAAACTTTGGTCGGTCCAGCTCATCTACTGCAGCCATCCATGAGAAGGGGCTTCCCGGTAATGCTTCATTCTTTGCCAGGCCTGAAATCTGAAACCATTGCTCATTTGCGTAGGTTAGTCTACCTTCTGGATCCAAAATCGCTAGGCCACCAGGAGCAAGGTCACTGAATCGTCTGAAGTTTCGTTCAATTTCATTGGCTTGATTGGTGCGAAGCAAAAGCTGTTCAGAGAGCTCTGCACGATCCTCCATTTCTCTGGCGAACCTTTTTTGAAGTGTGATGTCCGTACAGTATCCCATTATGCTTTTGATGCTTCCATCTGAAGAAAATTCATGTTGATAACTCGCCAAAATCCAATTATCAAACTCATCTCCCGTAACGGGATCGTACCATGGCTTGACGAGTTGAAGTTCACCAGACCACGGCTGATTACGAATAGTGAGTTTCTCCCAGCCCTTCATCATAGTGGGGATGCTAGATGGAGCAATCGTCTCCATCCAAGACATTTTAGCGGCAGTATCGCGAGGGAGATTCGTAATCTCGTAATAACGATCATTAGCTTCGAGTAATATACCATCAGAATCAACCGAGAACATTCCCACCGGTGAAACTTCAGCGATACGTTGGAGTCGACTTTTTTGAAAAGCCAACTCTTCAGATAATTTTATACGCTCGGCAGCAGCGATTTCTGCAGCATTAGTACCACGTCGAATCTCGTCCTGGAAAAGTGTGACTGAAGCTAAGGAGTTCGCCAATTGTCTGTTCAATATTTTAACAAATGATTCGTAGTCGGCGTCATACGGTCTCCGGGGGTTCACTCCAATGACCAGAAAACCCAAGGTGCTTTCAGCATTGGTTGGTCTCAATGGTAATACCACAGCCTCTCGTGACGGCTCGCCACATCCCCTCCAGTTATATCCTCGCGTCAGATCAACTGGGAGCATGCTACTCGAAAGTGACAATAAAGTTGGTTGGCGTGTTTTCATAGCTTCTCTCAAGGCTGGCACGTATCCTCCCAGATGTCTTTTTAGATCAAGTCTACTTTGAGCTGATATGTGTCCTTCGGGAACACCTAACGAGCCTTCTAGAATAACAGATTTGATACTTGTAGAACTATCTGAAGAAATCGAACCTCTGGAGGATGTCGCATCATTCTCAACGTCGTCGAGCACTGAGTAAAGTAAAACAAATGGAAAGTCATGTTCGTTCTCCACAAGGCCACCGAGAATCAATTGCCAGAAATCCGGCACAGATTGAGCAAGGGCTGTTTCTTCACTGACTTTCAAAAGTGTTCTCATCCTGCGATTGCTGACCACCTTTTCAGTTGTCTCAAAAGGGGCGTTGTAAACACCTAGGAGTTCAGGGGTGCTGCCGGTGTTCCATATCGGAGTTAAGGTCCAAGACTGCCGAAAACCATGGAGTTAGTGGCATACTTTAATGAAGAAGCTGGGGAATGGAAAAAATAGGCGCTGAAATAGGAAGAAGCGTGTTTTTCGGAACAATTGGGTCCAAGCAATGATAATCAAATGGGGTTACTTACATAAAACGTCTCCTCGACGAACCCTCGACGCTCTAAAGGTAACCTAATGATGAGGAGGTTAGTAAGTAATTATAAATTAAGCTACGATATGGTGAGCTAAAGGTAGCAAGTAGTGTTAGAATTTGAAGATGTTACAAAGATGCCAAGGGGAGAAAGTGTGAAGGAAATACATGAAGGTGTGTTTGAAACATGGCTCTCCGAATTTACGGCACCCGCACCAAATAGAGGTAGAATGAGAACAGAACGAAGTCAAGAACGAGAGTTTAGTTAAATAGGGGATTGTTGATAGTATGTGCTGTCCTTACATCTGATCTGCCATTGCGAGTCCTCTCCCTGTTCGTCGACATTCATTGAAAACCTCTCCGACCCTTTCGTGAGATGTTAGTATGAGATTTTAGGCGTATCAAAGAAAGTGGCAGGGTGAAAAGCCAAATATTATTTGCGGCGGATTATATCAAAAAGAGACTGCACCTACTGCTCCCACACGTCGGAAAATGGCCCTCTGGCGCCTGTACCCATCAGATGTGGATGCTTTTGACCAGCTACAGTCTCCGCGTATGTTTGATTGTACAGTACCGTCAATTCTTCGCCCCAGAAAATAGCAGCAGGATGAGGATTAGCCATCACCATGTTTACAATTTGACGAAACTCCGGTGTCCAACTATTCATTGGCCCCAAAGGTGTTAAAGACCAGTCGACACTTCGAGCGAGGATAATGTGGTCAGAGAGATAACCAACGGGACACTCAACGGTCCAGTCCACAACGGGAGACTCTGTGGTCCAATCTGGTGGACTACTGGCAAGTTCACCCATAATGATATCCTCCTTTTGTGCGCCACTCGCTGGACTATTGAGATTAGATACTTGGACATCTTTCAAGGCCGCAATTGTCTTGTCGGAGAAGGTAGTGCTCAAAGTTCCCTTTTGGTTGTGAGGATAATTACTAAATATGGGATCTCGCAACTCATCATCATCAACCTTGTTACCACAAATCAAGACCCATCTCTCCCGAATAGTAAATCCAGACCAGAGGAACCCATTGTATGAAAATGGTTGGCCTGGAGAATTTTCACTGGCTTGGTTTTGAATGAAATCCTTGATCAGAGATCTGAAAGTTGTGAAGGGAGGCTCTCCAGGATGAATTGCTGGAGAAGCCGACCCTTCAGAGTTCGATATGGCGATTGTCAGATAAGTATTGGATTTGAAAGCTTTATTTGTATATACCGCATCCAAGCTGTCTCCGAAGGCATTATGTCGCAGAAGATCGAATATCAAGGTGGGTTTAGGGTCGAAATCGAGAAAGTCTGTAAGACCTATGGTGTCGAGCTCTTCATATTCCTCCGGGGCATCATATTCTGAATCTAGTAAATCCTCCTCATTATCTCTGGATTTTAAATATTCGGCGTCTCTTAAAGGGGATTGTGTATGGGTTGGTGAGTCAGAAAGCATGAGTTTTTGGGCCTTTCTTGACCTTGATGACATCGAATGTTTATGTATTCTTCAGAGGGTTCGCAGGTCCATCAGCACAAAGATAATGAAGAATTACTTCCTCTGCCAATATCCAATTCGAATTTGTAGAGGGGTATCTCGGCAGTGGGATATTTGTGGGTGTTTGTTTTGAGATAAAGAAAAGAGCTAGCGTCTTAACATAATGGTGGGAGTTGGGGTTGGGTGGAGGTTCGTCGGGAGGTAGTGAGCGTATGTATGGGAGATCTTTGAAGCGAAAATTGAAGCGAAAATGTAAGTGAGAGTTGTCGGTTTTGGTGTAGTGAATTGTCGAGGTATTTTTGTAAATTATTTGGAAAATCGGTTTCGAGGGGTGGGAATCAATCGACTGGATGAAAAGAAAGACAGTTGAAAGAGTGAATTTTTTTTGGGGGAGAGAAAATGTGCAATCAAAATCAACAGTACCAAGAGTGTTTTACACTGAGCAAATGAATGATAGATCAACCTTGGATGAATGGAATTCGAGGAGATTTGAAGCTATTGCTTCGGTGTAGGTAGTATGAATGAAAAGAAAATGCATTCGATGAATGAATGAATGAATGAAGGTTGCAGGATCCTTGAATTGGTTCTTGAGACCTTTCTTCTTTCTTTTCTGCTGTCAAATATATTTTGATTTGTTTCGATCCTCTTTTAGTTTTATTGTAAGAGTGTATAATAATACCAAATTATGCCTCTTTTCTTTCTTTGCAAGTGGACAAGAATTGATTTCGATCACGATGGGATTTTCGATTACAATCATATGCTGAAATTTCAGAATTCCAAAAAAAAAAAACCCAAACCCTTGAGGAAAGATGGAAAGATCCACAGGGTGAGTTTAGTGGCTACCTTGATATTTCGATCAATCTAGACCCTAAAAGGCTTTAAGTAGTGTACGGAGTAACTCAAAGTACCGCTAACTGTGCCACAGCGACATAAAAATTTATCTGTCAGAAAGACCGAATAGACCATTATTACTTATGTTTTATATTTTCAAAGCTATCAAAGCTATCAAAGAGAAGCAATTAGTTTATTTATATGTAGATTATATAGCAACACTATAACAAACCAAACTAACAGGAATCCAAGCAATCCTTCCATCGGCAGTCGTCTCCATCGCACAGAGTTCAGAGTTGAAAGAAACCACGAAAAGTTCCATCTTCGCATTTTATATCTACAGAGCAGTACGTCCGTATTCCTCAAGGAACATGCTACTGTGTGCACTCCCCTTTTAATCTACAAGAAAAATGGTAGCGACATATAAATAAAGTGTGATATACCTTCTGATCGTACGAATTGACCGAGGCTACCGAAGCTACAGTATGCAATCCAACTCTACATCTTCAATCATCAACCATCTGAACTGCCGGCACTGTAGCCCTAAGATGCTAACTAACTACATATTGAGTACCTTGAGCAAAAGTGGTTTTGATTATTGTACTCGAGTATTTTTATATCTTTTTAAATACATCTAGATATGATCTACATAATGGTAATAATAGCTCTAGATCTCGCAACTTATACTCTTTTTGGTCTCTGTACCTCGAGCCATGAAACTCTACGTAGTATCAAAGAAAATCATATCATAGTTGCATTTTCCGCATCCAAATTAGCGTAACGGTCTATTCAACGTCGTTCAGGCACCGTTTTAGGGATTAATATGAGAGACGCCCAAGCTACCTAGCTAGTAGCTTGATAGATATATGTAGAAAAAAAAGCTAGGGTGTTTAGCTGCACACGGGCACGCTTCATTCTACAACTAGAAAATAACATTGTCTACCGGTACTTTACACACATGAATGGTGGCGGCTGGGATTAAAACAGTCAATAACAAGACAGATGTCAAAGGATTCAAATAACTCCCCCCCCAACCCTGCCCCCCAAAAAATATTCTTTAAATTCGAAATATAATGAGACATTCTTTCGCATTTTGACGACTTTGGTGTGTGCTTGCATATAATCGGATATATAACCCCATATAATGCCGATCCATCACTTGGCATTTCTTATCGATGGAGAAGTTTCTTATCCGTCCATCAGTGCTTGATGCGATTATATTTTGTTGTGTTGGTGGGTTGGACGGATTGAGGGGTAGCTAAATAAACGGAGGGTTGAGTAGTTTCATCAGGTGACATCGCAGCTGCCTAATACCTACCTCCGTACCTCCTTCTATTATTGTCCAGTATCATCAGGTTACTCGAATTGATTGGTTATTAAAAGAGTAACTCATGCCAGAAGAATCTTTCCTGTCAAAATTGGTGGTGGATCTTTAGGCAACCAACCCCGCATGCATATCCACGGTGCAGTATTTCACTATAAGTCTCTCATATAAAGTCACTACAATCTTATTTCCTTCTTTATCACTCTCACTTGCGCTCTTCGCCACACACCTTTTCACGCAGCAATATCATGGGAAGTTGTCTCTCAGGAATATCACCAATGGTTATTAAATCCTCGAAACCACCGAATCACAGCTCAACAATCATGGAAAACCAGACCAGCGATGACCGCCTTACCCTTCCTTATTTTGCTGGAGGTGATGACTACAGCCTAACCTTCCATTCCTGCGTCACTCCCCCAGTCGCCATCCACCTCAAGCCCACCACTCCCCGCCTCCAAATTCTTTCCCCCTTCTATTCCGGCATCATCCCCGCCGAAGTCCGCTTCTTGATCTTCTCCTATGTTCTCACTCCCACTCCAATTCCAGATGCACAATACTACCCCAACACCAATTATACACGTCCCGGCTTTACCTGTCGCACCAAACTTCACGTTTCCCTCTTGCGAACATGTCGACGCATTTACCTCGAAACCTACCATCTTCCCCCAACATCTATTTCTCACGTATTCTGGCACGAGCGCTACCCTCCTTCTCGTACTCCTAACACCGAACATCGCTATTTTTCGCGTCTCCCGGATTATCAACTCGCACTCGTCAAATCCATTCATCTACATACACAACTCTACTGGCTCCAAGATTCTTTCCCCGGCTTAACTTTTCAACCATTTCTCCAAAACATCACTTCTCTCAAAATTACAATTAGAAGGGGAGACTGGTGGTGGAATGAACGAAATGAGCCATTAGCCATAAATCCCTGCAGGGGAGATGCAGATATCTTTCAAATGCGCCAAGAAATGGAACGTTCGAGACGAGGTGAAACATCAAATTGGCTTGCTGGTAAATGGGGAACTGCACTTACCCATATGTCGAAACTTGAGGTATTCGAGATGGAGTTCGAAACAAGCGAGGATAAGAGAGAGGAACTGAGAGTGATTGTGGGGTGGGCTAGGACGTGGGAGTTTCCCATGGGAGAGAGGGGTGTATTGAGTACGCGCAAAAGCACAGATCCTCGTGTCAGAGAGCTTGGGGATGTAAAGACATGGGAATGGCGAGGCGAAAAGGTTCATTGGAGTGATATCTGTCCCTACTGCATTGGTAACACCTGTCATCGAACGGGACCCGAGGAAGGCAAGATTGGGGATAAATGTCGAGAGAGAAAGGAGTTGATGGAGAGAAAGAAGGGACCCATGCTGGTAGTCATGGAACTGGAGTGGAAGCTGAGGGCCCGTCCAGAGAGAGGAGAGGAGGAAGTCGTTGAAAGAGGCAGATGATGGCGGCGGAATAGTGATGAGGACGAGGAGTAAATGAAAAGGGTCAGGATAGGGATGATGATTGAATAAGGTTCCTTGCTGGTTTATCAATGCGCTTGGATGCCTTTGGAGTAAGCTTTTTCAAATAAACGATATGATGAGAACATGCCCGGGGTAAAGAAAAGCATCTGAGGGATGACGAACCTATTATACTGGATATAACAGAACAGTATCACAAATTGCATAACACCATAGAACTAATGATGTTCAATTACACACAAACTCTTATACATTTCGCATCACGAACAATTGTCCTTTGACTCACAGTCACAAACCAAAGGATCCAATACATTATCACTGAAACCAGAAATATATCACAGAAGTAATATGGTATAACAGTATTCCCTTCCCATCACATTTCCAATAAATACATATCTACCAAAAAAAACCCCCCCAACCACCCCCTCACCCCAAAATCACGAACACCCACTCCCCACCATGCCCTCCACACCCCCCTTAGCAACCATACTACAAGTACCCGTCGCATTCGCCGCCGTTACACTCTGGTTATACGCGACATGAAAATCCTCAAACGCGATGCCAGAACATGGATACACATTACTACAACTAATACTTGCCGTTCTATCACCCTTTGCCCCGGTTAAATAGCCCGTGAAATTGCGGAATGTGATGTCTGAGAGGAGGAATTTTGACGTGCCGGTGAAGGAGCCGTTGTTGCCGGAGTTTTGCGAGATGGCGGCGCCGATTGCGGCGCCTTCGATGTGGAAGTTTTCGAAGAGGAGGGAGGTTACGTTGCCCCTGGTTGTGTTAGTGGGGGGTTGATTGGGTTAGGGGTGGAGGGAGAGATATGGGGGGAAGAAAGAAGGGAGGAAGGAAGAAAGGGGACAATACCAGCCGTCACCTTGGGCTTGTCCCGCACTTTCGTATCCGGATTGCGGAACTAGTGCTCCTACCCATGTTTTGATGTATGCTGAGTTGTGCATGTCTAGGTTATAGCTGATGATGTTTACATCTTTTACCGTGACGTTTATGACGGATGATTCTTCGACATACTGGCCTAGGGAACCGATGGCTATGCCGTTGCCGCCGTGACATGTTATCTAATTTATTAGGTTAGTTGTGCGCTGTTGAGTTTGAGAAGGGTTTTGCGGAAGGGGAGGTACATTTTGAGCCAAAATATTATAAGATCTAGGTTTAATTGCAATACAATCATCACCTCCCTGATAGTAAAAATTGGTTAATTTGATATTGTTGGCATCCATCGTATCGAAGCCATCGGTATTCTGCACCCAATTCGTTCCATATGGTGCATTTACAGCGGTGTTGTTGACGAGCATATCGTTGAACAACATGTTAGTACCATTCATGATGTTTATTGCCCAGAGAGGAGAATCTTTTATGGAGACTTTATTTCCGAAAGGGACTGTTAGCTGCGTAACCTTTTTATGGGAGAATATGGGAGGGGAGATGAGACATACAATGCTCAACGGACACTTCACTAACGTTCCAGAAAACAAAGGGCATAGGGCGTCGGGGCTGTGTGTCTGCTTTCTCGACGTTATACCAAGCATTCCCGTTACCATTGATACCACCACTGCCCTTTCCAGTGATATGTATACGATCTCCTGTAAAAACAATTCCGGCAGCGTGATTTTGGAAAACGACGGGGTAGGAATTATCGCGCCAGTACGTGAGATTATCCGACAACTGTCCATTCATTAACACTCCGTATATAGTTGGAGAAGAAGGCCAAACGTACAGTCCAAATACCTTGCCAATCAATCGTCACATCGTCGATAACTGGATTCATCCTCGTTGCTATCCAGTATATTTGATCTTTGGGGAAAACGACGGTACCACCATGATTGCAGTCTGAAAATGCTTTCAGAATTTGAGGGGTATCGTCTGTATGGTTTCCGAGGGGCAGAACAGTGCAAGTCTTCTTCTGATAGCTGCGCGGAGGGATGGGAACAACATCATAGCCGTCATTTCCTTCCGCAGCTACGAGAGTGGAGAAGAGTGCTATTGCGGTGGTGATGATGGGACGCATATTGCACGAGAAGAAAAAATAGTGTAATATATGAACTCGCAATTTGAATTCTCAATGCTTCAATATATACAGAAGAAATAGGAAAAACACCTTCAAACTCGTAGATTCAGTAACACCAAACGAGAAAGACTCTGTAATGAAGGCATATTGGAAATATATACAAACATTTCCCTCAATACCGATCATCGTATTTCGCATTCATCCGCGGCAATTCATCGCTCTCGTAGCCAAAAATAACATAAGCCAGGTCCTCAATTGGAGGTAAAATAACTTTCAGGAAACTTACCCACACGTACGAGCTTTCCCCATGTTTACTAGCTTGGAAGAGGATCTTCAAGATGATGGGTTTTCGGCGGTATGATGCACCGAATGTGGGGTTCCTTATCATCCGACAAATGTGATCTCATTTTTGAGATATGAGATATTGAAGCTATTCCCAGATATGAGAAACTGGCTGTTAGCTGATGTTTAATCATCTGGTTGCACCTGATGAATTGACGGTACTAACACTAGTACTTAGGTAGGTATGGAAAGACTAGAAATCCTGGTTTTGGTGGGATGCATATGAAGCTTAAGCTCGATTGCAATCACCCCACCATAAGCTTCTATAGCTCAAAAACTTGAGCTTTCTATCAATGCGTCATCAACTTTCATATGGAACAGATAGCCCACTGCCATGATCTCGCCACTTCTATTCAAAAGCTACATACACGTCTCAACCCGTCGACAATCTAAATAGGAAAATCATTCAAAATAGCTTCTCAAGCCTCTTCACGTCTTTTGCGTCTAGCTCGCACAATGTCTACATCAACCACCACACCTGCATCCATTGGTCCCGCCCCATGGCGCGCTCTTTTTCTTTCCCACCTGTCAAAGATGGATTCACCAGAATTTGTTCTCTCATCATTGCACCCAAGTAATGATAAGGATTCTCCAACTCCTTATCTCCCTCGAGCTCGCTACTGTGTTTACAGAGGAATGTGGGCTGAGCTTCCAGAGAACAAACGTAATGAAGCTCCTTTGAACGATCGAGTCTACGAGAGTGACCTCCCAACTTTCACTACAGATGTGCGCATGGAGAAAGTTCCGGAGATATTTGCCAGTTCACAGGGTCATGGGGAGGTTGAACAGAGTCAGGGTAGTGGAGGTGGTGGGCCTATTGAGGCGGTATTTTGGGTCAAGGAAGTTATGACACAATGGAGAATCAAGGGTGAAGCATATATCGTTGGTCAAGACATCGAAGGAACGGGTCAAGAATCAAGTGGGACACGAACTGTAAAGACGAAGATTGGAGAGAGAATGAGAGTTGTGAAGGAAGATGGGAAAGAGAATTGGAGCTGGGAAAAGGAACTTACGGCACATTTTGGCAATCTGAGTCCGGGGACGAGAGGTAAAGTTTAGATAGCAATCAGATGAACTCCCCGACTAATTTTTGATCTATAGGTAGTTTCAAAAATCCTATTCCTGGAACTCCCGTTTCGCAAGCCCGAAGCGATCCTAATTGGGCATTGGGTCAAAAGGTATCAGATCTAAACGATGAAGCTGCCAGAAAGAATTTCAGGGTTGTTGTTATCAAACCCGTTGAGGTCGAACAACTGGATTTGACTGAACCTGATAAAGCAAGAAGATGGAGATTTACTTACGTTGGCCCCGAGGGAGATGCGGGAGAGGGAGGAGAAAAGATTGGCGAATGGAAGAAAGAAGAGCTTTGGCCATAAATTAATTAAAGCTTCGATTCGGCAATGATATTGGTATGACTTTGCCGCAGATACTGTAAAAGTTAATAAAACATCTGAAATCCAGCTTCCTTTTCTTTTCCTTTTTGAGTTTCAAAATGCAAACTCCTTGAAAGTTACAATTGTCTAAACGCTATCTATGGTTGGGTACGAAACCTCACCAAATAGCGGTAAGATCGTCGTGTATAATTTGGACTCCTATGATCAACTAACCCCATACCGTTCATTTAAGTACATTTACAACCATTTTCGCCCATACTCTATCGAACACTTCAGCCGTTTTTTAATCCATGCACAAGAGAAAGCAATGGCGGCCGTTTTTCTGCATGAAGCACGTGTGACAAGGAACGGGAAGAGCTAAAAAGTCTCAGCTAAAAAAATTCTTGCTTTCCCCTGTCCTGGTTAATAAGACTAGATGGACTAAATGGACTAAAAGCCACGAGACAAAGTGATAATTATGCTTCTAGTGAATTCTCGAAATGCCTCACCGTCTGGGAAAAGGAGCTGGACTGGGTGGAATCATTTACACGAGGAGCTACGGAGGAGGTGAAGGGAAGCCCTATATTAGTAAAGTCTTAAGGGTCTGTCGAAGGGAAAAGTTTTTAAATGTGCAACAGTTTGAAGGGTTTGATGGCTTGATTTCTCGGTGGGCATTTGGTGATAATTGTTGACATATGGTGGTATTTATTGTAAGTGTATGTTCCACAAACTCGCATGAAAGCCGAGGTATTTTCCCGCAGTGGTTGTGATTTATTTTCCGCGTGAGATCTACCGAAGGGTTGCTTCGTAAATATCGTAATGCACTAATGATGAGAGGGACACAAATTGTACGGATGGAGGATGTATGAAGACGAAGTACCTAGGTATGCGGTGACGCCATACCGCAACATATATGGCACTGGCAAGGTTCCGAGTTGAAAACCAACAAATTTTCATTCTATGAATGCAGTATAAGACGAAGAAGGGAAGAGGAGGCTGGGAGGGGGTTTGTAGGACCTATCAGATGTTTGGATTCGTATTTCAAGAAAATCTTCTCGTTCGCATTGACACGGCAGCAATGTTTGAATATCAGTTACTTTGAAGAAAGATGGCTGATTGCAACGACTTGGGACCTATCAGGATTTTGGAATCGTACTATGAATGTCAAGAGGGAAATCACCGTGAGGAAATAATCTCCTTCATCCACACTGGCACCGCAGCAGCAGCAACAACAAACAACAACGGTATCAGTTATTCTGCACCTGCCCGATATATATAAAGTTACATCGTATCTGGATCTATCATGTTGCTGTAAAGCTACCGACAACTTGGTTGAAATGAGAGAAGTGCCGTTTTTTTTCAAATAATAACCGCTCGGTGATCTACTTTGCTTTTGTTGCATGTTATTACGTGTTCTGTAACTCCTTTGATTTTGATTTCCCATTTTTGTATCCCCAAGGACTTTTCATATGCATTGTGAATATTGATCACGATTCAACGTGAAGGTTCAGGGAAGATATTGCTTCTGAACGGATAGAGCCGTAGGTGCCCTCCAATTATAATCCATCATACCGTTTCTTTTCTTTGCAGGAAGTGCTGGTGCACCTCCGATTTGTTTCAATATTGTTGGTTAATTAAGGGTAAAATGAAAATGAAGTTGATAATTCGCTTGTTGGTCGATGAAAATGAAGGGGTCCACCAGATCCGAAGAATCCCTGAAAATCATTAGCGTACGATATGCTAGGACCGTACGCCATTCCATTGAAGGCAGCTTGTCTACCCTCATTCATCCATCCACACCACACTCAAAGTCTACATCGAATTGGAAAAAATAATATAATATAATATAATAAATATAATACCGCCCTTAATTTTTTGGTCATTCTATGTAAGGTTACATACATGTAAGTTCACGACAGTTTCATGCAATAATAGATATAGGTCGGCACGCGCATTCTCTTGCAATTGCCTGTTCAAACCTGCAGGTAGTGAGCACTCAGTTATTTGGTCCGAGATATACATTGGATACTCTATATATTCTTCATTTGCAAATCACGCTCTTGGTTAATAAGTCCCCCAGGTCTTGTAATTGAAATAAAGAGACCAGAATTACTTTCACTTCAATCTCCTACACTCCACGCGAAGAGTCGTACGCATTGTCCAACTATTCATTTTCGTACTATTCTCCTTTTGACGCAGTGACGATGGTACTAGTATTATGACTATCCATTGACTACTTGACTACCTCGAAGCTTTTAACACTCCATTCGAACAAATCATCTACTCTACCGCGACCAGCATACTCCGAATAACACTATCTGCTAGCAACATACCGCTCATATTAGACCGCTCTTAACTTATCTTTATCCATATTCACCATGCCGACATTTTCAACATTGGAGGCATTGACAAACCTCACCCAATCCATACCGGATTGGAACAAACGACTAGACGACCTAAACAGTCAAATAGCATTACGACAAATCGAGCTTGCACGATTGGTAGACACCAAACCCGCACGCTCCTTGAAGAACAAAGGTTCCACCGAATCACTACGACCAAAAGACGGAGAGGAGATCATCAACGAAGCCCAGAACACCATAGAGAACTCCTCACCTCTCACCGACTCCCCGAAATCGGCTCAAAATGAGACCCCTTCAAAGATACGACCCAATTCCCCCTCGGTAGCTCGAGCGGCTGCTGCCGCCGCTCTCGATTACAACCAATCCCCATCCCAACCACAACCCCAATCGCCCAAGCCCCTTACTCCGCGAGCATCACCTAACGCCTTAACCCGACAATCATCGCAACCTACACCCCCAACCGAACCACTACCCCGAGCTCCGGCCGTCCTCCGAAAACGCAAAACCGAATCTCTCGCATCCGGAACTTCTCAAGCCCCAAGATACAGAACCAGATCGATGATAATAGTATACTACGACAGCGCAGTGCAGACCGCCTTCGAGGAACTCGTCAAATTTGTGAGTGGAAACAGAAATGCCATGAGGAAGGGGAAGATGGCAGCTAAAATGGCGGAAATGAGACGAGCTGCGGAGATGGAAGCCGAGGAGGAAAGCGACGATGAATCCGAGTCCGAGGCTTCGAAAGCCCTAGGGAGTGCATTGCCCAAACCTTCGTTGCATCACCAAGTCGCCTCGCAAGCGACCTCGAACGGAGTGCAGCTCAATGGAGGAGATACTCGAGCAGGAGCGAAACTGAAATTCACATCGACGAGAAACATGGGTCCTTCTCTCGATCGCATGACTGTTGGAAATACCATGAATGTGCTGAGAGGATACCGACGAGCCGGAGGAGAAGGGATTGGGGGAGCAGGAGGAAGTTCTACGGATATATTTGATGAACTGGATAAAGGGCTCGAATGGTGTCAAGGCCAATGCGAACATGCTGCTCACCAATTCCTACGCGATGGAGAATGCAGTACGGAAATCGAGAACATCAAGAAGAGACTTGCAGAGGTGCGAGATATTGCCGAGAAAAAGATGGAGAAATTGAGGATTGAGGAGGAATTGGAAAGGAAGGATGAAGCTTCTAATTCGATACCATTGGTGGATTCACATGTCAATGGAACGAAGTTCATACCGGCACTAATTCCGCTCCAAGATGGACCGATGGTGTTGGAGGTTGATGATAAGATGGAAGTGGATGACGAAGATGATGATAATGATACTTTTGATCCGAGAAAATTGGTCTTTAAGCGATCAGGGGATGTGGCGTACTGACTGAACATCAATCTTGGATGGCACCATCAAGGCTTCACTTGACTTTATCTGGAAATCTCGGAGTTGTCGTTTCGGAGTTGGTATCTTGGATGGTGACTATTTGAACGAGGGTGAGGATTGGTTCTACATGGGATTATACGGCGTGGAAAATAAAGTACAGAGATATATATGCAAATATTGGCATTTTCTAGGGTGCACAGCATATAGATCTAAGGGTTAGGAAACGGGTGTCTGAGTTGGATGGAGGGAATTACCGGGTGAGGTGAATATATTTGGATACAATACAACTCAATACCTAATGTCAATTATCATATCATATCACGCTTCATCTCATGTTATGGCATAAGTAGATCTTGATAGCATAGAGCAGGGCAATGCTCGATCATCTATTTTGATTTGTACAGATCGTTGGTAGAATCATGCACGAGGTCTGTTTCTAGCTACGTGACTTTCCATTTCTCCCTTGAAGAAACTTCCGTCTGGGCCCATGCCATCGAGTTTTCAGTTCGTATTTCGCGTTGCGTTGCTTGTGCCATCTATCTAATAATAGCTCCCGCCAAAGATTTAACCTTGCAAACACCACCACTCTCAGTGACCAATTTTCCGACGCCAGTCTTAGCATCCTCTCCTTCTTTACTCAACTCCTTCACAACACCCGCATCAAAAGCAGCTTCCAAATCGGCGGTTGTAGTGAAACCCGGTTGGATCATCTCCCAAACCTTCTTCTTTGGGTTCAAAACTCCCTCAGGCTCTCCCTTCCAGCCCTCGAAAAAGACGCGTTCACCAGCCTTGGCTTCAGCTGGTGGAGTAACGAGTTCAACTGGGCCGGCGTGGTGATCTTCTTCTCCTTCCTTTAGTTTTGGGGACGCGGCTAGGACCATGGCGCATGATTTAATACCACGCATCTTGACGGGTTTCAGGTTGCAGACGACTACTACTTTACGTCCTTGCATTTCTTCGAGAGGAACGAGGCCGTTGAGACCAGAGCAAACGGTTCGGACAACTTGTCCTTCGTATTCAGATGTATCATCGGTTCCGGGCTTGTCACCCATAGCAATGGTGGAGACAAATAAAGAGTCGGCTTCTGGATGCTTGATAGCTTTTAAGATATGACCCACACGGAGATCAATTAAACATGGGGAAAGAGGAGCAGCTGGAGCAGGAGCCTTTTGAGGTTTTGGTGCCTTTTCTTTCTTCTCTTTCTTTTGCTTGGGTTGTTGTGCTTGTTCGCCTGTGACAGCTGCAACAACTGTATCTTTTGCCTCTACAACTTTCTCGGCAACTTGGGCTATAACTCCTTTATCGCCCTTTTCCTTAGTTCGATCTGCCAATTCTTTTTGTTCACCTCCTGCTGCCGCGGCGGCAGCGGCAGCTTTCTCCTTCTTCAATCGCTCCTTCTCGGCTTTAGCGTCAACGGGAGGCTTAACGTATAGAATCTCCTCTGGATCGACCTTGACTTTCTTTCCCTCTTCAACATTCAACCCAAAGATAGGCGAATTTTGCACAAAATCCACATGGCGCACAATATTTGGATGACCCTTTTCTCCAGTTCGCTCCTCACTACTCCATTTCGCAACCTGGGGTGCCAAACTCTCGTAAATGGCGATATCGGCAGAAGAGGGCTTGGAACCAAGAAGCGTTGTTCGCGATGCTAAATGGGTGTTCAAGGAATCGAGGAGGGATTGAGTTTCAGGGCTGGAGGCCTTCAGACGCTCTGAAGTGAGAGTCCATTGTTTGAGCTCGGTTTCCTCGGCGGGAGTATACTTGATGGAGGAGAATGTGGCCATGGTTCTGAAAAATCTAGTATTTGCCCTGGTGATGGCGCGGGTGATGAGGCGTGGGGAATACAGTTTGATGGTTGGTGGTTTGGAGGGGGTGAGATGGATGCTTGTTGTGTTTGTTTATTTTTGAGTCATCAATCAAAATTTCTATTTTACCCCACCATTCTTTATCTCTCTACCTCACTTCACTTGATACTTCACTTCAACTCTATAGAATGAAGCATACTTGAACATTTATCCATATATGAATTTCTTTTTGAGATGTCAGAGTTTGCAAGCTTTTTTTCGATCAATTTTCCTAGTGCGACTGGAGAATCCCTACAATTCGACTTCCCAGCAGCATGACTAAATAAAGCGAGCTTTGGATTGGGTTCCCTCGTTGTTCGATTAGCTTTAAAATGCTGTATCAGGAACAGTTTCATTCTCAATACTCCGAAATAAAAGCATGTATATTCATTGAACAAGTGTTCACTCTCTACCACGTAACTGTGATGGTTGGTGCGAAAACATGTCTAACGTGAGGGTATTAAGCACCGGTATATCTTCTGATCCGATATTAGTACTGTGTTTTTATCAATCAGAGATAGCACGAATCATAAACTCATACACATGTTATGGACAGCAAATTTGGCATCCTTCTCCCTCTTGTATTAATTCCTCAAGTCAATATCTTAAACACGAGCTTTATATTCTTTCTCCGAGGTACTATGTTACAATAGTGATAAATATTATTCGGGGAGAATCGGGGGATGCTGCATCTACAGAAATACTACATATCTTCAACCATCCGAGGATAATCCTTTCACACACCTTGCTGCAACAAGAAGATCATGGAAACTCGAGTGTTTCGTTGCACGATTACCAATAAAGTGATTTTGCTGGAATGACTTATCTGTGGTCTCAATTTGCCGGATTTCACGATGTTTCATTAACATGGTATTGAAGTATGGAGATCATTCTACATCTGCTCTCTTTTTAAGATACTGGAGCTATCATCTATCACAGGACTTGAGATCACTGTTACCGAATTATATTCGAACACAAGAACATTGTTTGATGTTCATCGGAACTTCTTGTCAGCAATGCATTACGTGACTCAATATTCTCATTTTCATATCACTCCTTATTTTCCAACCTTTCTCCTTGAGGAAGATATTGCTCCTGTTCGTCTTTCTCTTAACCTTTTATAGTTCACCAACCAACCGCACACTCAATTCAACTAGTCTAGTACTTGATGAAACTTCATCAAAGATCTGGCCGCTATCATCATCGGACCTAGGTTTTCGTGCGTATCGTACCCTCACTGAGACGGAGTTTTGTCTGATGCTCTTTGCATAATGGATTGTATCAACGGTCCATTGATTTTGTATTCTGATAAAGAGAGAAACGATAAACCATCTTCATTCTTTAAAAACCCATTTTAAATTTGAAGAACAGAAGTGGAAAATCGAATGCTTTTTCTATTTCGAATATGTTACTAAGCTCCATCCTTTCCTGTACCATACCTATGAGACATCTATATATATTCATTGATACACCCATACCTCATTTCAATCATTGATAATGATCCCAGTATAACAAAAACAAAGCCAGCCAAAAACTCCTACGCTGAATTCATACTCCATGTTCCCGCTCCGGACATGTCATCATGACCATAACCACCGCTGCAAAACCCCGACAGAATTCTCTCTCGACTCCATATGGTCGTTGTCATATCATATCAAAACACTTATAGCGACCACGAGAACCGCTCGTCATCCCCAAAAATCATTAGCGCCCCTTCCATTCCCCTCACCCGCGTTACCCCCTCCATTCCCAGAATTTGTGCTGTAATTATGATAAAACAGGTCCTCCGTCCCATCACCTACACCACCAATCAAGCTATGACTACTAATATGACCATGCCCGTTCCCAGGAGCACTAACACCAATACCTCCACCCATCCAATTCTCAAAACCGACTGCTAAACTCACTTGATCCTGCAACCACCAATCCTGACTCTGAACTAACTGCTCCACACCCCCAAACATCGTGCTCGGGCTAACATGTCTATTTCCACTAGTCAATGGACTATTGTTACCCCTAGAAGCGCTATTTGCGATACTGGGGCTGAAAGATTGAGCTGGATGGGTATAGATTGTATGGGAGGGGTGATATGCAGAGACGGGTGACACGTGTGTAGAATATGAAATAGGGTCTGGATGATCTCGTTGTACCGAGACGATATTATGAAGTCCGGTGAGTGAAGACTCTGTTGATGTATCGTTCATCAAGCTATTAGTAAGTGGGACTTTCGAATCGGTAGGATAGCTATAGAGGCTCTTTTGTAAGTGGCTTTGACTCCTTGCAAGTGATTGAGGATGCGGAGATGTTTGTAAATGAGGAGGTGATGATGCTGATGATGGTGTATGTACTATTACTTCTGCTTTTGGTGATGGAACATCGGCTGTCGAGAAGTGCCCAAACCTGCTATCAGTACGGGAGAATATAGCGGATGCTTCTGCAGGAAGATCAATATTCCATTTTCGAGCCAACACAGAGAGTATTGAGAGAGTGCGACGTGCACAGAGCCAATCATCGGCAATTTCCTCGAGATGCTTGACTCCGTGAATTATGTCTCTCTTCGCAGTCTTTTCAGGGAGATTTAGTAGGTGAATTGTACAAGCAGAGTGAACAATATAGACTGCTATATTGCAAATTTGTCGAAGCCCATATATGCGCTTGTATAGGCGCATCAATTTGGATATTGAACCAGCCGCTTGTGTGCAAAGTTTTCGAGGAGATACATGTGTCGGTAAAGGTGATGTACTTGGATTGTATTTGAGGAAAGGCCGAAACAAGTGGATATAGAGAAGATGAAAGAACATGCTATGTCATATCAGTATTGAGTACATTGGATCAGTAGGTAACACATACTGCATTAGAAGGACATTAGGTAATTGTCCTTCCTTCGGTTCAAATTCCTTCGGTAAATCTCTTTTCCAAGCCTCGAGTCTCGTTTGTAACTCGCTAAGCTTCTTCAGCTCCTGAGATCTTCCAACACCCCTTTCCACACGTTGTGGGTGATAGAAAAATGTAAGAAGATCACTACTAATCTCACAGAGACCCGAAATTTGTAAAGCTACAGCTCTTGTCCTTGATGGTTGAGAATGTAATTGGCCTATTCCATTATCTGTATAAGGTGACCAAATTTCATCATCGTCGAATTTTTTTACATCATATTTGGGGACCGTAATTTCGGTCACTGATAGCTGAGGAAGTCTACCTAAGTAATTCGAAAAACATTTATCGAACAGAAAGCTATCGGGAAAATTTAGCTACTGTCTCTCAAAATTGTTTTTAGAAGAAAAGTGAGGAATTAAAACTGTAGGAGGAAAAAGAGAGATTGCGATAGAGGAATAAATCAGATGTGACAAAGGATGTACTGAACCGATTAGACAAACATACCAGCCCCAAAATGTCACTCTTCTGGCGTCAATCTCCTTTTCATCAATAGGACAATCGTTTGTATTGCTTTTACTGATTCCAGAATCCAGATGGAGACCCATATCCTGAGCCATTCGAAATGCCATTCCAGAGTAAACCCATCCCTTTCCTTCTCGCCCTCCGCCAGCCTCACGAACCGACATAAGACTTAGCGATGTTAGAAACACATATTGAAACGCGGGATGATAGCTCACCAAAGTGCTTGTATCGTAGTCAATCTTGGCTTTTCGTACTCATCGTTCTCAAAAGTCAGTCGTTTAGCTTCCGCGAAATAATGATCACCTTTAGTAGCTGTATCCCCTGGATCAGCACAAGCTTGGGGAGAATTCGTAAAATGACACCCCAGAGCCAGCATAGCATTAACCTGGAGAAGTGAGAAGATGTTGGAATAGAAAGCTGGATCTTCACTAACCAGTAATGATGAACAGTACATTGTTCTTTTTGGATTGCCTGGAGGTTTGCCCTAAATCCCGAAACCATTAGACTTGTTTCGAGAAACACGATCCGGGGGAAGAGGAAATGAGAGCAGGTAGGCAAGCAAGTAAAAAGTATGGACAGGAGTAGGCATACCAAAAGGAAGTCTTGATAAAATCTGGTGACACCGAGAAGTCAGTAATTCCTGGAGCAAAACGAGGAAGAAATAAGGAAATGAAAGGGGGGTGTGGATCGGGGAGTAAGAAAAGGAAAACCCTACAGCGATTTGCTCAATGTCGTAAAGTATGGATAATGCCATGTGAAATACATATTAATCAAATGGACGATAACCTCTGTGTCGTTCGTAACTGTAGTCCACGACAACAGAGGTTCGTCTTGTTGAGTGGTTTCTGACGCATCCCCATCCTCAACATCTGCTGCATCAAGATAGATTAAATTTGAGGTGCCCCCCAAAAACCTCACCGAACCATTTTCCAATCTCAATTCACCCATCTTCCCCGATAACTGACTCTCGAAATTCGGCAAATTAGATGTCGTATATGATGTGTTATCGTAAATATCACCGTCTCCCTCTTCGAGTGCTTGCTCTTGCTTCAAAATGTTCTCTGCTACATCATCGAGACTTTCACATGTCCGGATTTGGCGGACCAGGTCTGGTACATCCTCCTCGGCGGCATTCAATATTGCTTGTATCAATGTTTGTAAAGTGGAATTGCGGGTTTTGAGACTATCGATCTTGTCTTTGTATACACCTTTCCTTCTATGGTCCGATAATGGATCGTATACACATTCTGTTGATCCAAAATGTCAGCTCAGGAACTCAATTAGGACCAATGTCCAATGGACACTGAATAAATACAAAATATGAGATGAGCATACCAGTCCCATATACACTTGAGCAAGCTGCGCAACTTGGCGTATTCCCATCACATTTGGACTTGCGTTTCCTACATGCGACGCAAGCTGTGGAAACACACCTCCTCTTCATCACAGCTACATCTCGACTACTCCGCGGCCTTTTGTTCGGAACCGGACTATCCCTATCAATCGTCGCAATACTCTCATGATCCGTTTTGATTTCGATATCAGTCAATGAGGACGATGTCCCTCCATGCATATGACCCGCATCCCGTACGTCAGCCATCCGGGGAGAGGGGCGCGATCCTCAGTGTATGCTTTGACGTTACCCGGTATCGAACCCGTGGATGGGGATTGATGCGGTGCGGTGTGGTGCGCTGCGGGTCTCCAGCCGGTAGACAAGGCTTATCAGATAAGTATTTGCACACGCGCGGTTCCAAGTCCTCGGGGAATTAAGAACAAGAGACCTACCATGCACCACTACCAAGACTTTCGAAATTGTAAGCACTTATAGTGTGTAACCAATCTGCTATCGTAAGCAAAGTTGTTTTCCTCTCTCTATCAAATATGCTCGGGTTCTTATTGATATTCTGGCTCCACGTTCCATGGAATTTTTACCTGTATTCAAGAATGTAGACGAAAGAGAATTCTCCTTCGAACAGTTTTCCTGGAGGTTAGAGTAATGATTCTTCGAAGATGATTCCATATGGTCTATGAAGTGCGATGCCTAAGGAAAGGCAAGAACGTTGCTTTCCATTAATATTTGGACGAACTGTCAAGGTGATTGGTTCGAGATTGGGGATGCGGAGGTGGATATAATTAATCTTCTTACGTATTTGGGGAAATTTCTAATACATCGATTTGATTGGTCAAAGTAAATATCAATGATTGGCCAAACCTATGAAATCCCCCCTCTTTCTGTTCAGCCCAACATATGGCCAGCATTTAATACTTTTCCCATTTCAATGTTACTCAATATCGAGTTTCAGCAATAAAAAATCTGACAATCCGCATTGATGAGAATGGATGTTATTTAATGTACCTACTACCAGCTTGCCGTCGTAGTTTCTCAATTGTCGAGCCATCATTGTTTTCATTTTCATCAAAATCCTTCCTTGTCCTCGTGCCTTGTAAAGCCTGTCTGCCATTTATCAATGTATTACTGCTGTTACTGCTTGTCAGCACTAATGGAGGAGGCACCATTTCCATTTGTGCTACGCTTCTTGCCTAACCTTGCATGATGGCCGTATAATAACCATTTGTTAATAGCTTGTCAAAAACGCTTCCAAGCTGCGTTTCTAGCTATATAAGCCTCCAGATCTCTCCTACAAGGGCTGGCAGAAGATTTCGAGCACTTGATTGTCAGAACACTATTTGGACATTCAAAAACAACGTACACACACAGTATTATTCTCTTTCAATGACAATCGTATTACTATTTCTATGTACTCATTAAGTTGATCCGCAAAGGGGGTATTTTACGTTGCCGTTTGACCTTGAAAAGCCCCAGTAACTCCACATGATTTATGCATGGCATTTTTCGCCCACTCGTACGATCGCGTTCAACAAACAAGAATCCACCACCATAACGCATCCTCCTCGCCTTCACACTCCTATGTTTTTGTATTTGTCTTATCCAGCTGCAAATGTACTTCTCATGCGAAGCTTCTCGCCATACATCCACAACAAGATGGGAGCCGGCCATCCCAACCCAATCGCAATAAATCCAAGCAAACTATTGCCCCAACCATAATCTAACGCTGCGTACATGTATGGTGCAAACAATGGAAACCCGAAGCCAGCCAAACTTCTCATGACGGTAGCTGCACCTACAGCACTTGCAGCGTATTTGGTATAGGAGTCGACAATGTACGTTTGAATGCATTGAAATCCGATGATGGTTCCTGCTGCGAAGATTGCCGCTCCAATATTTGGCACGATCCAGTGAGCTTGAGCTTGAGCAGCCCACCCGTACCAGAAGAGCCCGACTGGCACAAGTAGAGCACCAGGAATCATTAGAGGCACTCGAAATTCGGGCTTTCCGACTCCATTGTTACGTGCTTTTAAGGCTCGATAAATCCTGTCTTGTGCAGGCGCACATATCTGCGTACCTAGGAAGAAACCAGTCCCCAAAGAAATGTAGTTCAGTCCACCAATTGCAGTACTTTCGTCGTATACACCTTCCCACAGTCCCGGAAATGTAGAGAGTACGAGATACATTATACCATAGAGGTAAGCCATATACACGGCCAACACCTGTATAATAACTTGCGTTCCTAAATACGAGAGTCAGTACAGGGAAGATTTGAGGGGAAAATGTTCTGCCGGAGCCTAGGCATAGTGAATTCCCTATGCGACCATTGCCTTTATATGAGGCAATGATCCTTTGAGGAAGATACTTTCTTCCTCAGCATAGTCCTCATCAAGTTGTTTATCTTTGGGACATTTGCAATGCCTGTGTGAAGTGTGTACCAGAATATTAAGAACAAAGGATTTAGTGGAACGCTTAAGCATACCAAGTAATTTGAATGGTCGCGTTAAACTGATCTTGAGGGTCTCAGTAATGGTTCGGTTTGGTACATCCCATTCTGTGTGAAGGTCTTGATTTCCTGTTTCCTGGATAAGCTTGTTCTTCTTGCGTCCCAGTAAAACAGGCGCAAACGTTTCTTGAAGAAAGAATAATCCTGTGATTTGAATGACTGCATCTGCTATAGTGGTAGCATAGAATACCCATCTCCACGTAGTATTCTGAGCTATAAATCCGCCTGCTATTGGTCCCACTGCCGGCCCTAGCAGTGGAGCGAGAGAGTATATAGAGATTGCTTTGCCACGGTCTTCGGCCGTGAATAAATCACTGAGCACTCCACCTCCAAGAGCCAAAGGCGCAGAGCCACCTAGACCGGCCAGAAACCTGAAAGTAATCAGTTGTCCCTTGGTTTGCGCCAACCCACAGCCGAGATTGAAAAACAAGTATATGAGGTTGCTTATTTGCAATACAATAACTCGTCCAAACATTTCACTTAGGGGACCAAGAAATAGTGGGCCTACTTTAGTGTCAGTGGCTGTCCATAGTTGGGACAATAGAATTGACTTACCAATCGCATAAGCCAGGACAAAAATAGACAGCACTAAACTTTGCTCTATAGAATTCACAATATGTAAATCTGAAGATATCGAAGCTAGAGCTGGTGCTACCATCGAGGAGGAAACAGGAGATATAAAGGTAAAACTCGAGACTACCAAGACAGCAGCCCATTTACGTCCGATTTTCCAATTCTTAGGGTTCTCTGGATCATCCGGTCCTTCCCAGGTAACTAGGTTTAGATTCCTAACACTTTTCAAGCTCTTTCGGGTCTTTTCTCTGCCCAACTCAACATCCCTCTCAACCTCGATACCATCTATAACTTCTGGCGATATAGTAGAAGCACCGTCGGTATCTGTATCTTCCGGATCAACAGTGGAATCGTGCTCCGTCTCTTGATCTGTTGTTCCTTGAGAGGCGCTAGGGTGTCCGGTATAGTACGAGGTGTCATCGAGGTGATTTCCAGATAAACATCGATTTAGCCCAGGTGACGAACCGGGTCTTGATGCACCTGACTTGCGTGTCTCTTGCCTCGATATTGAATCTATCATTTTGGTTGTAGACACCCTCGTAGTATTTTCAATATCCCTGGTGCTTATCTGTTGTTATAACACCTTCAATAGTATATTGTGGCGAAAGAGAACTTAGAAGTGAGGAGGAAAAGAAAACGTCAAACCGAAACGAGGAAGTATTAGATTAATAAATGTCAGTAGGAAAAGAGGCTCATGTCATATGAGACTTTAAATGAAAAACGAAGTGTGTAATCGTAAAGGATTTCAAAATGAAGGACTTACCGGACCCTTAATATAGAAAATATATTTACTCCCCGCTTTCTTCATGCTTGATGGAGATTGGAGATATGTAATAGGATATAAGAAGATGCCGATTGACCGCTCTCTAACCAATTTTCAAACCCGAAAGATGGTGTTAGGCATTTGGGCAAGGTAAACTGGGTTCTCTCCCTCCACTGCTCTCTTCACGAACGGATATCGGCACGTCGATACGTAGAGGAAAGCGGTAAACAAATTTCCATTCTTAGTCATGTGATCAATATCGGCGACAAAGGTCTTAATTCCGCTTCTGAATAGCAAAAATCTAGCCTCGGAGTTAAAATTAAGATGTGGCGTTGTGGATCGTGACGAGCAGCAAGTAAGAAGTCACTTAGGGGCAAGGGGTAATGCCGGTAGATACGCACGGTCTGGTCGCCTGAAGAAGTTTATCACTCGCATGTCCAATCCTGTCGCTATGTGTGAATGCATGCAGTGGTCGCAAATAGGAATCAACGTGTAAGGAACACCGCGGAAAACAACCTATCGATGGAAGATCAAGGCACGCCTCTACCGTATGTCTATGAGTCCGTCAGCTTAAGCTCCAAGACTTTGCTGCAATGCTTAATTGTTTGCATCGTGACCCGCAATTCACTAAGTGGTAAACGATGATGTTAGTCAAAAAAACTTCTTTTGGAGTTGTGAATGGCTTGTGATGGACGCACTAAATCGCATGCTAGAGACGGATTTCGTTGTGGTTTGACATTCCCCGTCACTTCTGACACTCAGTCAAATACTTCAAACTGAATGCCTAGATATTGGGATTTATTTCGTGCATGCCGGCCAGTTAGAGTTCGTTATGAGATTCGTATCCACAGTATAGATTTGTCGGGCCGTCCCTTGTGCAAATCATGGCATTGTCGAAGCTTTCGTAGGAAGTATGCATAGTTCGAATGCTAATGTTCACAGATTTGAGAGTGATATACTTGAATGTTCAAATAGAGTTGAATACCAGGTGTGTGCGAGTACAATAGAATTGGCATGTTGCATATTGCTAAACGACATTCTGCCATTCTGCCAAAAGGCGGTAGACTCCCACATCCAGCATTTCGTTTGGAGAACTTTCAATTCCAACCTTAATCTAGCTACACCAAACTTTAAAACTCACTCCAATCATGGAAGAAGAACCTTCTCAGCCCACATCTCTGATTCGAGATTTCAAATTTGATCGTCTGCTGAATCAAGGTATCCCTTAACATCCAATCTACCTCCCTCACGCATTCCACCTCTAACTAGCCCCCCCATAAAGATCAAGCAGGACGCCGTTCTGTTCTCTGCGGTCACATCAATTCCAAGCCATGTGTTTTAATTCTCGAACGCGCTCCGTTTCCCACCTCCTCGACCTATCTGTCATCCCTTCCATCCACTCTCCAATCCCTTGAGAATCTAGGCGCAAACGATATTTACTTCTGGTATTTGGCCAATAATGGTCCTTCACAAACGACCGAACCTACAGATCTCAAGATCAATCTCATATATCCATGCACGGAACAGCATATTAAGAAATATAGCAAGCAGGGAGTGCGTATGGTCACCGAAACCCCCAAAATTTACAGCGAGAAGATACGCCCATACATGCAAGCGAAACGAGATGGAGGTAGATTAAATTGGATATACAACATAATAGACGAAAAGACTGAAGTAGAAGATGTTATATATAGAACTCCGCAAGGTCGAGATGGGGATGAGGGGTTCCTGTTATTACCAGATCTGAATTGGGATCGAAAAACGATGGAAGGACTTCATTTGCTAGGACTGGTAGAGAGAGGAGATATATGGAGTTTGCGAGATTTGAAGAAGAAACACATAAAATGGTTGAGGCATATGAGACAAAAGTTTATGGAGGCTACGGTGAAATCATACGAAGGATTGGAGGAGGATCAGTTGAAGCTGTATGTTCATTATCAACCGACCTACTATCATTTCCATGTGCATATTGTACATGTCGCATTGGAGGCTGGTGCAACACAAGCGACTGGAAAAGCGATCGGATTGGAGAGTATAATCGAGCAATTGGAGACGATGGAGGGCAACGAAGAAACGGGGATGGATAAAGTGTCCTTGAATTACACTGTTGGAGAAGCGAGTGAGTTATGGACGGATATATTCGAACCTATCAAGACTGGTTGTACAGTTTCTCCACGGCAAGAATAAGATCATTTACTTCCGACCCTCCAGGGCAATCCGTCCATTTCCTTCCATCACGTACACAAAAGATTTCTTCATTGAGTCTGACCGTGCAAGATTTTGTGACACCGGCCTACAATTGTCGATTAGCATGAGTCTTTCTAGTATGACTTGGCACTCCGTTTTTACACATACCTCAATGCTCCTTCTGACACTATCTCTCAACATTCCCATACCATACCCTCCATCATCCTGCGCTGTACACGCATTGAGCTTGCTGAAATCCATTCCATGCTCTAATGCGCAATCCTCCACTAAACTTCTCTCCGGAATATCCTTATAATCTCTGGTTAAACACATGGTAAACCCAAGGTAAATCTTTGGGTCGGGATATAGGCTCGCAGCACATAATTCGAGAATATTGCCCATGCATTCTTGCGGGCCATGTTTACAGGCTACTCCATCATTGTCTGTAGGTCTGCGAAAGATCGACCGTTAGCTTTTAAATGCGATTCTTGGGGACGAATGAAACTTACGCGCCAATGTATGAGAGCGTGAAGTTTACTTTATCATATACCCTCTGCATAGCTGGTAATACCATCATCTTCAAACAATCCTAGAATTCAGTTAGAGATGTAGCTATAAATCCAGCAGATAGCTAAACGAACCTGTGCATCGGGACATTTCTACAGATAAGAAGTCAGTAAAACCTAAAAAGGGAGGATTTCAAAGGAAATTAAAAGTTAAGCTGTATTGAAAAACAACAGGAGTATATATAAGCTTACACTCATTATGTGAGCTTCCAACGGTACGAGTTTATGATCCGATATAGATACAACATTCGTCACAGGTTTCATTCCCGCAGATTGCAGCTTCATACCACATCCCATAAACAGCTGATGGAAATTCGCGGCCCATAGGAAATATAATAGAGCAACCGTTAGAGCTCCAAAAGCTAGAGGTCTAGCTCTTCGCGCCGGTGGTCCTGTCAACATTCTTTCTGTTTTTTCGTTATCCATACTATGGTATTCGAAATTTGTATTGATCGTGGGTAAGGAATCCTTCATTTTGATGGATCCATAGAGTACTGATAAAAATAATGAAGTTGAAGCTTTTAAAGACCGAGGGAGCTTCAGATAAAGGTTCGGGATATCTATGGTTAAATGCCGAGCATCCATATCTGAGCATATCTGATCGGCTGACCTAAGCAGTCACTCAAGAAAAGGAGTCAATAAACTGGTCCTCCTCCTTTCTGCCTCATGTGCCTAATTTCTGAAGATATCAAGACTTTTTTTCATTTTGGGCCTCATTTCCTTATTTACCTAGATGATTCATCTGTAATATTACCACACTAAACTCTGGACCATTAACATCAGAATAAAGACCATCTCATTCACTAAACCATACTGCGTACACTTGGGCCGAGACCTTCTCATTCACTCTCCTTCAATATGCACTACCGAGATATACGCCTCAATTCTCATCTTCTTAAACTTTCTTAGAACATTTCTCTATAAAAGAAACCTGATTCTATTCTTGATAAATATCAAAATCAACAATTACATAACATACAAGTACATTTGTCAAAACAAGCCTTCTCATCAATATCATCCATCTCAAATTCTGAGCTCGCTTATCATGACTTCAGATTCACCAATCACCCTGTTCCTTCAACCTTTGGACGTTGACATTAATAAGATTCATGCATTAGCTAAGAGTCTTTGTGAGACGTTCAAGAAGTTGGCAAAGGAATCTACAAATCAGTTTTTACAAACACCTATTTCTGAAGAAGTCTTAAGACCAGAGAAGGAGAAGGAGGGAAGATATTTGGCAATTGATATGTGAGTTCACAAAAATCAGACTGAAAGGATTCCTGGAACTGACATACATTAGTGGAGGTTCGAATCTGAGAGCTGGATTTATTGAGTTATTCGGTTCTTCTATTGAAGATGATGTGATATTACCAGGCAAAATCAATAGACTGCTTGAGAAGTCATGGCAAATTGGTGAAGATCACAAATCGAACAATGCAGATGAACTATTTGTTTGGATTGGAAAATGCATTTCAGAAGTTGTTCAGGATGGAGTTGATAAATGGGGTTTACAGCTACCTTCTGAATTACCAATGGGCGTTACAATGAGTTTCCCAATGACGTTTGATATCTCCTTTCCTATCTTTGGAGAACGACCACTAACATGTGAACAGCCAAAAAACATTGTCAGAAGCAATGTTGATGTCTATGGGCAAGGGCTTTGCTATAACCACAAATCTCAACCTTGGCCAGCAGCTCCTAAAAGGCTACGAGATATCAACTGCATCCAAGCCCCATCTGCCCCGCATCAAGATAACCGCCATAGTGAATGATTCCGTGGCAACCCTAATATCATTCGCCCATCAACATCGACATACACCCCACCAAAAGGCCTCCATGGGTCTCATTGTCGGTACCGGCTGCAATGCCACTATACCCCTCTCAATCTCCAAGCTCCATTCCACCAAACATCCCTCTGTTATCCTCAAATCCGAGGACCATAAACAAAAAGAAACCAAGATCATCATCAACACAGAATGGTCTATCAACGGCACAGCTCCTCCCCTGCAGACCCTAAACTTCATCACAAAATGGGACACTATTCTCGACGCTAATAGTGAAGCCCCAGGTTTCATGCCATTCGAATACATGACCGGCGGCAAATACCTCGGCGAACTAGGCCGTCTCATAATCCTCGACTATTTCACCACCCAACTCCAGCTACCCCTCGAAACAATTCCTCTTGTTCTCCGCAAGCGCAATGCTCTAGATGCAAGTGTTCTTGCCAAAGTAGGAAGAGAAGACCAACTATGTCAACCTATCGATCTCGCAATGCCTTTCCCAATAGACCCAAATAGCGGCAAACAGAAGAAATGGACTCCCGACATGGCCGACATCGTAGTACAAATTGCAAAGACCATAGAAAAACGCGCAGCAGGCATGCTAGCAGCAGCAATCATCGGACTTCTCACCACAGCCGACGAAATACATTTCCCGTCCTCTCGACCCAGCTCCTCATCAAACACAAACCCCAAAGAAGCTCCCAAGCCCGCGAAGTCAAAACCAAGCAAACCAACCCAATCCTCCGATAAAATCACAGAACTCCTCGTAGGCTACACCGGCTCATGCATTTCCCACTTCCAAGACTACCTTGCAGATTGCCAGGCATATCTCGATGATATCATGCGCAAAGAATTCGGTCCTGATAAGGGCGGAAAGAGAATCGTACTAGAAGCTTGTATGTACGGTAGTATTATTGGAGCTGGTATCTTAGCGGGGACAGTGGAGTGTATGGAGGAGGAGAAACGTGGGGTTGAGGATGCGGCGGAGAATGTATCGAAGGGAGTGGTGGGTTAGCATGCGCGTATTTCGGATATTGCTGTGGATTTTCAGCGGGAATGAGGATGAGAATGGGGGCGAGAAAGAAGGATGAGGGAAGATGTGCATATGCGTTGGTTTGGGAAATGGATGGCGAGCATGAATATGAGCATGAGCATGAACGAGCATGAGCATTGGTATGAGCATTGCATAGGTATTTACAGACAGGAGGTACTCCTCACACATATCCGGATATGTGGAACTAGACATGAGATGAGATGAGATGAGACATGAGAATAACGACCAGCATATGAGCACTTTACAATAGATAGGTAGACGGACCGATAGGGCAAACAAACATAGATAGACACAAATCCTAAACAACTCACACCACTTACCTAGATACTCAGATTCAGACTTGTGCGCAATTTCAAAACAAGGTGATCTCATATAAAAATATGGAGATATCATACATTGATTGCATTTATATGCCTTGACTGCTCGCTATACTCGGCTTCAAGTTCTCCAAGCCTAAATGTAAATTATTCATGTCCATGCCATTCATCGGAGACATGTCTCCATATAATACAAATTTTTCATTTTCACCCTCGACCTCAATGAAACCCATTTACCCCATCGGTCAAGTCCGTCAACTCCTCTTTCCTTTGTTTATATAGCTCTTGGGCTTCTCTCTCACGCTTGGAAACAAATCCCACTCTCTCCCTCAAATCTTCCAATCTCCTCGATATGGCTACGTCTTCCGAGATCTGTAACGTTTTAAACGCATCTAAAGAATAACTAGCTTTCGATAGAGCATCAGCTGCTTCGCCAATTTTTTGACGTAAAGCTTTGGCTCTTTGTTGATAACCGCCTAGATGGAGGGCGAGCTTCTTTTCGGATTTGTTACCTTTTTCAGCGGCGGCCACGATTGATTCTTGAACATTCTGGGGATTTGTTAGTGATTGAAGGGATGAATTTGGGAAATTGAGGCTTACATCCAAAGCGTCTAGAAGCATCTGATGCTCATCAATCTCGTCATCGGAATCGTATCCACTTAATCCAGGTAATAATGAGGATTTATGAGCGTCATCCCATGCCGCTCTAAAAGCATCCGATCCTTGCTCTACCAAATCTTTAGGAAATTCCATCAATAGCTGTAATCGGGCTTGCGAAAGAGCATCATCTTCGAACACTTCAATGGCTTGTGAGGTGCCCTTGACTTTAGCTCCAGGCGTGGGATACTTGAGGGCGTCATTTGCAATCAATAAAGCTGCTTCTCTCTCAATAGAACCTTCAATGGTATCTTCAATATTCGCCACAGTTTTCATTAACGCGTTGATATCAATGACCGATGGACGAGGTAACCCTTTTTGTAAGACTTGTGTCCGTCTTTTGAATTCTAACTGTTCTTGAGCTTCTCGAATTTGGCGATTCCGCCTGTCCCTCAGCTCTGCATCTTCCTCGGATAATTCTTGAACACCAAAATTTTCTTGTTGCTCTTCAGGTAGTTCTAACTCCCATTCGGTATCCTTTGGCTTTGGCAAAGACGCTAGACCAGCTCTCAATGAATTTTTAAGTGTCATGTCCCTTATTTTGATATCTTGAGGTGTCCTTCCAACCAACTCCATCTCTCCATCTGCATTTAATGCAAAACTATCTCGAGGAGTTCGCATTGGCGTGGCTCCTACACCATTTCTCGCAGGCGTTGCACCAATGCCATTCGCGCGGAAAGGAGTTGCCATAGGATTAGGTGTTTCCATTTGCTGTCTTCGAGGAGTAACGCCATCAAATCCTGTGCTACCAGGACCTTCGTGTAGGGGTGTGTTTTCTCCTCCTAGAAGTGATGATTGCGTCTCAGTCAGAGCTCTAATATTTCGGATTTCGTTGGCGATGTGATCCTCCTGTGCTGGGGCTCGCGGGGTTCGAATTGGTGCTCCACTATTGATAGTAGAATAAGTATTAACAAGTCCTCTCGTTGCATCATTCTCGCTCGACCTCGCCATTATGTTTGCCCTCTCTCCTATCATACCCATTTTTACAATTTCTTCAAGCTCCCCTTCACCAACCTGAGGTGCTGGCAACACCAGAGCCCGTCTCTTACTACTTTGCTCTGCCTCTCGAATCTTCTGCATCTGCCCAGCTTTTATGGCTGCTTGATATGATGCTGATGGGGCGCTTTTGTCACTCTTTTGTCGTTTTGGATCCTGATTATCATCTTGGTCTCCTTTGCGCTTGATCGCAAGTTGTTGTTTTCGTGGATCGAACGCTGCTCTCTGCTTTTCATTTTGTATAGATTCATCACCGGTATCATAAAATCCAGGAGCGGGCGCTTTTTCGAAAGGTATGTCGGCATTGTAATCCATCATTCCCTTCTTTCGATTGACAACTTTGATATTAATGCCAGCATTTTTAAGCTCTCTGCGCTTTTGTAACACAGCCAACCTCCTCGACTCCTCCAATTGGCGTTCACGAGCTTTTCTCTTCGCCTTTTTACCCTGTGTATTTGCCAAACGAGCGCGGGCTTCACTCAACATTTCCTTTTCGTCCTCATCTAAATCGACGGTATCCGGTCTCGCAGGTTTCGATTCCGGATCTGGGTCGACTTCCCCGGGTCGCAATCTTCGTACATCATCGGCAGATGGTGCTTTGGTCTCTCCGCCATCAGGTCCACCAAGTCCAAACTCTCCAGCTTCTTTTTGTTCCGCTTCATCGAGTAATTTCTGATATCTTTCGAGGCACTGAGTCGCTGTTCGTCCAACGATAGGAGCAATAGTTCGCCATTGTGTCGGCATCAATTTTGCCAAATGTAACAATTTTTCATCCTCTTCCTTGCTCCATTCAATTTTGCGAATCCCTGGATCCAACCATTCGCTCCATCTTGCTTTACATTGCTTCGGTGTCTTTCTTGCGAGAAGTGAGGAAACTCGAGCCCATTGATTCAAACCATATTTCGAAACACTTGCTTTTAGAATTTCATCTTCGATATTAGTCCAAACTCCACCTTTGACGACAGGCATTATGGCGTGTGAAGATGTTTATTTTGTCTTGCCTTGTCTCTGGTTAATGTTGATGCGCCTGGAAGCTTGAGTCGCGAGAAATAAATCTTGGGACCTTGCCAATCACTAGCGTGAGGTTTATGGCGTATTGCAATCACGTGATATCCTGCTTTCCAACGTCCGCTGATCTCAATGTTTGTTTAGGGGCGGTGATACGCTTTTTGCATAATTGTAATCTATTGTCTTCATATCTCTCTCGGAGCAAGCGGAAACGTTTTCTTCTCTCACATTGGTAACCTTATGCCATTGCCGATGATTATTACTCGAAAAGTTCAGCTCAGGTCTTAGTGCTTAGGAAATCTTTCTCACCTAGTTCAAGCCAAGATACAGGCAGAAATATTTCACATCCAGTATGAGGTCACAAGAGTCATCCTTCCAAGAACATTGATTGCATTGCCAAGTCAGAAGAGGCTGAAGCTTATATTTGTAAAAGTAACGGTACGGAACTGCATAGCAAATTTGATGATCAATTTTTCCCTCCCTTTTTGTATTGCAAAACGAGTGTAGCAGTGAGCCAAGGTCCAAGCATAAATAAACATCCAAAGCAATTCCAACGATTCCAAAACTATTCAAAACTTATGCGGGAGTTGGGGAGCAAACAAAAGCCGTAGTAGTGGTTGGCACATCTGCTTCCACCGTTGTCGTAAATCTCACAGCAGGACCAACGCCGCCAATTAGCTGGACGCTTAAAGCACCACACCCCGCGCAGTCCACACTACTAGTAGCTGTCACGGTGGATGGGAAGAGAGTCTTTGTAGGCCCATGGGTAAACTGTTTCAATTGGCTTAGAGTAGATGTGCATGGAATGATGGGACCCCCTTGTCTCTTGGTTGGGGGTAATTGAGGACCGCCTGGGTTGTAGGATAGCGGTGTTGCACCTGCAGTGACAGTCACCGTCGTCAGGTCCGTGGCACATCCTGTTTGGCATTTTGCGCATGCGCCTGGGACGGTTATGGTCGGAGTTGCGCGGCAGCAGCTGGTGCTGGGTGGAACCGTAATAGTTGTCGTTGAGAGAAGGATACATAGAGGAACTTAACTTTTTGTTAGGTTTTTGCGATTTCACATTTGTGATTTGATTTTACATACCGGGTCCACAGGTGGCAGGGTTGAAGGTTTTTGTTTCCGAGCAAGCTATCGTATTATTAGTTCGCTGATACTACTTGAGGAAAACTTGATAACATACGGAAGGAGCTTTGAATGGTGGTAATTGTACGGGTATAGCAAGAATGAGGGACTGTCTTGACCGTTGAGATGGTACTAATGTATGTAGTGGTTATCAAGCTTGGAGCACATGTTTCGGAACGATGACGAAGAACGTCTGGGAGACAGTAGACGTTTTGTCTAAGGGCAATGTAAGTATCTGTGCATTTTGGGAGTGAAGAAAGAACCCAAGGACTGCTTACACCGTACTTAACAAAAGAAGGCCGATTGTATAAAGGTGATTCATATTGAAAGTTTTGTTCTAGAGTTTATTGCGTAAAAGTTATATGAGTTGACTGGGAAATATTGCAGAGAAGGTGAGGGGGTATATATATATATATATACATATATAACATCAGCTTCGTTCCTTCCACGAATCATCCCTCGCTACTTCGCGGAATGGATCATCGCATTCACAAACTCAACGTGGGAACATAACTACGCAACGGGGAAACAAACTTACGTATCAGGCCTTTCTTTTGCGAGCTAGGTCGTCAGCTGAAGAATCTCGTACGATCTTGCTATTTGTGTCATGAGATCTTCACACTGCTTACACGAAGAGTTCTCGTATTCCAATTGTATTGTGTAACACCAAGGCCACTTTCAAGGGTTGTCATCACATTTGTTATCCATCATCGTACGCTGAACTTATGAAATATAGGGAAACTCGAATCTTGGTATGGAGGCTCACTTGCGAAGCATAAATACTCAGCCCTAAAACTTTAAACCGGGGAATTTCTTCATTGAATGTGGTTAATATACTTTTTTTTTATCTTGCCTGTTCTATATAATTCCTTTATATGAAGGCTAAAACTTTAGCTTACACGTTAATCATACATTACCAGCCATTTCATTAGTCTTCAACGCCTTTTGTAATGCAATCGTCTCGCCGTGCTAAAATAGAAGGATTCACCGAGGAATCCAATCCAGAATGCCAAAATGTGTACCCCACAAGCCTGCTCCAGGAATGCAGCCGAGACCCAAAATACCAGAAGAAAATAAATCCACATCAGTTACCTCAATCAAGAGAAGAAGTATTGACTTTGCTTAAGGCGTGACACATCGAAAGCCCCCTGTATTACAGTTAATCTTCAGCTAGTATTATAGTTCAGAGTTTGCTTACCTTCTTAGGAACGGGGGCGAACTTCAGTGGGAGCCAAACCAACTGGGGATGCTCACTGTGAAGTTGCCGCCGGGCCTTCGGCTTCATTGTTGCCTCAAAACCGGACGTTTGTACTATCACTGACTCTACCTCTTCTGAAATTTCCTCCGCTACCTCTAATTCAATGGCCGGATTATCTTCTAAAGCTTCTTCCAAAGCTTCATCTGTAGCACCAGTATCCCAAGTGCTGACAGTATCATGCTCTGTGGCTGACCTCGAGTTGACCATGTTTCCTAGACCCACGGTTTTAACATCTAATTCCGGATCAAGCTCGACCTCTTCCGTCATTGCTTCGTATATACTGGCCGATGTAACCATGCGCTCCCCTTCTTCTACTTCTTCCGGGTTGGATGAACGAAGAAGACGCCGCCTCTTTACCTCCCTCAATAACTCGTGAATTTTACCTCTCTTGGATGGCTTGAGCGATTTGCGATATTGAGAAATTTTACGATGTGCTAGCGTTCCCGACTTTACTTTCACAAGTTGCATGTAATCCTTGTACCGAGTAGCCATCTCTGCTGCCAAGCGTCCAATGATATCGTCACTGTGTATTTCGATGAAAGCATCTCTCAAGATTGTATTCATTGTATCAACATCAGCGGCATGCGTCCAAAACGAATCGTGGACGGCAGCAAATGATAACTTTGCTTCATTGGATTTTACTGCTGAGAGAAGCATATGCGTTGCATCAAGAGAGTGAATGAAATTTGGTGGAAATCCTTGGAGTTGTTTACGACTGCTGACGGGATCCGATCGATGTGGTTCAGATAAGCTGAGAAGTTGGAGGCTCGTGCGTACTAGCCGTGATTTGTGGGTTCGGTAAGGTTGAACCACCGGCAGGTTCAACGGTGTAGTCCAGATTACACTCGATTTGAATTGAGAAATATCATCTAAGCTTGATGCGTCGCCCTTGGAAGGACGAACATTTTGCTTAGAGGCATGTTCAACTATGCGGTCAACTTGCTCAGGTGTTAGGCTACTTGAGATTCGAGACGCACAATCTCCAAGCCAGTACTGAATATCGTGCGCTCCCCGAAACATGGTTGAGAGAGCGGTAAAGATTTTGGTGACCACATAAGAAGCTAGAGAGCCGGGATTGTCCTCGGTATTATCTGGCAAGTCCCTATGAGCTGCCACAAGTTGCTTCCGAACCTGTGCTTTAGCTCCAACGAAGGTTACGCCATAGACATTAGTCATAACAGTTTGTTTGACAACCTTTCGAGTTATTTTCCCATCCAAAATTTTGGCTTTGGAATGCCCGTCAAGCAAATCTTTCTTGATGCTCTCCTTTACGAGATCTGCGACCGCAGTATATACATCCGCCGGGCGATCACCAGGCTCGAGATTTACTTGTTGGGCGCCCCATACATCACCGCCTAAGGCTGCATAATGTTGAAGGCCATTACAAGTTCCGTCCTGATGAACGGGTAAATATGAGACGAAGCTAGCTGGATCTCCAGATTCAAGCGCGTTCTTGAATTCCATGCATGCTGCTAAGCATTGCCACGGATCTTCGGCCTGTAGCCACCATCTATTGCCTCCCAATGGGTTCGTCGCCGAGTCATAAATTTCGTCAATGTTTTTGGTTGCGAATTCTTCTCTCTCTGAAAGACTTGCTTTGTCAAAACCATATACGTTGGCGAGGTGAACCTTGAGCCACTTTAAACCAGAATTACCAAGTTCCTTCCCAACCCCAAATATCATAAGTCCTCGACAATGATCTGCTCCCATGTGATTAAGGTATGGAGGAATTGGATATGCTCTTCCCCGAAAATCCACGTTATGTGGGAAGTAGAAGGTTTTATCGCGGAGAGCTCTAGCAATCTCTAGTTGGAAGTTTTGAAAACAGCGTTGGGAATGAAAACCTGCTTTGGCATTCTCTACTTTCTTAACTGCAGTGACCCATCTTCGGCGTTCGAGTGGATCGGAAGACGTTTCGGGCTCGGGGGGATATTCGAGTCTTGGCTTGTCCGGAGCAAGATTCGCAATGGCGTCCCCGGAATTCCAGGCATCTAGCATAACATCAAAAACTGGCTGGTTGATTTTCCATGATTGCTCTCCGAGTATATTGAGGCCTTTGAAAACCGTTGTCAAATTCCCCTGATCAATAGCAGCATCCGCATAATTCCTTTGATCTTGGTCCCCATTCTTGACGCGCATGACCCTTCCAGGGTGTCTAAGGAAGCCACCAGAACTGAACCCAGTCCATGGCTCAGGTTTTACAAGCATGGGAAGATGTTTTGCAAGGAGACTGTGAACAGGCTCGCGCTTGAGTTGTTCTACAATGACTTTATTAGCATTGATAACACCAAGCTTTTTGCCCAACCTGTATTGCTGGCCATGAGAGAAGGCAGGTTGCATCTGAGTAACCGTCTCGTTTGTTTCAGGGTGTTTCAATGTGACCGGAACTTTAGCAACCTTCAATAAACATTCCAATAAGAAAGATCCAACTTTAGCTCTAATTCCGATGGACCATTCCTTGGAACGAATCTGAGATAAAAGAAATTCTTCAGATGAGTGGTTTGTGAACTCGTTTTCATCGATCGATTCTTCACTAGCACCACGTGCTCTACTTTTGAGTATTCGGAGCATTCGAGCCCTGTCGGCTGCGTTATCGCGCCAAAGGGGCTTCGCCTTGTTTTGCTGGATGGATTCAAAGATGCTCTCATCCTCCACGCTCTTAGCGATTTGCAAGATAGCAAATGATAGAGTAAGACCTTTGTCGATCCCTGACGATGTTAAAGCATGCATATGGGCTATGATTGTCAGCGCTGCGAGCTTTTCAGCAGGGAGGTAGCGTAAAAAGGGCCCATATTCGCATCTACTGATATCTGCCGCATTTCTGTGCTGCTTCATTTCTGCCTCATCAATGGCTTTCAGTTCTCCTTCCAAAGCTGCTGTCAGAGCTAGATGCCATTTCCACATCCTCGCACCCAGTGATTTCGATTGTAGTGTTGTATTTAATCCCATCTTTGCCAGATTCGAGCTCTCGTCTCTCCAGCGATCTATGGCAGCCTGTACAGCATCTTCTTCCAGTTGTGTCTGAATCTCGCGATGCTGTTCCTCGCTCATTTTTGACATATCATATCCTGCAGATGGTAAACTGGAAAACAACGACAACGTTTTCCTCAATGACTTTAGTCCGAGACCCTTTTGATCGGTTTGGCGAACTTCTGGAACCGAAGCGCTTATTTTTTCAGCGTACCGTAGAACCCCATCGGAAGGGTCTACCGCTCTGGATGCCGGTGTTTCGGAGACAAAGATATCCTTCATGTCTCCAAGTCCCTCTGCCAGGTTGTACTTTGGGCAAATATGGTTGATAATGTCCAATTCGTGGGGTAACAAAACATTACATGCGAGAACTTCTAAACCAGCATCTCCTTGAACCATATCCATATATCTTGATACCAGTCTATCGCGTCGTTGACCCGGAGGTGATTGAAGTGAAGCTTTGAGCATATATGCCACCGTCAAAGCATCTTGTGGTAAATTCTTATTTCGTACTTCGAGTTCGAACCACTTGTGTAAAGATTGAGTTGCTTGTTCCGATGGTTTCATCATGATTTCATGGACTGCAGCTCGTAGGTAATGATTTTGTAGATTTAGAAGTGTCTCCCTATCCACGTCCGTCATTTGTGCTATACGTTTGAATATCACACTTGCACGCTCTATCCTTCCAACCTGGAGACAAGCATAAAGTAATGCTATAACTTCATCTTGAGTGCCACCAACCGCATCAATACCACTACGTCGATGTCTTATAGGAGCTATTCCTCCATCATCCGGAATTATAATTGGCTTTTGAAGTTCAGGCAAACTGAATGAAAACGACGCATAATTGTGCGGTGGTAGATTGTGAAACCCTTCAAAGGGAAGTTCCTCGAATGACTGATTTACGGCTGTTGCCAACGACCGTGATGGAAGTTTTGTAGAGTTTGCTCTTGAGTTTCGCCTTTTCCGCAGGCCAGTCGCTTGGGACCCGGAGTCGACATGAATATTGCGGCCCAAGACAGCTTCGTTCGAATTACTGCTTGGATATAGAAAAGAAAGATATGTCTGTTGACGTTTGAGTCTGTCAACAATTGGGTTGCCACGAGCTTTCCGCGCTGCAGCTCGTACAAGCATTTTTGATGTATAGGTAGGTAAAGTCGAAGGAGGGGATCAGAGCTGTTTAAAAAATGAGATTAGAACAAGAAATTGGTAGAAAGATATATTTAAACATAAAACGACAAAATGAAAGTGCTCATAGTCAGTACAATTCACGGATAGTAAAGGTAAAGTAAATGTCTAATGCTTGTCGAGTTGTAAAGATCTATGAAGAAGTTTGAAGGCAAAATTGACATATTTTTTTCTTCTTCTGGGCTGGTACCAAATGGATAAGCAAAAAACGAGTGCAGGGGTCATCTTTATCAAAGTCCAATCACCAGTAACCGGACTTTAGCCTTGCACATGGTTGATCAACTTCAGCCTTGTGTCAATCGATAAGGATCCAATCATCTTAACCGCAGTTTGTCCTGATCAGCCTTGTTGAACATGTCAAGGTGATTGATTTTATCAACTTGAAAATTAAAGTTAACTCATGTCATGCCTCGAGATTGCTCGTTCCTCCTTTTACGTGTATAGGAAAAGGAAGTAGATAGTCGAATACACAATAATCGCTTCAATACTGATTTATATATACTCGTTCAGGAACATTATGTTTTTGAAAGTGTAAGAAAATCGGTAGCAGATTTTCTTTTTATAAAAAATGATAAGAAGCAGTAAGGTTCACTACCTAGTATACATGGTAGCCACGCGGGGTCGTAAGTGCCACTGATGCTCGCTAAAACTTTCCCAGAAAAAAATGTCTAATGCAGTTGGAAATCTCAACCCTTCATAGTTCAGCATCGATTGATCATTATCTGTCATCAATTGGTCAAAATGGTTGTCAGTAAAGCTATCAGAGCTACTGGATGCGCTTCATGTCGTTTATCCTTATTAAGAAATCTTATATCACTCCCAATCCGAACCGTTCCAGCAACTGGGAGCTTCCAGGCGACTAAACTTGCGAGGCAACAAATCCGCTTTTCATCTCATATACGACCGAGTGAACAGAATGAAGCTTCCAAGCCTGAGGTTTATTTCGAAAACAAAGAGTTCTTAGATGAGAATAAAGCAGCTAGGGAGGAAGTCAAGAACGAAGTTTCCCAGTTTGAGGATATCCTGGAAGATCAAGAGCTTTTAGATGAGAGCAACGCAATTGGGGAAGATGTTGAGAACTCAGCTTCTGTACCATGGTATCTGCAAGTCGAAACTCCTCAGCTAACACCAAAAACTCTTTCCGAACGTCAAATAATTCCAGATCTACCAGAATTGCCGCCTCCGATTCTTCAGCCTATGCTACAACAGATCTCCGTCGATTTAGGTCTTGATAACCTTACACTACTAGATCTTCGAAAACTTGACCCTCCACCTGCACTGGGAGCAAATTTGATAATGCTTATTGGAACTGCACGAAGTGAAAAGCATTTACACGTCTCTGCGGATCGACTATGTCGATGGTTGAGAAGTACATATAAGTTACGTCCAAGCGCAGATGGATTATTGGGGAGGAATGAATTGAAATTGAAGTTAAGACGCAAATCACGGAGAGCTAAGCTTTTAGGCAGTGCGGCCGACGATAATGGCGATGACGGGATAAGAACAGGTTGGGTTTGCGTTGATATTGGTGTGGTTGAGAGCCCAGATATGCATGCGAATGCTGTTCCTGAGGGCGATGGGTTCGTGGGTTTTGGGAGACGGACCGATGGAGTTAGGGTTGTCGTTCAAATGCTCACCGAAGAAAAGAGACAAGAGATCGATTTGGAGAAATTATGGGGTGGAATTTTACGAAGGTCAGGTCAATCGGAAGTTGAAGACAAAGAGGTAGTTGAAGACGCGCAGGTTGGAGAACCAATATCAACAATGACTTCTCAACCTTCACAACATACTTCAAAAGCAACCATAAAATCTCGAGGTTTTCAAGTTCCACAAACCCGACAATTTCACACTGCAGTAGAAAGAAAATCTGACACTACAAGGGACCAACACCCACACGGTATCTTATCCTCACCACAGCAAGACGGACAAATTGAAAACAGTAGACTAACAGAGCTTCAGCGATCAGTACTTTCCGACTTGTCTCATGGTGAATTCGAAAAGGCAAAAAACGACGTATTGGAATACAGTGCTAATGACTCAGAGTTGGATTGGCAAAATTTCCTGTTGCACCACCTGAGAATGTATCTTGAGAATGTCCCAGTAGAACAGGCAATGTTCGATTTGGGCAGCGGTTATACCCCGGGAGATACATCCTTCCTCGAGTGTTTCAAATATGCTGTGGCTGATATTGGAGAACCTAACCACCACGCATCTTTCAAGTGGGATTACGTTTTCTGGTTATTCCATTATGCTCAAGATATCGGTCATCCTTGGTTCGAGGCCATGAAAATAATAAACTTGTTCAGAAGATTTAAAAGCAAGAAATTTGACGATGGTGATATATCTGATGAATATTACCACAGAATCATACGTACCATACTTGAACCTGTCCGAGGCCCCTCAGACACAAGTTACGCTCCCTCACACCTTAAGGTCCAGCTCGCATTGAGGGTCATTCAAACAATGTATAGACGAGGCCACAAAATTCTTACCGAAGAAATGTTTGTGACTTTACAAGAAGCCACAGAACGTACCTCGGAACTTGATGTCCTAACTGTTCAACCGAAGGCAACCATCAATGATTCTCTCGGATTACCTACAAAAGCCATGACACCCGTTCAACGTCGAATCCATACTCTAATGATAAATCTCGATTTACCTCCTTTTTCAGATGAATCTAGAATGCGATTGATGCAATTATATGCACGAAATGGATATTGGATAGCCTTTTGGGATATCTGGAGAGTACCACTTCGTCAGTCCAAACCACAGTCAGCTGACATGTATACATATATGTTTCAGAGGGTAGCGGAGACGAGACACCAGGAAGGTTGTATGAAAACATTACGCACTTGGATTGAAGATTTAGATCGAGAGGATCCCCCCGTGAAACTAGAAGGTGATATCGCAGAAGCTGTCAAAGCTTGTTTGATGGTTGCGCATCCGGATATTGAGCAAGAAGCAATTGAGAATCCTGAAAGGCCTGGGGAATGGTTTTCTTTATGGAGGAGATGCCATGGAGGAGACGAGCAGTGGAAAAATATTGTCGCGGCTATGGTTGCCGAACATGAGCAACGAGCTGGCCAAAGTGACGATGCTGAATTGAATGAGAATGCTGCTATGATGACTGATCAGGAATCTAACCAAGTTTACGGTGATGAATATCATTAAAGTTTAGCCACGGCTACCGAAAGCTCATTCAAAGAAGAAAAAATTCCGATAATATAACCTTCCAGCAAGAAATGGAGCAAAAGGCAAATGGAGGATTCGTCAGGAGACGCTACCTCAAAACGAAGGAGAGTGAATGAACAGGTAGAGGAATCACGACATGAATGATAATGGATAGGAACAAGATTGATGGTAACTTGGGCATAAAAGTCTGTTTTATTGAGCCGCAATGGGGGGTTATTCTGTATTTGCATGTAAATACCTCTTTAAGGAAAATAATACGGCTTCTTTATAGGGTCGTTGGACTTTGGTAACTACCTCCTCCATGGTGATAATGAAAGGACCAGTAACATTGGAAGCGGATTCTTTGAGTCACTTAGTATTATTTACTTTTTCCTTACCCATCAGAGCACATCAAGAAGAAAAGGTGAAGGCATTGGAAGCTAAGAAATGAAATATGAGCTCACCGGTGATCAAGAACTCAATACTCCAATGAGTACTGACTGTTCAAGCTCCACTCATTGATGATGAGAATCCCTGCTTGACAAAGCTCGGACTAACAACTCACCAATCATTTTAATCCATCAAATCGAGATCTACCGCCATTTCCCATCACAAGACTCGTGATCACTGAGCATCTATCCCATACCATATCACACCTCACAATAAATATCACAACACAACAAAACTCACCTCAATAACCCACTATCAAAAACATCATCCACCTCTTCCCTCCCATCCCTATTTAAAATGAAAATCACCCCCTTCGTCCTCCTGAGTCTAAACTCACTTCTCCCCCTAACAAACGCATGGGGAACACTAGGTCATCAAACCGTAGCATATGTCGCTACGAACTTTGTAGCGGAAGGCACGAAAGATTATTTTCAGATGTTGTTGAGGAATACTACGGGGAGTTATTTAGCGGGTGTGGCGACGGTAAGGCTTTTGAGTTTTGAGTTTCGAGATCGATTATTGATGATTGATTTTTGGTTGGTTTATGCATCTGTATTCTGGATGAAGTCTTGAGAAGGAAATTCTAATTGGGAAAGTTTTGAAATGGGTACTTTACTAATATTTCTGGGATTCATATAGTGGGCGGACAGTTATAGGTTAATCGCAATATTGAGGCTCTCTCAAAGATCCTTTAGTGCTAAGATTGATGCAGGTATACGAAGGCCGGGAACCATACGGGGCCGTGGCATTTTATTGATGCGTTGGATGATGTGCCTAGGTGTGAGTATTTTCTTGGGGAGAGGGGTTCATGGGTTCAGGGACGGGAAGGGAGACGATGTGACCCCTGGGCATCTAAGGAGTCATGCTGATGTTGAGGTATTGTCTAGCTTGCGGTGTTAAGTTTGCTAGGGATTGTGGGGAGGAGGGATGTGTAGTGGGAGCTATTTTGAATTTTGTGAGTAAGGGTTCCGGGTAGTTGCGGATGGTCATTGATATTATCTTCCATTGAAAGTGCTGTGGGTTGGTTGGGAATTTAGAGGTTTTGTCAATGTTCAAGGCTTGTTCACGTGAGAACTCAGGACGAGCAACCGCAATGGGATAATGGGAATATCTATGAGCTCAAGGAAGCGGGACGAAAATCGACGCTAATCAAAAGATCAGACGAGTCAATTACTAGACCCAAACGTGGCGAGATATGATAAATATATCGCTGCAAAGGTACGAATATCTGAACTCATTTTGAGCATCACTAACTAACATACTTACAAATAGTTCATCGTCCACGTGAGTTTCCACCTTCAAATTATTCTGTATAAACTCACGAGAAATCTAGTTCGTCGGAGATATCCACCAACCTCTTCACGCCGAGAACATCGACATAGGAGGTAATACTATCAAAGTAACTTTCAACGGCAAAGCCACGAATCTCCATTCCTTGTGGGATACTGCCATTCCCGAGGAACTCGTCGGAGGATACTCCATGGCCGATGCCCAAGAATGGGCAAACGTGCTAACAACAGCTATAAAAACCGGTATATATCAGTATCAAGCGAAGTCATGGCTTGAAGGTATGGATATAGGTGATCCATTGACCACAGCTCTCGGTTGGGCTAGGGATTCTAATGCGTTTATTTGTACGACGGTTATGCCGGATGGAGCAGAGGTGTTGCAGGGGAGGGAATTGAGTGGTGAATATTACGAGGGTTGTGTACCGGTTGTTCAACTGCAGGTTGCGAGGGCGGGATATAGGTAAGTTTTTCTGGGGATTGTCTCCGCGGATATAGTGCTGATTAGACTGCAAGGCTTGCGGCGTGGTTGGATATGATTGTTAGTGGTATTAAGACGGAGCTGTAGGTTGCTATCACTTATATTTTGTGATTCACGCATATTTTGGGAACGTCAAGGGTTTGAATCAGAGAGTTGGATATACATATTAGTAAATGGAGATGATGAATTAAATCTATAATAAAAAAGTAGAACATGGATGTAGTGTTGCCAGAGTAATATGAATTTGAATTTTGACTTTGAATGGGTATGATGATGAATGTGTCCCCTTAAACTCGGCTAAGGTTCTCTAAACCTCATATTCTCATCTCAGCTCATCTAGATAATAATGTGCTTAGGTTAATTGATATATGGATGGGTATATTCTTAATTTCTATACTGCTTGGATAAACTGCAATGGGTGGTATTCAAAATATCCAAATATATATCTCTCTCTCTGTCTCTCTCTCAAATCTCCCTTTTCCCAAATAGACATCTCGTCTAACTTACTCCCCTTTCATCATCGTCTATGCAAACCCTCATTGGTATCCCACGCAATCTCCACTCACACGCCGCCCTAAATTTACCACCTCCTACATACTATCCTCCATCCTCTTACTTCTAACCTTCTGCCAACCCTCCTTCTCACTCTTTCCCCCATCTTTCTCTAATCCCATGCCCCTCTCCACCCATTGTTGACTTCCCATTTCACTCAATCGGCTCAACGCTCTGGCAAACGCAAATCTCTCTTCATCTCCACTAAATATGCTACTGTTCTTCAACATATTCATATTCATGCCCAAGTCATCCATCATCATTCTCATTGCATCATTAAGTTCCTCTCCTTCAGCCGCCTCCTCTTTCTGCCCCCTCTTATCCTCCGCATCTTTCTTCATGCTATCTTGAATTTCTTCTTTTGATAGAAAGAGTTGCGTTAATGGAACTGCAGTTGTTAGGACAAGTTTGGCGCGAGATTCATAGACAGCGTCAATGAATGTGATAAAACGACGGGCGAGATCACGTTGTTGATGCGTCATTCCGGGGACATCAGTAACGATAAATGCATCGTAGCTTCTCATCAATTCAATATAATCAGCTGCGCTGGTTGGCCTTCCGATTAATTCGTCAAATGCGAACATAGCGGCTTTGCCACTCACTTTTGGAACTTGAATTTCGCGACCCCAGACACGTTGGGTTTCTGAATGAGGGGTGGATTGGTCGGGGTCGCCAAGAAAACGAAACCATTTTTCGGCATGAGTAGGCGCATGAGCGTCTAGAGGAGAGTGGTAAACACCGGAAGGGGGGCGGGGAATTTTTCGGTAGTCGGTGGGACTGTCCAAATTTATTACATGGAGTCGGGACTTGAGGAGGTTGATACAGGGAATGAAGGACTCTCGTTGAATGCCGTTGCGGTAGAGATCATCCGGGTGACGATTAGAGGTTGTGACAAGGACGACCCCATGGGACATTAGAGATTCCAGAAGTCTATAGAAGATCAGAATAAAACCAGAACCTCTGCGAAGGGAGAGAGGGGAATACCTTCGAAGAATCATAGCATCAGCCACATCTGTACATTGAAACTCATCAAAACACAACACATTCCCTTGCTCCGCAATATCCGCTGCCACGAAAGGTACAGCATCAATATCATTTCCGAATTCCATTTTCATCTTATGTAACCTCCTGTGAACATCCTGCATGAAATTATGGAAATGGATCCTCGTTTTCGATGCAACACTACTTGGCAGTGTCTCATAAAACATGTCCATCAACATGGTCTTCCCACTTCCTACATCGCCATATAGATACAGCCCCCGCGGAAGATTTTCTGGTATTTCCTTCAACGCCGATTCTTTGGGTTTGTTTCCAAAAATACGGCCAAACATGGAGGTTGGTGGGGGTTTGAGAGATTCGAGGGTAGGATGAACAATGGGGGGCGCATGGTAATATCGTAGCTCGTCGTGAAGATGTTGAAGATTTTGTATAATGCCTAGAAGCATCTTTCGTCAGACTTTATTATGGGAAAGAAAGTATGGATGTATGTTGCTGACCTCTTTGATGCTCATCGTCCTTTAATTGTCCCGAAGCAACGCGCGCATTGTATTCTTTCATAGGTCCTCGATCGTCCAGATTTTCTGTAGGCGTTCTGGTAAGTATTTCACTCCGGTCTGGAAAAGTAGATGTATATACCATTTTGAACAATTGCGAAACCCCTCCTCTGTCCCGCAACGAAAGATGCGGGAAAAGCCAGTAAGCGTCTCGGTATTGTCGAGCCAGCAGTTGAAGTTGAGACTGAAATTCTAGGTCCCAATGCTATCGCAGAGATGTATCTCCTCCCGTTTTCTCTACTGAATTGACAACTATTTATATATGTCCCTTCCCATGGACTTTTGTATGTACTTCTATAGTTCGTTGATAAGTATCGGAAGGATCGCGCCGATGTGTTGCGGAATTTCATAATGACTTGTAAATTGCAAGATGCCCGGTAATGACAAGAATAATCTATATGCGCATATTGTAAGAAAAGAATGGAAAAAGAGACAGGTAGCTCTTAGGTAGTATCTAGTGGTTTTTATAAATTCTTAATTATAAAATCTATCCAAAGATATGTTCGCGGAATTACTACTGTGATTCTGATGATTATTGTGGGGGTCGTCGGAAGGAAAGGACCTCGGACATGCGGGCAAAGGCCTGAAACACATAGACTCGGCTCTTAGACACGGCTTGACGGCTAGGCTATGAATAAAGAGGAACCGTTGCAATAGTCATGTCAATGTTAACAGTACTACGGGCCCTATTGATTCCACTTGACATAATTTAAAGTGAAGAGCTTATTGTTTATTGGCGAGTGTAACACTTTTTGTGAGGCAAATCGGATATCGTGGATGTGAAGATCACAAGTTTTTGATATATTCTAATATGATGGATCCATCATCTACTGATCTAAAAACCATGCAAAACCAAATAATATGTGAGGCACAGGCCAAAGTGTTCTGAGAATTAATATGTGAAAAAAAGGTTAAAATGTGGCGGTGATGACCGGAGTCGAATGGGAGGTTATGAGAGTGAGTTTACCAAGGCAATCAAATCATTCCCCACAATGGGCGAGGAAGGTCTGATGCAAGACGAGAAATCTGTCCACCAGTACCCATTTCCTTTATAGCGACATATGCCTCGCGACGCGCAGGATCACCAACTGTGACAGACCGAGAAGTAAGACCGTAGTAACATGCAATGGAATGGACAAGCCAGCGTCTATAAAATTGTTAGAGGGAACTCTCAAATGATCAAGAAAATGGCATACCCGAAGCTTGCCCCCGTATCGTCAGCCAAAGAATCGAAGATGAGTTTCTCCCTCTGTAGCTCTTCCTCGACTAAATTCCGTTGCTCATCACTCATTGTGCCATTTCTTCCAATGAACACAATCTCCTCATCCTCACTATCCATTTCCTCTTCCTTCATCCGTCCCAAGATTTTCTGCTTGCCCTCATATTCTTGAACAAATTTTCTGACCTCCTCCTCCAGATCTTGAAGAAGACTCTTCGCCCCCTTGCTCTTCTTGAGCTTCTGCCTTAAATCCTGTGGAACACGACCTTTCTCCTCATGGCTGCTAGCCTTCTTTGCTTTATTCATTTTCTTTTCGGCGGCGATTTCCTCGGCTCGATGACGAACACCCGCATCCCACAAAGGGGCCAGGTAGTACGGGACATGATGAACAGGGTAGGTCGGACGAACTTCCCAATCACTGGGGAGTGGGGGCTGGGCGTTTGGAACATGGAGGAGATGATCTGCGAGTGCAATCCTAATCAGCAATCGATGTCATTCGCACTCGGACTTTCCAATATCCGAGTATCGCGTTTATGATCAGGTATGCTATGATGATTGAGACACGCTCGCCGGATACGTAGGTTTCCTTTCTTCACGTCACAGTTCATCAATCGCACTCACCATTCTCCCATCTTTGGCGTCTGCGACTGCCCTCTTTTCCCCTCAACAATGACTCTCTGTGTTTCTGGCTATCGCGTTTTAGAAGTTCCTTGCGAGGTTTGTAGACGGCAGGTCTTGACGGCGTCGTGTCTTTGAGAGACTCATCGTGCTCGAGAGGAATAGAAAGTGTAACTCCAGTGCCACGAGCAATGGGAGATACTTCAAGTGATTCTAAAGCAGAAACCGTCCAGGCTTCAATGTCCGGGCCTGCCGAAGCCTGCTGCGACGGTGGCGGAACTGATGAATAGATTGCCATCTCGATTGAAGATAAGGAATTGAGTCAATTAACAAATTCGTTCGATAGAAATTCGCAAAGATTGTTACTGTGATGGAGTATGAAGATGACAGATAGCAGGATGAAGAAGCTATTATGGGAAGAACTACCTAAATACCTAGGAGGTATGTAGGAGAGAGATGTGGATTGGTTGATAGGAAAGGAGTCATCGTATGGATAGCTGATAAGGCACGGCCGCACGGATAATTGACTCCGGACCAATCAGGCATAAGGAGATTGAATCGTGCCATCATTGAAATTGGCTGAACTTGGGAACCGATAGAGTAGGTACGAAATATACGATGGGGGAACGGTATTGATCAACTTCATTTCTTGATTCTTTTGAATAATTGAATTGAAACCACCTTTGAACGCCACACATCTCTCTTGCATAATCTAGATGCATGACACATGTGAAGCTTGCAGCCACGAAAATCCAATCCAATCCCGAGCACTTATGCATGCTTCTGAATTACCTTCTCAACACAAACAAAACGATATAACCACATCTAATAGCCAATAAACGGTTCTATGCTATAATAAAACACCTATAGTTCGGCAAATGCAAGCTCATAAACCAAACCAAGAGTCAAACGAGCATGTTGAAGCATATGGTCGAAGCTAAGGAAACGGATAATATCTTCAGTGGTGTGAATATGCTGATTGGAGTACTTAAAATCGCTCTCAATCACGAAAGCAGAAGGGTATCCGGCTTTTGAAGCAGACGCATGGTCACTGCAAGCATATGAACATTTTGTTTCCACAAAACCGATAGTACAATACTAAACTCTTATAAGCATAGAAACAGGACAGTATGACTCGGATTCTTATGAGAAACTTACCTCGGTAACGATTTTCTTGATAAAATCTGTCAGATCGGGGTCGACGAAATCAGTGATGACTCCTACACTCTCAGGCTCCCCAGCATCCAAAGTCTTTTGCGTATATCCTGTCATGTCTTGTTGAAGCATAGCCTTGATGTCTCGGCCAGTTTTCTCGTATTCTGAGAAAATGGCTTGACTACCTAACAATCCACCTTCTTCAGCCGAGTACCAATGAAACTCAATAGTGTTCTCCCCCTTTCCTTTGATAATATCCTTGGATGTGAGTAATACGCGAAGGGCTTCGAGGATAGTCACAGTTCCACTTCCATCATCGTCTGCCCCGGGTGCAGATAGAATAGAAGGTAAGAAGAGGTTTATAGAGTCCTGATGTGCTCCTATCACAACGGTGGAATTCTTCTGTCCAGGAATTGTAGCAATAATGCTGTTTTGTCCCCATGGATGTTTGAAATGACGGGCATGAGCTCCGTATTTATCGGCTCCAGCATCATTGATCAATGTTTGAACTTGCTCGAGAAGCCATTCAGATGATTGACGGCCATAGTCAGACTTGTAATATCTAGTGTGAAAACTGGTGAAGGTCTTGAGGTTCTCGTGCATGTTAGACTTGCTCAAGTCTTCGAGTAGAGGTTTGAGGTCTTTTTGGAGAGTAGGTTTCGATGGAAACTTCACCTTCACTGATGAAGTCCTGAGAGTTCCGAGTTCCGGAGTTTCTGTGATGTCCATGAAGTTCTGTCCGTTCTTCACAATATTAGCCAAAGCTTCTCTGTGTCGCACATTATACATACTCTTCTTAATTCCCATTTCTCCTCTTCTGTAACCCACTGTTGTTTGCCAGGGGCGGTCTCGATGAGATAACGTTCATCATTCACAGCATTAGAATTTAGGATGACCTGATCGGTTTCGTGTTGTTCAACAAATCTTGCAGATGCAAGAGATGCCGATAAAGCTAAGAGTGATAAGTTTGCGAACTTCATGATGAATGTTGGGGATTCTTTGATTAATTCTAATTGTTAGATTTGGTGTCTATTGATAAGAGTACCGGTACCTGGCCGTGCTGTGCTTTGGTTGATATGGTAATGTAATGTCAAGGATTAGGTATTAGCTTCCCCCATATCCGATAATCAATGCGGCTGGTGTCACGCTTTGAGATGATCAGCATCTTCGTCCCTAAACTGTACAGACTACTTCCTTGCGGCTGTAGAGTCCTAAGTTCCATATATCGAAGGCCCGTATTGATTTCCAGTTTGTGTTAATTCAAGTCTTTTGGTAATTATTGAGAGGACTTTTCAACATCAGTATAAATCAAAATCCCTGGAGTAAGCAAACTAGAAAGGCAAGTACGAAATATTGTACGATATGCTTCCGGGGAAGTAAGTGCATGTGAAGTAATTGCCTAGATAATTCTTTTCACGAAAGACGCCTACCTATTCGTCAGTTTGCCCCGGTGTGAGTCAATCGATGATCTCCCTCCAAACACCAAACACCAACCAGCCAACCAGCCTACTTGCGCCAGACATTGGCTCCGGATCCTTCCAAGTTGCGATCCATGTCAAGTCAGGTCAACCCAAAGAAATCATATTTTCTTCCAGTACGTGAGGTCAGTAAGAATGATTTGGATGTACGGTATTGATAGGATGTCATCTTCACATACAGCCAAACCACCACACTTACCAAACTTTAGGTGCAACTCTAAAGGCTAGCTGTGAATGGTTAAGATATAAATGGTATTATGCAAAGGGACTATTCGTATGCATGTACCTTGTTAGCATTGTGAGTGGTGTCCACCCTTTTCTGTTTTCCTACGGTAATTTCGCCTCGCTCCTCATTGTCTTTTGCAGTGTGTGACGTTGCCAAATGAAAATCATCAGTATCGAACCATTAACCCCTTCATCCTTTAGACCAATCCTCGTATGAGGACGATAATCCAAGTTTGAAATAAATGAATGATAGGATCGCTTGAGTTTAGTGATATGCGGGGTAAAGTTATACATGTAGGTCTCAAGGGTTCCCCGTACGTCACTTCCCCATTTCTTGCTTGCTAGAAGCTTGATTTCCCATTCCTTGACTTTATTATATAGGGACTATTTTCTCCCCTTAAGATAAAATTCAAGTTCAATTTATTCTTGTGAGAGATAATGAAGCTCAATTGATACTTTCACGTATTCGTGTTACCGTGATACCCTCTTTTTGCTCTGTTTCGTCGATAACTCTCCCTTGGTATTGTACCCTTTTTTTGTCTCTTCCCCTCTTTTCAAAAGGTTGTTACTAAAGATAAATTCATTCAGTCAGCCTATCTCGCAAACCAGGCCATTTACTTCCCCGATAAAAACGACGGACATCAGCAAAATAATATTCAGCACCCACCGTGACTTTTGAGCTCTTGCAGATACATCCTCCACAGTTTTCACGATGAGTCCATCATTTGCGCAAGGTACTTTCTCTTATGGGATCCTTTTAGGCATTCTGCAGACTGACGGTATGGAATACAGCGAATCCATTCGCGCGAAGAGATACACATCCAGTTCAAGCAATCTGGACATATAAAATATGTACAATTATATCATGGTTGTTGATGGTAGTAGTGACCTTTTACTACAACTTCAACGCACCTCAAGATGACAAGCACTCCTGGCGTCATACTATCTGGGAACAGAACAAGATACATCATACACCATTTGCCATGAACGCCTTTATTGCTTCGTTTTATTGGTATGGTTATATATATCCTATACCATCCAAAGCTTAAAGTGTTAACGTACAAGCTTAGGCTGTTCCTGTTTATTCTACAAATTGGATATATTCTTCACCTCTTCAGCGACGAGGCTGAGCATGTTAATGCCGCAGCATCAGTTGGAAGTCATTTCATTGTCAACAATCTCCTCCAATTCGCATTTGTCATGCTCTTCGTTCGATCACACTTCGTATGGGCTGAAATCATGTTGATCATCAACTTCTTCAATCTTTCCTCCCTCTACTTCCGCCATAACACCACTCCGAGGTTTATTCATATGCCAGCTACCTCTAGTCCACTTGCTTGGACATTCGTAGCTTTGTATTGGAATGGTGCTATTGCGGTTGGTGCTCATAACCTTCCTGCACGCATTGTAGCAAATGTTGCAATCTGGGGTATCTTGGTTTATGGACTATTCTTTCTTGCTGTCTACAAGGTACGTCTCAATCGACTCCAACTGCAAGGATTAACCATATAAAGACCAGAGATACTAACAAGTTATTAGGACTATACGATGGGATTTGCCCTTAGTATTATCACAGCAGCAATCGGAGTTGGCCAGTTCTTTACAAAAGTATTCGCGCTTCAATGGATCTTTGCTTTTACTATAATGGGTACTCTCTTCCTTGCAACATTGGTTATTGCCATTCCTGGAATTTTCGGCAAGGAGATCTCATTCAGAAGAGAAACTCCACTTGCGTCGGAGGACCAAGAGAGGGCTCCTCTTTTGGACGACAACTAATTTGGACGAAACGATGGAGCTCTATGTTTCAATCGTTTCAATAGCTTGGCCATGAAAATCTTCACATCTCAAAGTTGGTCGAATTCGCAAAAAGTACTTGATGCAGGGGATCTTAAAGTTAGTACGGGAGCTGATAATGTCATGGGATACCCCTCGGGGATTAGTAGGTGTTATGCATGGATTTAAGGGATATCCTTTCATCGTTGTGTTTTTGCTTTTGGTTTTCGGCAGGTATGCAATAACGCGACATCTATCACAATTTCTGGTTGAGGCTTATCGAGCAAATTGAATCTATGTATGCAAAAAAGCATGTTCTTCTCTTCTGTGGGGCTCTCTCTTACAACCGTACCTGACTTGGTGATGACCTCATGACCCCATCTTGACTAACTCCTACACAAGTTGGCTTTATCTAATAATAGTTAATGCTTTAATGATCAATACTGCTAGTATCTACATGACTATAATTACGAGTACTATCTATGTACTTTCAAGTATCGTGATCAACAGATTTCTGATATTTGGCAAAACAGCTACAGTTCATGAACTTCGAAGCTGATGATGGTTATTAATAGATTGCTACCTTGATACTAATAAATACCCCTGTCACATCAGATGATTTCGCGAGGCAGACACTGGCAGTCCGAGCTTTCTAGATTCTTATCCGACGATAACGGAAAAAAACAATTTGATCTTTCACCCCCTCTGTCGAAATTCGATTTCGCACCATATCTTTTGTGAATATAGATGAAAACCGACATGTATAGCGTCAGTATGAGACAAGTATACCTCATAGCACCTATATGAACGATATCTACACAATATGCCACGAGCATTCCCATTGCCCGTTAATATCGGCACCGACATCTGCAAGATCAGTCGCATCCAGGATATTCTAACGAAGCATCAATCAAAATATGCGCATCGATTCATTCGGAGGGTGTTCACTCCACAGGAGCAAGTATGGTATCGACCGAGACTTCTGCCGTTGATTGAATACCTCTATTTTATGGAACGAAGGGAATTCATTCAAGGAAAAATAGAAAAGCAACAAAGATGGAAGGCGAAAAGCTTAGAGGCTCTGATAGGACTTGTTGCACCGAAAGAAACGCCTCTGCTGAAAAGCACTGCCGCTAATGATGAACCTGTGGGTTCTGTGATATGGTCTCCATATACCGCACAAGAAAATCCGAAGAAATTAACGAAAGCAGAAGAGGAATCAGTTTTAATCCAATTGAGAGAAAATGTGCAAGGAGTCGCTAGATTCGTGGCTGGCCGGTGAGTCTATCCAAAATCCATATTAGCAGGCTCTGGCTGACTATCCTTCATTCAGTTTTGCAGCAAAGGAAGCAGCAAAGAAAGCCTTCAGCAAACGACGGTTGAATTTCCACGACATCACGATTGATAGCCCATCTCTGGACAACCTCAGATCAAGAGCGCCAATTACACTCATTAGAGCTACAACAGGACACGAGGATCAGATTGTACCGATGAGCATAAGCCATGACGGAGATTATGCGACCGCTGTGTGTATGTCTTGTGAGGACGTTGCTCCTCCCACTACGCCAGACCTTCAAGAGATAGAACCCAATTTAGCACGGCTTCTCGATGAAATGACGATTAAACGGTTATCTTTACATAATTCCCATTCAATGTCGTCCGGAAAGGAACATAAACGGACACTGCAAGATTCAACCTCGAAAGACACTAATCCGGAAAAATCTCTGGAGAGGTTTTCGACTCCGCTTCAAAAGATACCGGTGAAGTTTATTACTCCCATTACGGGAAGGTTATCGGAAATTTTGAATTCCACTCCAGGTGGTGGATCAAATATTCCCACTCCTGAAGCCATGGAGGATCCGAACATTTCAGAAGCCTCAAATCCTGTTCAGCCAGTGGTCCCTTCATCTCCTGTCAAGGACCCGGTGATCCGAAGTAATCTGGATGTTTCAGAAGTCCCAAATCCTGTTCAATCGGAAGCCTCTTACCCCTCTACTCATAAGCCAACGATTAAATACCATATGAGTGCGGCAAGTGCTTTTAGTTCCATGAATGTTGATCTCCTGAATAGAACTTTTGACCGAAATTCCCTGGGTTTTCAAACCAGAGATTATTCTTTTAGAGGTACCCAATCGATTGACTACCGACCGACCGATGATCCTCAAAATAGTAGAGAGTTTACACCACCGCCTGAAAATGGATCTGTTTCTCAACCCAGAAGTCAGTCATTTAAGCGGACCCAAACGACCAACTACAAACCCTTTGAGAACCCTCAAAATAGTAGGGGATTTACACAGCCATCCTATAACGGTCCTGTATCTCACCCTGGTGATTGGATATGTAAATCCGCGGGATGTGGTTTTCAAAACAGTGTTCAACATCGCAGGTGTGTGAAATGTGGCACCAAGCGCCTTGAAGGTTGGGCCAATTATATAGATGTAGACTGTAAATATAACAAACGGTTGGCAGAGAACTCGAACCACACTGCCCTTCCAATCGACATTGATCCGGCAAAGGAGGAAGAGAAGAGATTAAGGCTGGCAAATCGCCAGGCAAAGCTAAAAGGACGAAAGGAAAGTACATATGGACTACCATCATATTTAGATCCCAAGATCATCAAAAAGAATGTCGAGAATTGTCTTCGTGTTGACGGGTTACCTGTTGGCGTAACAAATGAAGAATTCGTAGAAGCTTTCGAGGGACGATGTACAGCCATGAAAGGATATGTGAAAGTGGGGAGAGATGGTTATATCGACGGCTGGATAATCTTATCACGAAAGACGGAAGCGAATAAATTACGAAATCAGACGAAGAAAAGACCCCAAGAATTACCTATGATTAGAGGTCATCGGTTGAAAATGGTAGCAACGGATGAATGGCTAAGGGGAATCTTGAGGGATTATGCGTCAGGGACTCGGATATGGGATTGGAGAGCAGATTTCTGGACGACGGATGTATTCCATCGTTACGATAAAGAGGAATGCGAACGACATGCGCAACGACGGGCAGATGCATGGGAAGAGGTCAGAATGGAGGAACAGCGGGCCAGGGAATCGATGGAAGCTAGAGATCTTAAGAAACTGGAAAAGCTTGAGATGAGCTTGGCAAAAAAGCCGTCGTTTAAATTGGAGAGGTTGGTTGATGCTCTTAAGGGCAAGCTTAACCGAACCAACAGAGAGAGGATGGAACGAAAGATGAAAGAAATGGAAAGGAAGCAAGAAAAGGAAGGGAAGGATGAAAAGGATGAAAAGGATGAAAGGGGAGAGATTGGTATGTGAAGAAGGGCTTATGATTCCTATCTTGGACAGACATCTAGATGCGGGTATGATGAAATAAATACCTTGGATTGTACGAATATTGAATGCCGAAAGGTCTTGTAGATACTTATTATGAACCATCCACTACAATTTGTATAACTCCTCCATGACTAGTTTCATTTTCATAATTCATAATTCATCCTCATTATATAGATAACCAATCTTATAATATCGATTCCGGGAAGCTATCTAGCTTCCATTGATTCATTCATTTAAACATTTACATCTCGATCCCTCCACTCCTCTAATATCTCAAAAAATGATTGATTAGCCAATACTGAAAACTAGGACGAAGAATTATATCAGAAATCTCCAAATGGATTGTAAATTGCTATAGGAAGGGTATCTCCATCTTGATGGAATTATTAAAACCAAAACCCAAAATTAAAACCAAAATCAAAGTCTGCATCATTTATATATTCATTTTACTTGTACATTTACTTGGATATTTATTTCTATATAATAAACAAACACCTAAATCTGATCTGGTTGGATATTGAGATTTTATACAGAGTTGAGAAGTTAATTATGGGGCGATGTGTTGATGGGATGTGTTGATATGATGTGTGTAAGAAGATGTGGAGTTTGTATATATATATATATTTTTGTTTTATTGTATTGTATTGTATTGTAAATATAGGGATGCTTGAAATTATGTTTCTGATTATTGCATTGTTGCATTATTGCTGTAATTTTTGGTTTCGCTGCAACTCCAGTGATGATGATGCAAAAAGTGTCAGAAAATACGAGGAATATTATATTTATATACATGTAATGCCCCGTCCCGTCCCGTATCGTCCCGTTCCATCTCATGCATACATGCATCACTATCTCCTCAACAGTTCCATCTGTAGTCGGTACAGAATCCGGGTATAATATAAACATACACTGGAAAAACAAGCATAGGGAACAAAAGAAACCCCTTATAAGATTTTATATTAATACATTTTCTCTCCCACAAATCGCATTAAAGCCAACCCCCTTCCACAGCATTAGGATCGATAACCGGACTTGGCTGTCTTCCAATCCCTACTACTCTCGGTGGTCCAACATGTCCCATATTCAGACCCGCATTCGGATTATACGCAATACGTACTTCCTCGCCCCTCAAATCACCCATCTGGTATCGTTGCGCTGCCGCTTCATTATTACCCATTAACCTTCGATCCGGCATTCTGTGCGCAGAATGCGGAGATGGACTATTTCTCGTTCGTAAGCCGGAGGGTACCCATCCGGATTGTCGGATATTATTGCTCATAGCTTCTAACTCTTCAAGTTCGTCATTTTGGGTTTCCTTTCCTTGTTTTTCGGCTCGGCCTTTGCGCGAGAAATTTCGACGCGTGCCGGGTTTGGTGGCATCGGAGTTTTGGCGCGGGAGGAAAGAGTCGTTGGGCGGTGACATGGATTCGGCGCCCATAGCGTTGGCTATGTCGGCGTAGAGGACGGGCATGGCGGGCATTGGTTCGTGTTTGTGGTTGGTTGAGGTGGAAGGGCCGTCGGCGGGCGCGTAGGTGCGGCGATCTCCTGTTAAGGCGAGGTGCCAGTTTGCTTGGGAGAGTTTGGGGGCGATGGGCGTTTGGATGTCTTCCATTATGTCGAGGGGTGGGAGGTCGGCGGTACGAGGAAGGGTATAGGGGTTTGTTGTAGGGGCCGCAGCTGGAGTCGTGATTGTAGGTGGTGGAGAGCGAGACGGACGGGGTCGAAGAGCCTGTGGTTCTGGGGAGGAGGGGTGGTGGTATGGTTGGGGTTCGGGAGACCAGTTTTGAGGTTCAGGTGATTGTGATGGGTGGTACGGCTCTGAGGAGGGAGGACCACGTGGTCGAGAAGGATCGTAGGATTCTGGAAGTATTTCGGAGTGTGGCGGTTGGAATGGATCGGGTCTAGGATATGGCGAGTGGAAGTTACGGGGGCAGAGGTCGGGCGTTGGTGCTTCTACGGGTTCATGATGTCCGGCAGGAGTAGTGGGTCGATGGTAGGGAAATTGAAAGACGGGTGCATAGCCTAGGTTATTGATACCGCCCATTTGAGAGTAGTGATCATGAGGCTGCGGTGAGTGCTGTCCAAATGGTACTGGAGAATGAATCGGTTGTGGAGAAGGTGCTGGGTTAGGGAGTGATTCAAAGGTCGCTTTTGAGGGCCGGTTTCTGGAAAGGATTTTAGTTAACTTCGGTAGAGTAAGACATTTGAACGAAAACCTACGGAGAGCTGCCATCGTCAGGCACGCTTGATTCCCATTTGTTTCCCCTTTTGCGAATAAGAAAAAAAGCTGCAATACAGGCTCCTATAATAACAACCAAAGCACCAACTGTACCACCAATTATCGCGCCCGTATTTGAGCTTCCCTTCGATGTCTCAGCTGCAGAAGTTGGTGATTCAGGTACCGTGGGTGTAAGTGATCCTTTACCAGCAACTACCGAAGCTGTAGATTGCGTTGGAGTGCCAGTCGTAGAAGTTGGGAATGAAGTAGCGGCTCCAAAATTACTAGGGCTTTGTATTGTGATTGTTGGATTGAAGCTCACTCCGGTATACACGATTTGTAGGTTAAGGTCCGTCGCCTGGCCGGCAAAAGTGGTAGCTGCTGTGACATTTGCTGCCGAGGGGCCACATCCAAATTGTAAATAATTTTGTGGGTAATTGATTTTGTAACAGTTTGAACTCGCAGGGCTGTGAATATATTAGGTAATTTGTTTCTTATTTGATACTTTTCTACTTACCATGATAGTATACCATTATTAATCAAGAAAGAATCTGAAGTATATCCAACACTATTATGATCGACACAAGTCGTGTATAATCCATTCGTACAAGGAATCGGGTCTGCTCCAGCTGAGGAGGTCGGACAGCATCCAACAAATCCAAAAGAAGTATCATGAATACATGACGATCCGCTTCCACAACCCACTGGCTGAGCTAGGTTTCCTCCAATCCATCCACATACATCGACATCAATTGAACCTCTCTTGAACAGATCCCGTGGCTCTGAGATCGTATTAGTTGGTCGGGGTGACCATTCATCTGCTTTATATGTAGCTGTCTGTATAGCTGCGGCCCATGGTATGGCGTTTGTACCTAGGAATAAAGTAAAACATAATATTAATATCAAGGAAGACATGGCAAAGAAATTAGTTTTTGGGGCTCCTCGACTTAACGGTCGAGAGAGCTTGACAAAATGAACGACAGAAAAAAGAGAAAAGAAAAAACAAGAAAAGTCGAAAAGGTTTCAAAAGTACATGAAAAAGGGTATGAAAGTCTTTAAATAAAAAAGAAGTAAGCTGTAATAAGTGCTTCAATCCAGTTGATTACGCCGCAATTGGGAGAGAAGAATATTCCGGGGGCCAGAATCCCACGACATGACTTATTTCTACAGTGTCAAACACTTATTTCCTTAAATGCGTACAAACGCAATTGGATCGTGAGCGAAGGATGCGACTAGAGGGTGCGTTTAACTACCTACAAAGAGTCGCGAATGGTCTCTCAAAGGGGCTGTGGGATTTGTGAGATGCAACCAAAACCCTCAATTGGGAATTTCGCTTCGCCACTTTTATAATTGGTATGGCAGCTGGAAAAGGATTTCTGACAACTGATGAAATCAAAACTTTATGTACAAGTTGCTCAGTCGATACTCCTGAAACTTTTCAAGAAATATCTGGACAATCATTAGACTTAATAATATTTGGAGGTTTGCATTTGGTTTTCCGTTGATGTGGGTGGTACCTGCATTTGCGATGAAGGATTCCCGAGCTTACTGTACTACCACCAGTACCAATCAACCACCCCTTGCTGCAGAGTATGGAATATTTACACGTGTGCTTTGTCATATACGAGCTTATGTTTCGCTGATTATCGATGTCTATTTTTACCATGTACCCTCGTAAACGATAAGCCGTTTTTTCTAGAAAATAAGGGTAGCATTTGTAAAGGGTAACTATGAATTGACGTACTACTTGGTTCAGAAATCCTCACAAGTGCTTCTTTCTTCCCTCATTATTCTTCTTAGTAATTTTTCAATTCTGGACGTGTTCCTTCAATTCTAGCAGAAATATGGACACATGCTGCGTGAGGGCGCGACGAGGAAAATTGGATTGAGCCGAGAATGTGCTAACTCTGTGCATCTTGCAGTCTCAGCACATCAAGTGGCATACTTAATATGATGGAGCACCACTAAGAGGCACATTTTCAAGAGCATCAAATCTCGACTGGCATCTTGAGGTATCTTGATTATACAAGGCCGTCGAGGACGACGTCCTGAAAGCTTTGTACTAAGACATTCGAGTATTATTAACTTCGAAAATTGAAGTAAAATCCTGAAACCCTCGATGCCTTCTCTGATTTACTTTTCCAATGTTCCCCGAACCGTGGCAACTTTTATCCCAATAAATGTAGAAGATAACCTAGTATCTCACCCACGAGAGTCTAAATTCTTGCTGAAGATTGCGATCGTAATGTTATCCTACCTTATCGTAACATCTTGCATGTCTCGGCCACTGAAAGAAACCCATATCGCCCAAGCCATTAAGATATCGCAAACCATTGTCACAGAGTATCAAATGAATATGTAAGTGATTATAGTTTGGCGGCTCGAAATGACATCTAGCTGAGTAAATCAATGTCAAGAAGTTTGGCTCCAGCTCTACCCATCTGGGTATAACTTCGGGTAATTTGGTCTCTCTTATTACCCATAAATCCAGCTATTGCTACACGCATTTCCACCTTATCCGCAACGTTACAGGTCATTAAGCCCCTCAATACATTTTGAGATTGTAAAGCAAGCGAAACCAATTGCAATGCTGGAAAACGATAGGTGACCGAAGCTAAAGGCGAAACCACTGTAACGTCCTGGTCAGAAGCTGGCCATTATACCGCGAGGAACTACCTCAACATCCCTAACACGTCTATTGAAAGACAAATTAAGAAACTCATATTATGATATACCCAAGATTTTGTGGGCTTTGCAATTCGCTGGAACAGATTAGCTTGATCAAAAAGCATTAGGTAGCAGTATGACCAGAGATCAATCCCATGTCACAGTTGTAAGATGGCTCCTGATTGACTCCTGTGAGTCGCTATTCTCAAACAAGACAACTTAAGCTTGCTGTAAGGTAAGAAAAGTATCAGAAAAGGTTTGAATTCTTGCATGTGAAAGATGTATGAATATATACATTCGGAAGCTTTCCGATGAATGGGGACGGACTAATACAGTTACGTATAAAGGTGCAACGGTGCAGGTGCATAGGTGCATAGGTGCATAGGTGCGAGGTGCAAACACGACTGTCACTTTAAAAGAACTTGGACCGTTGGAGATTATTCATTCAAGTAATCCGAAGTGAATCAGGAGATACCTAAAATCGGTGAAGGCTGTAGAATTTTATGTGTTTTCTAAGACATATTGTGTTGTCATTGGTGGGGAAAGAAACGAAGCAGTCCCGCCAATTTTTGCCATGAACCTCGGTTCCTTATCATTCCATCCCCATCAATCGTGACGCTTCGGTTTTGAAGAGGCATTCTTACCACAAACTTAATATTCTCAACTAATTACAACAATTGGCATCGATTTATTTGTACTCATAACCTTAGACTCATCAATTCTACAACCGGAAAACACATATTTATCATTTTGTATCATCAACGCGCACAAAAAGCAACATGGGTCCTATAAAGACCGCAAATTTACCCATCATCCCCTTGGCAATAGGTACCGTCCTACTTCCTGGGATAGTCCTTCGCATCCCAGTATCTGGTCAGCGAACAGATATCCCAGCTTTGCTGTCAGGAGTTTATAGCAGAGCCGCTTCGACTACACCGAGTCAGCCATTAGATAGTGTCAATATCGCTTGCGTTCCTTTGAACTCGCCGTTCCTCACTCAAGATGGACAGAAGATGATCACTGGAGACGAAAAAGCCCCACGAACCAAAGAACGATCAGATATCAGACCATCTAGTGCTACAAAGGATGATCTGTTTGGATATGGAGTGGCTGCCAAAATATCTGGGGTGGAGGGCACAACCGGCCGTTCAGGGGAATTCGCCCTGTTGGTTGAGGGTGTGGCCAGGATCAAAGTGGACAGGATAACACAAGAGAGACCATACCTTGAAGGAGAAGTTACATATCTATATGATGAAGGTGAGGAGATGTACTCTTTTCTAAACATAGTATATACTAAACTTTGCAGACGTATCTACTGAGGATGATGCCATCCAGGAACTTTTCCCATATCTTAAACAACTATCACGAGAACTTTTGACCCTCCTACGACTTTCATCTCTCCTACCTCGAACATCTGGTGGGCTTTCCCCAGTACTTGCTCGCCGCCTCGAACTATTTATAGCAAAGAAGGATATATCAGACGCCGGAACTTTGGCAGATTTCATGACGAATGTGGTTGAGGCATCGTTGGAGGAAAAGCTACTTGTTTTAGCTGCACTCTCAACTAAAGACCGCCTCGAAAAAGCAATTGTTTTACTTCAACGTCAAGTGGCCAGTATCAACAATAATGTGAGAATCACAACCGTCACAACTTCCAACATCCCCGCAAATATAGATATTGAGCAATTCAACAAAGTGAATGGACATCGTGTGCGAAGAATAGGGATGTCGGGTGTGCCATTGCCGCCCAGTATGGCAGGTAATGGGGGATCTCAGGATGATGAACAAGAGCCTGATGAGATTGAGGAGCTTAAGAAGAAGATTGATAATGCAAAGATGACACCCGAAGCAGCCAAGGTTGCAGATCGAGAACTGAAAAGATTGAAGAAAATGGCACCAGCTCAGGCTGAGTATCAAGTCTGCCGGAATTATTTGGAGAACTTGATTGAGATACCGTGGTCTGAAATAACTGAAGATCAACTTGGCGTCGATACATTATCGAGGGCTCGTAAACAACTCAATGACGATCATTATGGGCTGGAAAACGTCAAGAAGAGACTACTTGAGTATTTGGCGGTTCTGAAACTCAAGCAAAATACTAATGATGAGATTAATTCACAGCTTGCCAAAGCAGAGGAAGAAAATGCAACAGCAAAAGTTGAAATCCTCAAGAACAAGATGTTCGATAAATCGCCGATTCTACTCCTTGTTGGCCCTCCAGGAGTAGGCAAAACTAGTTTAGCAAAGTCAATTGCTACTGCCTTGGGTCGAAAGTTCCATCGAATTTCTCTCGGCGGCGTTAGAGATGAGGCGGAAATACGAGGTCACCGCAGAACATACGTGGCAGCAATGCCCGGGTTGATAGTGAATGGCCTGAAAAAGGTCGGGGTGGCAAATCCTGTCTTCCTGCTTGATGAAATCGACAAGGTTGGGTAAGTAACGTCGGTTGTCTCTGGGAGCTTTTGTAGCTGACCCCTCCTCTAGCACGTCCAATTTCCATGGCGACCCCTCGGCTGCCATGCTTGAAGTTCTAGATCCCGAACAAAACCACACATTCACGGATCACTATGTCAATATACCTATCGATCTTAGTAAAGTTCTTTTCATTGCCACAGCGAATAGTTTGGATACCATCCCTCCACCACTCCTTGATCGTATGGAGACAATTAGCTTGTCAGGATACACGACACTTGAGAAGAGACATATCGCCTTGCAGCATCTAATCCCAAAACAGCTCCGCACAAGTAAGCCTTCACAATCAGCTGAGAATATTGTATACGGCCACTGACGCTGTGTAGATGGGCTCGGAGATGGACAGGTCGAGTTCAACCAAGATGTTGTGTCCAAGATCATCGAATCGTACACTCGCGAATCAGGGTAAGCATTGATGGCATAATTTCCTCTCCCCTATAGACCGAAGCATTCTATACGCTATCAGTTTAAGCTCGCCACTGTCAAGCACCATTATAGTAACGTCACTGACAACCTAAACTCTTAGTGTCCGTAACCTTGAGCGAGAGATTGGGTCCGTATGTCGTGCCAAGGCGGTAGAATATGCGGAAGCGAAGGATTCGGGACAAACGGGTAGAGGCTCTTTCCGCATGATACTTAGCCAGCGAATACTGACAAGTCTTACAGAGAAGTACAAACCACAGCTGTCCTTGGAAGACATCGAGGAAATTCTGGGCATCGAGAAATTTGACGAAGAAATTGCCGAAAAGACAAGGTTTGCCCTCCATTCACTCTCATTAGTCTTCAGAATTGAGACTTCCTGGCTTAAGCCTCTGTAAGGATGTAAATACTAACTACAATGCTAGCCGTCCGGGAATTGTCACAGGTCTCGTGGCCTATAGTTCTGGTGGGAACGGCAGTATACTTTTCATAGAAGTGGCCGATATGCCAGGGAGCGGCAGCGTGCAGCTAACAGGGAAATTGGGCGATGTACTAAAAGAGAGTGTGGAGGTAGCACTAACCTGGGTGAAAGCTCATGCGTACGAGCTGGGTTTGACGCATGACCCATCGGAGAACATCATGAAGAATAGAAGTATTCATGTGCACTGTCCTTCAGGGGCTATCCCAAAGGTTTGTTTTCCCATGATGTTGTGTTATAATCCACTAATGGATCGACCAGGATGGCCCATCTGCCGGTATGGCACACACTATTGCACTTATTTCGTTGTTTTCCGGCAAGCCTGTGCCCCCAACTATGGCAATGACGGTAAGTCTTACTATGCAATGCTCGTATGTTCATGGTCACTAACATCCTATAGGGTGAGATCTCCTTGCGTGGACGTGTTACCGCCGTGGGTGGTATTAAGGAGAAGCTTATTGGAGCTCTTCGTGCCGGTGTTAAGACTGTATTATTACCCGCAAACAATAGGAAGGAGCAAGTTCTTCCCCCTCCCCAAAATAGCCAGCACACTAACAATATTCAGTATCAAGGATGTTCCCCAAGAAGTCAAGGATGGCCTGGAGATCATTCACGTCAGGTATGAGTTTTATCATTTCCCTCATCCCATTCATTTACTAGCTTTCATGTGGAAACTGACATGCCACTAGACACATCTGGGAAGCGATGCGATACGTCTGGCCTGAAGCACATTGGCCGGGCGAGGAGAATTCTGCGGGTATTGAAAGTCGTTTGTGATTTTGATAATCATATCAGATCCGAAATCTCCCGGCGGCACCATGGTTGTGTAATCTTGACGGAAATTGTCCGCTAATAAATTGCCTATTTCCTCGCTTCTTTTAAATGATACGATCACAGTTAGCGTTTCGAGCGAAAGCACAAAGTATATAAGCTAATATTGCCTTCTTGTGTATGTTTACTTTTTTTTTTAGCGCGCGTTTGGGTACTGAGCTACTTGTTGGATGGGCGTTATTGTATAATCCCGAGGGATTCGGAGATCATCGTACAAACCTATATAGGCACTCGCCGCTATTTACCAAGTTCAAAAATCAAATCGTGGAGTTAAATAAGAATTTGTCGGAGCATATGTTATCAGTATAATCGGTAATACTTGCCCTCCTGAAATTGACTCTAAATCTACGATTAGGCTAGGGAATTTCCTTTCCTAAAGACTTGTCTGTACTCGATAGTGAATTTCGGATTATTTTAAGGAGCTTTGGATTTATCTGACGAGGAATACGGAGGAGTTTGTATATCTTATCTCATTTAGGTTCTAGTGTTCTAGTGTTCTATAGTTATGGTGAGTATTGTTTTTGATGGGGTTGTAGTTCGTGGTTTGTATTCCGTTGTTGAAGAAAGTGCCTCTTCATGAGATATGAGATAGGCAATACGGATACAAATGCAATTATTGTTTTCATGGATTTAATGTATATTTTTATTTTTATTCATTGTACTAATGCACTGTGGTTTACAATGTCGTTTATGATGACATTTGGTTAATGGGGTAGGTAGGTATTGATAGTATGCTTGAATAGTTATTACGTGGTTAAGATGAGAAGGCCGAGAAAGAAGATGAAAGGAGAGAAAGATGAAAGGAGAGAAAGATGAAAGGAGAAAGGAGAAGATAGGAGCTAGGTTAGTGTGTTAATGTATTAGTATGTTAATATTAGCATAACTCTACGTATGCGTCAACACGGAAAACGGAAATACAAAACTACAAACACGGGAGAGGGAAGGGGCGTAGGTAGGTAGATGGCTATGGTATGGTATGGTACGTACCTCGTCGCTCTATATATATGATGGTACGATGGTACGGGAGTACGGGGGTACATGGGGGGTGTACAATGGTATGAGTTTGCGGATGGTATAGTGGCGATGTAGGAATGGGAATGGTGGGGATTTGCGAATGAAGTAAGGGAGGAATGCATTGTGCGTGTGTAATACGCAATATGCAAGAAGCCGGAATTTATGCTGTGTGCGGTACAGCTGGCTTGTTAGTGGTGGATGAGCTGAGGTGAGGTGAGGTGGAGTTTGTGTGAGGAGTTTGTGTGAGGAGTGGGCGGAGTGGGTGCGTGGGTGCACGACATGAACATGAACATGCGGAAGGGATGAATGTTGAGAGGTTAGGGTTAGCAGAGCCAGGAGATCGGTGTCGGGTGTGGGCTCCGAGATCGGTGTATGAGGTGGAGGCGGAGGTTGGGGGTTTGGGATTTGGGGATTGGGGTTGCTGGATGCCTATGTGGTGTGCATGATTGGGCTATAGGATGGATCATTGATGGATGGACTCCTTAGTTCTTTGGAGACTCACGTGCGGTTTTACTTTTGATGCGTGGTTTGGATACAGGATACAAGGATACATCATACATGAGAGGTACGTACGTAAGTGAGTAAATAAGTAAGTAAGTAGATATAAGAAATTGACGGAGATAACTATAATTGTATTGTTCAATGTGTCTAGTGTCTGGTGTCTAGTATCTAGTACTGACTATACTAGTATCTATCCCCCCAGATAATTCCTCACATCGCAGTCTGCATACATCTAAGTATATATATACATACAATATACATATCCAATAAATAACCGCAAACACAGAGTGAATTAAAACACTATATAAGATATAATAAGTACCACAACAAACTTCTTCAAAAAGATGAAGTTTTAAATTATTTTTTATTCTTAAAGGGATGCTATCTGATACGATGCAGAGGGAAGTGAAGTCAGGTTTGTTTGTATATATGTATGTATATATGTATATGCAGTGTGGGTGTATAGGGTATATAGGGAGTATATGGAGTATAGGTGCTGTTTTGAGGGTGAGGGTGAAGGTGAGGGTTATTTGCTGGGTTTGTGTAGCGGGGGTAATCGGTGAGATGTTAGGGGTTAGAGGTTAGAGGTGGTGAGTATGGATTTGTGTATGGGATTGAGGAGGGAGGGGGGGTTAGTGGTTAGGGAATAGGTTACAAGTCAGAGTATGGATGAAAGGGATGATATTTGGTGAGGTTGTGTTTATGATATTATATTCGGTATGGATGAATTAGGGGACTGATTGTCTAGATAAACGGAAGAAAGAAAGAAAGTATAGTAGTTATTACGAAGTTATCACCTAGATAATTAATCATCACAAAAATACTCATACAAATAAAAATAAACATGCATATCCCCACCCGCCCAAATATCATCGATACACCAAAACCCACCACTCGGTGAGCCTAGCGCTCTCTCTTGATTAAATATACAACATCCCACATCACGCATCACGCACCACAAGCGAAGGAGCATTTCACCCCCCTTCCCACGCATGAAGAAATTACATTGTGCTGCATGCATGGCAACACGAACCATGACAGGGAAGTTCGGTATGTTCCTGATTTTCGTGTTTCCATTGATATTGATGGAGTGATCGGACGGGAGCGGGGTGCTTGCAGAGATGTCGGGTGGGTGCAGGTTTGGTTGAGGCTGAGGGGTTGGAGGATGGGAGGATGGGAGGATGGGTGGTACTTTGGTACTTTGGTGGGAGGAAGGTTAGGAGTTTGTGCGGAGAAGGTTGGGGATTGGTAAGTAGGAGTGATGTTTTTGGATATGGGATAATATACTTGTGAATATGCTGGAGTTTTTGTGTAGAGATTTGGCGAGATGACAAAAAAAAAGAAAAAAAAAGAAAGAAACGGGAAGTTTTCTCACCCACCAGTGGAATGTTTGTTGGGTATTCTACTTGTCAACTGTACCTCACAAAGTTTGCAGAAGTTCGTTCGATCATCCAATATGAGTGCGTGAAGCATGTGGCGCAATCTCATCAGATTATCAATTTTGTTGGCGAAGTCTAGAGCGATACCAATCAACGTTCACTGCTATTGTGGCGCCCAATATGGATTCCGAAGATAATCTACCATAGTATCTCTTGTTTCGTCTCACCACGTGAAAAGATTTTCCACGTTATCACACATCTGGTGTGATACAAAAGGTTGTACACATATCCACATCAGGCCAGATTTCCCGAACAGGAGAGGTGGCCCAAAAGGGGTGTGCAAAATAATCACGTATGTCTCTTGCAAGTTCCTTGATCCATGTCCGTCACAATTGGACGTAAAGCGAGCAATCAAGGGCTAGCAATACACAAGAGATATAACCCAAAAGAATATAGTCAACATGTCTCGGAATCGCGAGTTCCAGAGACTGAGACATCGGAAAGATGGAAAACTGAGACAAAAAACGCACAATCGGGTGGAACAGTGAAACTTGAGCTCACGAGTATGCGAGGAACAAATGATCGTCACCGGAGGTAATAAATCGGAAGGAGAATATGTGTGTCTTACTTTGACAAGACGAAAGGAGTGGAACAACGTGCTAGACTATAGTCACGTGTATGTGACCAGAATTTATCAGTCTGACAAGTTCGATCGCCCGGAAGTTTGGGCCCTCAAGGCCTGTATTCTAGGTATTGTAAGGATAGGGCATTGAACAGGGCTAGATGGATCTTTCTCAATCTCGGCTCTTGTATGGACTTTCATATGCGACGGGTATTCTCGAAACCGAGACTAGGAAGCTCCATCTACAGCTTCAAGCGGGTATGGATTGAGCCAGATCGACAAAGATCTAAGCTAGTGGTCTCAGTTAGATATTTTTAAAGCACGATAGATCTGCTAAAGCTATCGTTAAGCTAGAAATCATTTTAGTCGCGAATGATCCGATACAGTATGCAAATATGCGGCCTTGGTGGGTGCTGCGTATTTGCGGCTGCGCTTTTGTGGGTGGATTGCAGAGTCATAAAGTTGAAGTTCCACCTCCTAGTAGGACTACAACGGGTGGCTCAACTCACTAACCATTCGTGGTACGCCGGAGCCATGATCTTGATTTCCGGGACAATCACTATACTTGGATATATAGTATATAGTGTCAGGCTGTAACCATAGGTAGTATCACTTGCGATAGCGAACGTCATGCTTCTTCTTCGAAGTAGCAAATCTTGGCTCTGAGATGGGGTATCTCCAGATGGGAGACGGGATGTTCCACGGACGGAAAATTCGACGTCTCAATAGCCTGAGTTGATAGTTCCGGAAGTGACATGAATTAGGATATGGAGTTCCTCTTAAGGATGATCTACCGGAAGATTTTAAAAACTATGGAGCATCGACAGTGCTAGTCGTGGGGTTTTCCCGTGAAGCTCTTCGGCATTAAGTTTGTCGTGAAGATCATAGCGATCCATTGCTCCATGTCGGATATGAGGGCTTAAGATGGTGCTAGTCCCAAATGACAATCTATTGTTTGTCTCATTAAGAGTCGAGAGATTCTTTTCAGTCTTTTAGATTATGCGAAATATTCAATGTCCGTGCTTCGCAGGACAATGGAATGGAAAAAGTCGGTGCGCTTACTTCATCGGGCCTCATCTGATGTTAGGAATTGACAAAGTGGCATGGTTGAGATATCTGAGGATTCCCCTCTATTGAAAGTTCTGGGACACTATCAACGTCCGTTCACCCTCTCGTTAACAACTTAAGTCATCAGCCTATCGATTTTGATGTAGTGTATTAGCCACCGCTATGATATAACTAGTTAAAAGAAATGCACACCATCACCCATTAAAGCGGGGGTCAACCCGAAAGCCGTTCGAATTACTTGTACTATTCGTCCAAAGGTATAGTGTGGCTCAGCAATGACCACAATGTGTCAAGTCAGTGGAATTGATTGGCATTCACTAGATGCCAATAGGTAATAATAAGATACGATCATAAACCGCACTTCCATAAATGGATATTTTTCGTTTTTTATCAAGTATGTATGTATAAGACGGCTGGGCTCGTTCATGGGCCAGTCCATTCCTATGTGCCATTCTTATGGACCATAATGTATAGTGGTGAAGTTATAAGTCGTGTGACGAGTAATGTATGTACAGAATAGGTAACTATTAGTCCTTCATCATGCTCGTCGCCAAATCTAGAGATAAAGTTGCAAAGAATCGTGAGATGTTGTTGTTGCTATGCAGCTGATGTCCATTGTAGTCAGCCTCACCCCCCACACGTTCATACCGGTTCATGTGCTCCAAGCATTATGCAAGCCTTATGATCAGGCTGATGATTTCCTCCACACAGAATTCAACCAGCTTCGATAAGCCCTTAACCCACAATACCCGTAACACGACTTCGACCGGTCGTATACCTCCAATCATCGGCAATTCCGGTTCATTTTCTGATTTTTAGGCCCGAAATGGACGGCGTGGCTGTAAGATGGCGTACAATAGTCCAGCCTTCAGATGTATTGACTTCCCTTTCCCATAATGATCGGTGAAGCATTCCTTACTATTTTTTTCTTGTGTAAAACGTTGAAGATATCCATAAATCCCTGAATGAAGTTTAGACATTGACATTGAAACGCACAGATGGCACTAGAAGTGGTAGGTCTGCCAAGCGGTCTAGTATACAGTATTATCTTCCCGTCATGCCTAGACTCTAGAACCGTAGTAAAAAGTGAGTAATGGAATAATGAAACGGGTATAGTTATTAGCATTGATCCATAGTTGTCCGTCCGTTATACTTTTATAAATCGATAAAAATTGACGTTGTTGGTTTGTCTAGTCCAATGCGGATATAAAACCCGCATTGATCTCCTCATCAATCAGCCCTTGGAATTGAAGTACTTATGTACCGGCAACATCCAACATCACGCTTTTCCCTGATCGTCAACTACTAACAGTCTCGCTACGTACCATCACTGACTATAGGTTGTTCCCTACCATGCAGATCTTGACAATTTAAAAGCTATCAATGCCTGAACCAAACCGTCGGATTGATGGGAGTAGGTAGCTGCTGAAAGGTCTTTTGCTGACAGAATATCGACGCCGCAATGTATATGTCTCATGCAACCTGACTATACGTACTATTTTTCTTATGGCCTTGGTTCATGCCTCGATACCCCATTAAATCTTGTTTCGAGATGCAATCAATTGGGTAAGACGAGGATGTTCATCAATATGTCAATGTTGCGTGCCGCAGTTTGGTACATTTGGAAACCTCCAATGAAAGAAGTAATATGATTGGAGTTGACCAGGGAGAGGCTCGAGTGTGAAAGTGATAAATTCTCCGTTGAACCGCTTGTAATGAGATCTATTATGTCTTTATGGTGCCGCACTTTGATGGATGCGGTATGCTCGTTTCGCACATCCGCATTGCTTAAAAGAAACCCGATGCTCCCCGCATTTACAGGCACTTCAGCCAATGATTTCTTGGGTCATCAAACCAATTCTTTTTTCTGGGGTAACAATGCAAGTAGACCATCATTTTATCAATATCATTCTTACCCGTTTTGAACTTCGTAATACGAACTACCAAGGGGTGAGTGAGCTTACTGTCCACGTCAGGCAACGGTGCTTGATGGTGTTGGTAATAAATTCTTTGCAAACCTGTCTCTCATGTCGATACAATGGATACAGTAATCCACTATTGCACCAGTAAGTAAGCTCCATATAGAATAGATATGACGCCGCTAAGATCTAAGAAAACTCCGAAGATATCATCATCCGAAAGAGAGAAGCGGAGATGCTACTGCAGGAAACTCGATAGCAATGCCAAAATTTGGAAGGGCTGTGATCGGAAAAAAAGAGTAAGAAAGGAATATCATCTCCATATCAGTGTCGCGCCTATTAGACGGATGTAGCACATATCATTCCTGTGCTTTGACTGTGCTGTATGTGTAAGCCTCGGACCGTTGTCACTTTCATGGAATGCGATTGTGTAGGGAATTAAAAAAGACCCTACTCTTTCTTTCCTTGGTCTTTGGGAGGGGGGGGGGGTGGAAATTCCAGGGGGGTGGGGGTTTTTTGCTAGAATCCGAGCCGAGACGAGAGTAGGTATATTTGCGAATTTGGCAATGGCACGATGTAATGATTCAATCACTGTACAGTAGTGTATCTCGTGGGTCGGTCGATCTGATCCAGTAATCCTTCCCATTTCAAGGTTCAGAAGGGGTGAGATAAGAGGGGCAGCGATTATATTACGATGCTCATATAGGTCCAGGGTCGATTCGGTTATGCGAGGAATAGAACACCTCACCGAAGATTTTGCTTGGAAATATCGATAATGCTTATATTTATAACTCATACCGGTAGTCATTACATACGGAGTAGTATCAACCATAATCACAATCAAGAATGAAGTACTTACTTGCTACGAAATTTTTCGACTAGATGAAGTATTGGTCATGCATCAAACAATAACAAAATGTCAAGGTATTTAACCTTACCTAGCAGAACAAGACGTCTGCATCCATCAGGTGTGTGTAACCCACCTTGCCATATAATACAGCCAAACGTTTGATGGGAAAATATATTAATTGCTGGGTCGGGAAATTGTTAGGAACCTGCTCAAGCTTTATCTAGCCAGCTTTTGAACGTTGAAAATATACACACGACAAACTGGGCTTTACCGAAGCCCAAATCGATTATTTTACAAGTTATGGTAGGTTGGTATATGTTGGTGATAGATACCGAGGTATTTTGTAGAGATTGTACTGGTTTTTGTTGGTTATTTCGCTTGTGTTGATTGCCCTGTTAAGTTTTATTTTTATTGAAGAATGAATGGTTTCCTTCCCAATCGCAAATCGCGGTCTGTCTCGTGAGGATGGTCTTTGAACCGTGATTTGTGATGTCGGAGATCTCTTTGAGGAGTTTGTAGGATAATCGGAAAGTGTATTGATTTCTCTGGGGCCACAGTCATCTGATATTTACTGCTGATAAATTATAGTAGTATTCATCTAGGCTCAGGGTTATTTTTATCTTTGCGTTTACAGTTCTAATCATCGTCTACCTACTCATCTACAAGCTTATAGATTATTCATAAAATCAATATCAAATGTCGCGAATTCCGGATCAACTATATCTTGATAAGATAACGAAGTCTCTCATCTACTTACTCTGTATTACATCTAATCTAATTATAAAACAGTGTTGAATATTTGAATATTTCGATACGCGGATTGCTGCACCTGGAAGTCAGGTTAATCGCACTCCCTTGAGTGTCCTTTTGGAGCCCCAAATGGGAAAATTTGAGATTGTCCAAGCTTCAACCAATCCCCTGCCCCCGGAAGGCGCCCGTTCGTCGTGGTCTACAAGGGAAGGGGGAATGATTGCATGCATGATGATGCCAAAGTGGCTCGTACCTGGCTTATTATTGCTGTAATAAACAGGTCAATAATGCTTGAATAAACGTGGTGTCTTGGGTACTCTTGAGGCTTAGCGCTTCCCCAAATCTATGGCCCCCTTGTTCAGCGAATATCAAAATAGTCATCAATTATCATGAATTTCGCAAAGCGATCGTGCATTTTTGTGGAAGCAGAGTGACCATCTCTTTTCCTAATACTCTAAGAGCACATTGTGATGCCCGTGAGTAAATGTTGACTGATTGTACCTACAAAAGGATCTGGACTATTGACAAGGCTACTGCATGAAGCCGTTTTTTGTGCTTTTTTTATTTTCGAGAGACGATCATGCCCCCTGTCCGCCCGAGAGCTGCCACAATTTCCCGTAAGTGTAATAGATGAACTATTCACAAATGGCAGACCTCGAGACACTTCACGTTGAATCCACAATCCAGTGATCTTGTCCAGTTCAAGCTCCGACTCTCCTAGAGGGTAATAGAAGAATGGATGAGTATTCGGCGAATCAAACATGGGAAACTTTCATCACTAGGGTAGATGTGAGCCAGACATGGTCCCGAGGCGAAATCGATGGCGGGTACTAAAATGCGGCGAGCAACACGCAAGCAAGGTAGAGAAATTGGAGAGAAAAGCTTGAGCGGGGCATAATAACATTTGTACCCTTTTGTAGTGTCGACATGCCAAATTTGTCTAACAATTATCTGAATGAGTGGATGTTCTCTCTTGGCTTTAGTACGCAATTTTGAGATTCCCAAACCAAAGTAGGCAATGTTCACGAGACTTCTGAGACCGGGGACAGATTAAATTAATCAACGCTATATCTCTTCTTAGTTGCCGTTCGTACCAGACTTATTTGCTAGGTACCTGGACCTACATCCTAAGGAAGCAGGTACTTCGTCCTCTAATATATTCTTTGCTGGGAAAATGGGATACTGGGAGATTGAACTGGCCCTCGGTCAACGCCTGGGTGCGGATGAAGGTAATTATCATCGTACGGTATCGGAGAAATATAGATAGAATTAATTAATTCTTAATTGAATCACATTCCCAAAGTTGACCGTGCTAGTCTGTTGCCCTGTCAGTAGAACTAAGTAATAAGATTTAGGGATGTCTAATTATGACATGGGGCCCTGTCAAACTGCAGACATGGGTTGGTCAAGCTGTGCTTCTGCGGCTAACTGCTTATTGAGCTTTTCGAGTAAGAAACCATAGGAGACTAGGAGACTAGGAGTCTAGGCAGGTTCGGAGCTGATTTCGGACAATAGAGTGAGTCGTTGCTCTTTAAAGGTTTAATTCTCCACGGATAATCGATCTCATCATCATATCTAGGTACATCATGGTAGAGGGGTCTGCTCAGTGCTTACCGATTTAATTTTCACATGAAAAGGATCAAAAGGATCTTTGATGATTAACGATAGTGGATAGGGATTAGAGATCAGACGAATCATACAGGTAGTCAGTCACTGGCTACTGAACGCACCAGCCAGAAACTACCGGCAATCAACCTCAATGTTAACTAGTCGATCTTGCTGTAGCCAAGTTCTCTATAGTCACAAGTCACGAGTCAACGATGGAATTTGGAAAGTCTTAAATAGGAGACGCCATGCCATGCGTAGATTGTGTTGTGAACCAAAAACACTGAATAAAAGACACGACATTAGTATCAGGCGGAAGGTAGTCGGGTGGTGGGATAGATAGTACGTACCGTACATTCAATGTGACATGATAATAGATAATAGATATAGAAGAGGTTAGGCTAAAATGACGGGACTACCATAAATTGTTACATCTGGTTGATTTAAAAAAAGCTTTTTTTCTTCTTCTTCGTTGTGGGCCCTAGCTACCGAATGATGGGGATTTGCTAGAATTTCACTAGAAGAACGCATATCCAACCGCCCAAATCATATCAGGAGGAAGGCTTGGCGCGTACCATCAATACTCTAATACTTGCCTGAATTGAGATATCGGTATCAAATCTCGTAGATTAGGGATTAAGAGTTACTGGGTATCTTCCATGGCAAGGTTCTGTACGACTGGTGGATGATTTCGATTTTTCAAGTAAAGCATCATTGGTGCAAATGTGATGTCTAAATACTTCCTTTTGTATGGAGGAAAGGAGTTCACATAGCCATGCATCTCTCCTGCAAGCAGCCGTCGTAGGGCAGATGAGGATCGTCGCGAAAGGGGTCTTGCGATATGTAGGTAATTTACGCATGCCGGGAATGATGATTCGAGACTCAAGAGGTTCGTATCTCACATATCTGACATAAAGATACAGAATTGAATTATCAACTGATCGAGAATTAACTTCACAAAATCCAGAAGCCATCCTATGTTCGATCTTGTCCTATCTTCAAAAAATTGAAAGCATAATGTTCGGCTGGAAAACCTTCATATATTAGAATCGATAAGATCGCAGATAGACACCTCTTGGGCTAGAGCTAGGTCCAGGTGTTGCTGCGAAGAGAAGAATGGATGTAGGAAGTTAAGCTTATAAGAGAGTCTAAGCGCTGTTTTGACATTAGAATGAGGGGATTAGATTTGAAGATATGATGATACCGACGATCCTAATGATACTAAGTATGGTACAAAGATAGATAGATACCGACTATAGTTTAGTTTAGTAGTGGTCTTATTCTCTATCAATTATCGATGTGATTCATGATGATGACAGAATCCTAAAATAATATAAGATCTTACTATCACATACTATGGCTAATTGACCTATTAGGGTAAGATTCAAGGAAAATAGGGAACAGGAAAATATTATATAATTTTAGAAACTTCTTTCCGATGATCTAATATTAACCTAATAATGTATATCTCCGTAGCTTCATTCTATTCCCTTCGTGGCTCACTGGCCCAAAAAAAAGGATGGTGCTCCGCTCGGGGGAAAAAATTTCCGATCAGATTTGCGACATGTGATCATGCAAAAGCCTTCCTTTCTTCTAAAGAAAAGTATAATAAGTATAATACCGGTACTTATTGTCAGGTGTACCTTGAGCGAAGTGCAAACCTCGAAGATCCAAGTTGTTATGAAATTCTAAATACGGCATTGATAATGATGGAGAAAAGCGACATCAAAATGCTAGTACCAGGGCTTCAAATCGTTCTCCTCTTCAACATACTAAGCTCTCTGCAACATCTTCAACATCTTCAACATCTTGTTACCTCTAAAGTCATGGATTCCTTCAAGTATCCTCTTCGGCAATGTTGTGCCTAATAAGATAAATTTCACCATGTGGAGCATCCACGTTCATTAAAAGGTAGATCTAGGTACGAGTATGAGCAGGGATTTTGAAGAATAAGAAGTAAAGATTAGAAATTTCAGGATAAGTCAAGACAAATTATGAGACGGCAGTCGAAACATATTGGTGATATAGTCTCAAGAGACGAGGTGAATGATGTAAATGAATGAACGATAACGGTGAACCGGTAGAATGGATTTGAAGCATTTTATATATCTAGATTGCCCCTAGTACCCTACTCATGGAATTATCTTCAACAAATCCATTATTCTTCTTGCCCCCTCATCTTCTTGGAATACGGCACAAACGAAGATTGAGGAACGACGAGTGATGTCTTCACCATCAGCAGCACCGGGTCATTTTCTTATATTCTCCTTGTCCTTACTCATCAAAATACGGATCAGACCCGTTCCCTTACCTCAACCAAGCAGAATAAGAATACGATTAGAACTAAGACTAAGACCGGAACCCGAGACCTTCAACGGGAGACTCAAATCAGAATCAAAGAAATGATTAGGTACGGAGTTTTTAATCTATTTTCTACTGTTGGAATCTTGGATCCTCCCGTATTATTGTCCGCAACACATTTGCGCATTGGTACTCGTAAGTCTTACCATCTTCCATTCCCCTCCTCCATAGTCCATCTCATCCCTTCATCTCATCCCTTCAACCCCCCTTCGTTACAATCAAAATAGACGCCGACATACCGCTACGTGCGCATTGTATGATTTGTATCCATTTGCCAGAATTCTGAAATTTCCATCATTTCATCTATTCTACCGGTTTTCTTTCCTATAACTAACTTACTTCGGCCCCACCTTCATTTCAACTAACTTCTTCCCGTCACCCAAATGGTACATGTCTTTGTCCATTTGTAATATATCTTCCTCGTTCGTGACCCCAGTTTTCATCTACTTCTACTTGTTTTCATACATCGCCACATGGCATCAAACATTCTGTCCGCACAAGATCTAATAATCTTCTTCCGCTACTTTACTGTATTTATCAGTCAACCCTGAAAAAACGGTATGGGCAAGGGTCAACTATCTGTTTCACCTACGTCCAGATGTGCCATTTCCAGAAAGTCCAGATTGGCCAGTCTACTGTAATGTTAACGGGGAGTACTCAAATCATATGGGTGTTGAAAACTAGGTAGTTAGTCAATGTCACACTCAAATTACCACTCACTTCAGTATGTACTGCTAATTGAGTAGAGTTATCACTGTTAGTTACCAGTTACTATCTCTGGAAAGAAGAAAAACACTCATGGTTATTAATTTTAATTTAATTTTTTATTTTTATTTTTATTTTTATTTTTATTTTTATTTTTGTTTTTGTTTTTGTTTTTATACAAATAACTCCTGCCTACATTTAATCACGCTAAACTAATAAAGGACTAAAACTAACCTTTTTAATTTTTTCTATTTACAAGGATTTTTCTTAAGTCAGGACCAGAATAAGATCACCTCCGCCAACCTAGGTATTCTCCCTAGTCTAGTTCCAAAAATCGACACGACCCAGGCGAACACTCCATTACACGTCTCCCTTTCATTCCATGATCCCTATCCCTGTTCCCTCCTCCCTGTCTGAGTTGCGTCGTAGCCGATCACATTCCACGGAGTAAAAAAAAAAAAAGAAGGAACAGGCGCGCTATAATCTCCAGGAAACTTCTAAAAAGAATATCCACCATACACATATTCATACCTATATCCTACCAAAAATAAAGTATACTTATGTACTTAGGTATATGTCAACACATCAATATATCAATATTCTAAAATATTGACATATACATATACAGCCGAACCGGTCTTACGTCCTACGTCTAACCACAGTCATTACACTACACACCACACACCACACTCTACTCATCCATACACATAACTACTAGGTAGGTACTTAGTACACCAAAATCAGTCTACTTCTACATGACTACGTACCTTCAACTACCTACTTGTACCTCTGCCTCTACTTCTACCTCTATCTTTACTTCTACTTTCTCCTTCAACACTTACTTAGCTTTATCTGCTCTATATTGTCATTTGAACTTTTTTATATACCTCCACTCTATTAGCCTTTTAAACTTTCGCGAGAAAGATTTAAACCATCACGCTCCTTCCGCCCCCCCTTCCTTAATTGATCCGATTGCCCAAATACTTTCAATACCCGCAATATCCTGACATGCATCACACTTACTGAAGTCAAATTAAACAATTCGATCCACTTCATACAATCATTCAAGGTACACCGGACGAACTTCCTTGACCTTTTTTTACCCGACTCCTCCGAACCCATAATTTGGGAAAATATCTAATATTCCCAAGATACGCCAACACTTCATCTTGATATATATCTCCGCTGTCAATTTCTCGACCCTCACGAACCGGGTTCTTTCGCCCTCAGGTTCCACCCCACCCCGATTTATCACCTTGACACTTTTTTCGAATACATCCCCAGGTTCGAGAATTTCACCTTGTACCTCCCCTCGGAAAGCTCATCAAGCCTTTTCAACATTTCCCACGGGAGTTGCACATCAACACAGATTGTTCGGTGCATGCTGCAGTTCACCGTCCACGTCAGTTAGTCACGAACATTTTGCACCTGCAGTATTACCTCAGTATATGTCTCGTCCTTCTTGTCTCAGTGTACTTCGGAAGTAGCGCAAACCATCTTACCAATTCTCAAGAATAGCGGCCTTCATTATTGTTCCGACAACGCTCTTCGTGCATAATTCGGGACGAGGAATCTATAGAGTTCCATTTAAACTTCTTGAAATCAGGTCTTTTCGTAAGATCTGGATTAATTTTTTTTGAGCAGGTTAGTTCCAGCTAATGTTCACTACCAAGGAAGAAATATACTAAAGAAAGCTATAGCATTATCAAACGAATAGCAAATCGAATTCAAACACCTTCCCAATTCTTTAAAAGAGATTCCACTTGGGAGATAGCTCGGCGCATTTTATATACACCTTAAAGAAGGAACTTGCTGTTATCAAAGCGGCCTTGACCTTCTTAAGGATTTGCAACCTCACTAAGACACTGTCATTTCCATGCAATCTTCAACGAACCAAGTCAATCATTCAGATATCTCGCTCGGTGAACGGCGAGGAAAATCAGACCTGGCTCGCTTTTCTCTTGATCTGAGTTGGGCCAGAGCGGTACCCGACGGAGCTCAGTCTTGGGCATACCCCTCTCCGCCCATGTCAGGGTCTCCTCCACTTCCCGGTAGACACAACCTGGATTCCAGCGATCGTAGTCATGGAAGCTATGGGTCAACGGGAAATGTCTTCCGAGATGGGCGCCTTCCTCAACAAGCGCATTTCGATCAAATGAGAGGTGTACCTCTGAGGAATTATCAACCAGAGCCCCAACTTTCATACCCACAATACCAGATGGAAGATATGTCGGCGCAATATCAATATCACCAACCTCGAGCACAGATGGCGCCTCATCAACACCATCACCCTCTTTATGCCGCCCAACAGGTTGCACCATATCCGGCACCAGAACGACAATCAACTGGAGAAGCTCCTGGCTATACTTCCCCAAAATCACAGAGAAAAACAAAAGGACATGTGGCATCCGCTTGTGTCCCTTGCAAAAGAGCTCATCTTAGGCAAGTCTCCTTAGCATTCGCGCCTTTCTGTACCTTGTGCTAACTTATCCCAGATGTGACGGTACGTTTATACATTTATTCAGGGATCGCGGTGCAAGCTTTGTTTCCAAAGCAAGAAAGTTACTCATTTATAATGGAATCATATTTGCCTTTTGTTTCCTCACCAAAGGTGCTTAAAAAAAGTCAAATGGCAAGAGAATTGCGCTCATTGCTTTTGACGGAGGCATAATCATCAAATTCTCAAGCGAGAACAGCAATGATTCTGAGAACATAATTTGATAGGCGATTGATATTCAGCATGAGCTTAGCCTACTAAAATCTCCGTTAAGGCTATGGACTTGTTTAGTAACATGCCCAGTGGCTTACTACTAGTGGCAGCACCAGTGGCTCTGTCGGAGGATTCAGTTGCCGTGTCCGGCACTAGAGGCGAGGGCCGAACAAGTAGACAATTGAAAGTCTGTTCTAGTGACGACTATCTATTTGATTTCTTTCCAATTCTGTATAGTCTAATTTCGGGTTGCGTGGCGTGCGGAGTACGAAGACTTCCCAAGTATACCAGGGAATATTCCCGGTATCAACCTATCCATGTATGTTGCAGCATGTACTAGGGTGTCGTACAACACGAGGTGCACTTGTACTAGGCTTGGCTAAACACTTAACCAAATCTCTGGGACAATGATGACTCGTGGATATGAAACTTGCAAATACATCTCAAGCGGTCATATCCCGCATGCCATTCTTTTGATCTTCAAAACACAACCTTGATGTCATTGCACATCCCCTCAGTATTCAATCCGAAAAGTCCGAATACTAATTTTATTTTATTTCTAGCTCAACGGCCATGTTCGAGATGTCTAAGCAACGGGAAGGAGGATACGTGTGTGGATGTTCAACACAAAAAAAGGGGGCGCCCAAGGTTAAGGGATGAGCGCGAGCCTCGGTACGAAGGCAGTGGATCAAATTACCCACCCCCAGCAGATACGATGAGAAGACCAATATCGATGTTCGCCGCTGGAGATGTGCCGATTTCTACTCCATATTCCGAAGCCCAACGAAATAGTGGGTATAGAGTGTTGAAGTCGCAAGGTGGAAACCCAATGAACCAATCAATGGTTCCAACCCCAATCAATACTAATGTTTATGGGGAAGCAATGTCGACGAATCAGCGCATGACTCCCTGTGAACCGGCTTGTGCATTTCTTACCATGGAAATGCAAATCGCGAAAACAACCCAAGCTTTCTCCGGAGTAGTTGGTACACATTCAGTCGTGGGAAGAAAGTTGCATGATATTGTGAGTGTAAGCGATCGTGATAAGATCTTCCGATTACAGAGTGGATTCGAAGATGAGCGTCGCAGTAGAGATCCGAGCTACCTACCTCCAATATTTTCGAAAGAAGAGGAAGACCGGGTTATTCAGTCCTTGACATTTGCACCTAACGACATAGGGCAATTACGAACCGATCGACCGGAAGTCTTTACCTTTCAAACACCGGACGGTCAACAGCGGGGCTTCCATGTTCAATTAGGTCTTGCGAAAAAAGACTCGATTTATTTTGTCCTTCTGGTGGTTCATATCCCAACAACTCCACAACTATTCCAACAATCATCTTCGCCATATTCAAGAGACTCCGTATCTCGTGATTCTACATATGGTTACCAAACACCTAGCCAGCTGTCTTATGCATCTCAAACTCCGGGAACCTCACCATTCATGTCAAATCCTTCCTTCGGCGGTGATATGTTGGCCTATCGAAACCCGGGGCCTTTAGGGCAAAACGTTGCCATGCCAAACAATGCCCCTTCATATGCACAGCTTCAAGCAAGACCTGAATATTCTCGAGCTCAAATGAACTACCAGTCGCCAATGGGTGAAATGATACCAGGCCAACCTCAACCACAGGCTCAACCTCAACCACAACCACAAACTCAACCTCAAACTCAACGGTCGTCAGATCTTCAATTACCTCCAATACGTGGACAAGCACCTCTGACAGACGCCAGGGGACAAGTTGATCGCAGTAGTCGGGTCGATATTGGTGGTCTTTTGCAAAATCCTGATCCTTCCCGAAGAAGAAAATAATCAAGCAAGCACAATTTAAATCTTAGAACAAGGAGCAACTTTTTTTCCCCTAATCTTTAATAGTTGAAGGAAAATCAACATTTGTGGTGGTCGGGGAGTGGGACGAGGGTAATCACTTCACCGCTAGATTCAATACCGAGCAGCCTGGCGCTTAAACACGGGAATACAAATTTCTTCATCTTCATTCCTCATTGAATTCTTGTATTATATATTGCAGCACTGCTAAAAATTTTCATCATCTTTCCAAAATATCGCGCCAATGCTTGTACATTATTTTGAGCGTACTGTCGATTGTGCGGTTTTTGTCATGTAGTGCGGGATATCAATTATTTGTATGGCGCATTTTGTCGGGATATCTTGTTGCTATTACCACCAAATGGGCGTTTGGTTTTTCGTTTTCGTTGTTTTGTTTTTGCAAATGAATTCGTGGTATGTGCGGACACGGAGTATTTCGTGTTTTCCTCCTCTTTTTCGATATATGAGGAGGTAGGTAGGCGTGTATGATAGATATATCGGATGGTTGGTATTGGTATTGGTATTTGGGAGTTGGGTCGATGGGATGGGATGGGTGGATGGTTCGATGGGTGGGTTGGAGAAGGGTAAAGGCGGGATTTTATATCATGATAATGGGGATGGAGATGGAGATGGGGGATAGTAGGAAGGAGAGGGGAGAATGCTGGTGAGATGAAGGTAGTAGATTATAGGTAGAAGTATGAGGGGAGAGGAAGAGGGAGACGATGAAGATAAAGATTAAGCTTAATAATGAGAAAGTAATTCGAGATATGAAGGATTTTCCACCTTTTGAAATTTAGGCATTGGGAATTTGGAATTGGGAATTTTTGAGATGAGTGAGTGAATGGATGGATGGGTGGGTGGATGGATGGAAGAGTCAAGAGTTCGTATCTATGCATGAGGTGATTTTTATTATATGTATGCACCGCGCTGCACGTAATACTATACTGGGAGCGGGAGGTAAGAGACCGAGATTGGGGATTAGGGATTGAGGATTGGGGACTTGGGATTGATTTTTTGATGGTTTGATGGTTTGACGTTTATGGATGGATATTCATTGTAGAATATGGAATTAGAATTAGATGATTTCCACGGGTTATATATGATTATTTATCTATACGCACTGATAACCAAACACAATATATTTTCCAATCGATATGGGAGAAAATACCCCGAGTTAAAGCCAAAGCCAAAGCCAAAGCCAAAACCACCACCACCTGCAACTTTAAAATTCTCCGCTCCTCTGGGAGGTCTGATCTAGGAGTTAGTTATTGATATTTCTGCATACTTTTTAATTTTTGAGGGCTTGATTTACAACTTCAGTATTGAGTTTGTTTATCGTACTAAAACATGGACAATCACATAGTTCGACAAAAGTTCGAAACATTGATATACAACAGATAGGTAAGTAGTAGTAGTGGTAGTACGAAGACTACATATTTGTTGGGATTTGTGATGGAAAGACCGATGACGACAGGACTTGAGTAATGTTCCACGATGACTTTTCCCCGAACGACAACATTGATATATGTATATATCAACAATCATTTCTAAACTGCTCGATATACTTTTAGCCATCTTATTACTTCACCGTCGCTACTAGAACTGCATCCAATTGATTTAATCATCCAAATCAAAATGCCTCTCAACGCTCACTCACCAATTTTGCTACACTACCTCCAAAATATCTTTCTAATAGCACTATGCGCAACATTCACTCCTCTCCTAACACTCATAGCCATACTCTCCACCCTCATATCCCCATTCACGCAACCCACCAAAAAAATCCATCAGCAGCGAACACGGCGCGCAAAATCCCCCTCCACATTTCGCGCCCGCACAATCCTAGTAACGGGAGTAGGAATGAGCAAGGGATTATGCATCGCGCGATCTTTCTACCGTGCGGGCCACAATGTAATCGGTGCGGATTTCGAACCCTATTATATACCCGTTTGCGGACATTTCTCGAGAGCGATTAGGAAATTCTATCGTTTGAGGAAACCGTGTGAGGAACGGGGTTCAGCAGTTTATATAAAGGATATTGTGGATATAGTTAAGAAGGAAAAGATTGATTTGTGGGTATCGTGTTCGGGGGTTGCGTCTGCGATTGAGGATGCAGAGGCGGCGGAATTGGTGGAGAGGGAGACGTCGTGTGTGGTTGTTCAGTTTGGGGTTGAGTTGACGGGGATATTGCATGAGAAATACTCTTTTATTAAGCATATGATGGATTTAGGTTTGAATGTACCACTTACATACAGGATTCATTCATTAAAAGAGGCCTTGACGATTTTATATCCGAAGACAGGATCAAAGGTCAAGAAACAGTTTATCATGAAGCCGGAAATGGTCGATGATAGTGTGAGGGCAGATATGACAATACTCCCCACACCATCACCCTCACAAACGCGCACTCATATTCAGAAACTGAATCCCTCACCCAAGAGACCATTTGTTCTTCAACAATACATCACAGGAAGAGAATACTGCACTCATAGTATAATCCTCCAAGGAAAAATCCACGCATTCGTCTCCTGTCGATCATCAGATATGTTAATGCACTACCGAGCTCTTCGACCTTCATCTGCTCTCGCTCAAGCAATGCTTTACTACACTACTCTCTACGTTCAGAAAACATCTCTCTCACCTCCTATAACTGGGCATTTCTCCCTCGATTTCCTCATCGATGAAAAGATTGCCCAAAAAGCTCAGCGTGATCTAGCGCCTTCAGATGTGGAAATTGAAAAACTTCAGAGAGAACTCTTTCCTATTGAATGTAATCCCCGTGCACATACAGCCGTTGTTCTTTTAAATGACCAGGCGGTAAATATGGTAGATGCATACATGAAATTACTACCCGACTATAGCACGAACGAAAACGGATCTTCGAACGACCATTCCACGGCCTCGCAGGAATTGATAGTACCGAGTTTAGACGCGGTCCAAAGAGGTTACTATTGGATAGGACATGACTTCCTCACAAAAATACTTCTTCCAACATTAGAAAGCATCAAATTTCAACAAAGCACAGGAAGTTTAATAGGAGAATGGCTAGAATTCAGCGAACATGTTCTGTCGTGGAAAGATGGAACGTATGAAATTTGGGATCCGTGGCCTGCGTGGTGTTTATATGTATTATTTTTGCCAGGAAGTTTTTGCGTGTGTATTTGGGAGGGGAAGTGGTGGAGTAGGTGTAATGTTAGTACGGGGAAGTTTTTTGGGGTTTGAGTGGGTGGGGGATGGGGGATGGGATAATGAGTTGGTGGAATAAGGGAATCTTGGGGTTGAAACTTTAGAGTTAGGATTAGGAAATTACGAGTATGAAGAGTGGGATATTCATTGCGTTTGCATGGCTCCGGACTAAGGTGTTCGTTCATCAATATCGAAATAGGAGGGAGTATCTCTATCTCTATCTCTATCTCTAATCCTAGACTAGCGAAAAGAACAGCTACTTTTATCAAAAAGCTCACTTACATTCATACATATAACTCAGCGTAAATCATCCATATTCATATTTATATTCATATTCATACTGGTACATGTATAATATATATATATATAAACAACACCAGAATAACATAACATAGCGTCACAACCTTTAACCTTTAACCTTTAACCTACAACCTACAAACTCAAAATCCACAACTTCAAATTATCAGAATACAGTTGGAGATCCCAAAGACCATTCCATCTAATCTAATCCAATCTAATCCAATCTAATACACTACTCGTATAGATAGGTAGGTAGCTTTAGAGATTCATGCGCTTCTGCTGCAACCATACTCTTTGTTAGATCTAATTTTACTTTTACTTTAAAAAAAAACCAATTCACATACCCAGTAGATTTCAAGTGGAATCTCAAAGTAAGTCTTACTTACCTATTGAGGTCTCGCTCAATAAAAGCTAAATAATCGAAATAGAATTTGAAATTGTAACTGCTTATCCGCATCATGAGGATAAATCGTAAACATCAATTCCGGCATGAAACATATAGCTATACAATGAAATATGCTCGAGTAGTAGGGACCGAGTTTCAAAGTTCCATCGAGCTTTAGACACCCACCACCCATTCTTCCCTTTTCACATACATAATCAAAAACACACACAAAGACTTCCTCTCAAAACCTACAAAACCATGAAAATTAAATCAATCATAGTATGTATTTTCATCACTCCCAACCAACCAAGATATAAATTAGCCGACCTCAAGAAGCTGAGTTCATACTATTATAATCTTACATACATACGATACATATGCCTCCCACCATTCATACCATCATCCATCACACTTGGTTCCGACGAACTCCACAATTAGAATCCCATTCATGCAAACATCCATCCAGACATCCATATAATCTGCCATTTTCCAAAGAGATTGAAAATTTCCTTTCGTATCTTTTTCTTTTCATCCCGCGTGTTGGTAGGATAAAATTCCGAAATCCAAGATGAAAAAAGAAAAAACACACATCCTATTTACCGCTCGCTTTTTTTTTCATTAAATCCGAAAAAAATCCAACTTTGTTTCATTAAAATGTCTCATCAAAAATTTGTACCATCCATAAATGTCGCCAAATAAGTGTAAATCTTATCTCTCCACACAAAAATATAATCATCTTACATTACATACCCTCTTCGGGGCTTGATGGTTTTTGAGGCTGAAGATATGCGGTGGGTACTTTGGGTACTCGTGGTGATCGAGGAGGTTGAGAAATACCTCTCCTTTCTGCTCGTAAACTATCTCGAAAACGTTCGTTATCCCGTGATCGGCCGCCAGTGAGTCGTCGCATTCCTAACCGAGTGCCAGCTGCAAGAGGTTTGATCATATTCTCAAGAAAGAATGATCCTTCCCCTGAAGTGGTTGCACGGTCCTCTTCACCATCCGAGAAAACATCTTCACTAAAGTCATCGTCTGACATGTAAGCTATGTTAGGATGACCCGATGACGTCGAAGGTGATGTCAGAGCACGAGCGTGTAAACTCGGTCTAGAGGTAGGGACGAGATTAAAAGCGGCCGGAGTCATGGCATTATTTGATTCCCGCGGTGGCCTCAAATCAGCGAAGCCATTTTGAAAGGTAGAATTGGTTGCTGAATGGGTGAGTGATTGATGAAGAATGGGTAAAGTTTGCTCGTCATATAATTGAGCGGCAGCGGAATCGAAATGTTCACCCGAAAATCCAGCTTCTGTGATTGTTCTAGAAGACCGGCCGTCGCTTGTAGGACTCTGCAAACTGTCTTCAAAGAAGTCGTCTAGGCTGTCCAACTTCATCATGAGGTCACCAATATTTCCATCGCCTCGAGCTTCATCCGACATCATAGTCTCAGTTCTCTCAGGCGGCGGGAAGTAGCCGTATTGGAAGTCATCAACATGAAACTCGACATCTGGGGTTGCAGCCACTTCATCATCCGTATTTTTAGTACTCTGACACATGTAGAACACAGCATGAACATTAGATCTTGTGATGCTGGCCTGTTTTGCCGGCATCGGGATAGACCAGCCAGACTCTTCTGGGATACCGAAGAGGCTTTGAGTGTTATCATATTCCTTCCTTATTGCCCTCGAAGATGATCTCGTCATACTCATACGTAAGTGGTGCTTGTCCATTGGAGTTCCTGTCATTGTCATAATTTGATCTAGTACCTCTAAAGCTTCCATACAAAATTCTGTTTGTAGCAGTCTTAGGAGAGGCGAGATAAGGTCAGGCCCATGAGAAGCAATTTCCGGTTTTTTCATGTCAATGTCAGGGATAATAGCACATAATATGCGCATCGTCTTTAACTTGTACCATGGTATACTGTTTGTTAGTGAACCCATGACGAATGTCAGACTACGGAATTCCCATTTTGGGAAGAACGATTCGCGAAGCGCAGAAACCAACTGCGCCAGAAAGTCTTTACTTGAACGATAACGCGATCCAGCGAACCCGATAAGAGCCCGTGAGATGGTACTGCAGCCTTGTGCTTCTGCAACCGCCGCAAGGAGTTCGGCCGTCCGTATGCTCTTCTGGTCGATATTTTTTTGATCCATAGCATTGAGAAAGCCAGGGAAATTAGCCAACACCGCAAATAGTAATCGACTGCCGTCACCAATAAGATCGTCACTTGGTAGTGTAACGAGCTTATTGAGAATTGTGAGTGTCATATCAAGACATGCCGATGAACGAACGCCCTTGTAAATCAATGCTTGGATTCCACCAAAAGAACCTTCCCAGCTTGTAGGTCGCCCTTCAGCGAGTAAGTCTCTCACGGAGGGATCATCCAAGTCGAGTTTTGCCAGAAGCTCCTCCAGCATACGACTAGCTTCTAAGAATTCTTGTTCATTTATCGTGTCCAGACAAGCGCACGTGGTCCAGAATAACTGCGGAAAAGTAAGTAGATCAGCAGGTTCGAGCTTACGAATTAGCGTCCGTAATGTCGTAAGTATCTCGATGGAAAATAATTGGGTAGAATTTTCCAAGTCGGCAATGGTATTTGAAAGTCTGATTAACATATCGGCAAGCATAGGCTGGTCTAGTGAAGTAAGAGTGCATCGGAAGACCTGGAATGATCGACAGGCAAGATGTCGAACAGGACAAGATGTTGCCCAAGTCAATGATAATTTAGCCCATTGTTCTTGTATCCCAGGGTATTTTACTTCGAAATCTCTGACTACTTCCCTAGTAAGGAGTTCCATACCCGCGGGAACTTTGTTCTCTTGGTCATATACCTTGCCACTGTTGTCGTCGTAGTGCCAGATAACTTTGGGGTCGTGACGACGAATTGATTCGATGAAATCTTCAATGGAATTCTTACTTGGATCAGTACTCTCGTCATCAATCTGAGAAATGACCAACTCATGGATCAGATGGATCAACATTTCTCGGGCTTGTTCTTGTACCAGTGGTATATAATGATCCCAAAGGACAGTTACTACTTGCAAAAGAAGCGGAACGTTTTCTGCCACAAGTTGAACAGGTGATACCATCAAATCGACAAGTAATATCAGGGACAATTGCCCCAACGAAAGTCCTGTTTGTTTATTCCCAATTGGCAAAGCTTCCGATAGTTCTGCCATATATGGCAGCTTTCCAACATCAGGCGGAGGTGGCAAAAATTCTCGTTTCTCGTTGGGAACCATAGCTTTTGGCGTGATCTGCATCAATAAAAATTCAACGACTTTACCGCCAGCAGGAGTGCTGGATAAGAACACCACGATTTGCTTGGCATACTCCACAAAATTCTGTTCTCGCCTGTCGAGGCATAATGACATAATAAAATCTAGTACTAATTGAACGTTACCAGCATGAGGGCCTGTGGCAAGCGCTTGCCACAAAGCCTGTACTTCATTGTGGAGACTGCTGCTGCATCTGATTGTTATCTCGAACAAGTTTGCTAATAGGACATATGATTGCGCAGTTGGTCCACCATTCGGATCGATTTGTAGTTCTATGATTTGAATCCATGGCAAAATGGCAGCGACCACATTTCTTTGTGCCCCGGCCTGTAGTTCCTTGAAGTACATAGTAAACTCAGAGAAGATGAGGAATGCCAACTCGGAGTGGTTAGCTGAAAGTCGCTTCGAGATTTCGAATTGAGCAAGCTTGTATACTGCTTTTGTTTTATCTGAAATACTGATGTCAAAATCTTGGATTTTGGAACTTCTTTGCTGTCTCTCCTCCAAAGCACGCAGTATACGAGCAGATTTGATTCGGATGTCGCTCAATTCGCTTCCGAGTGTGTAAAGCCCTATCCCCAGCAATCTCCAGAAAGGCATTGGATAGTCTGGGTACTCAATTAGTACCTCAGTTACAACTCCAAAATAGCTTTGCAATACTTTTGCCGCCTCCGCAAGATAACACCTGGTGATAGAATGCTCTAGTAGGTAAGGAAACTCCTTATTGTGTACTATCAAGTTTTTTAACGCTCGTCGTCCGATGACATGCATTCGATCACTACCAGTGTTGAAAATAGTATCGACCCATGAAAGCATACGTCGTATGTCAAATTGCAGGTTGGCTCCACTTTCAGTTGTTATACTGATACGACCTCCACATAATGCAGCCATGGCGCTAAGAGCTGCGGTTCGAAGATTCCTTTTCTCAATTTCCATGGCGGCTGTCACGACGCCTCGTTCACCGAGTGATTGTTGATTGATCATAGATTGCCTCATATTATCCTCTCGCTGCCGTATTTGATTTTGGTTTGGGGAATAGCCGCACCAGTCCTCCATAAGAGCGAAGGAAGACTTTCTAGACTCGAATGTCATCCATCGAGAAGGATCCTTAGTGAGATTGATACCCTCAAAAAGCTCTTCCATTAGTCCACAGTAGTGACGACGGAGCTTTTGAAACTCCCAATCCAACTGAACTTCTCCGTCCATCAGGAAAATCTTGAGGTCTTTCGTGTATACAACAAGGTTATTTAAAATCCAGTCGTCTTCATAGATTTCCTTCTCTTTTAAAAATGATGAAGTTAACTTGTATACATGAGTTACTTCAGTCCTTAGCAGGTCAGTTCTCCTATTTCGTCTGGGGCTGCTAGCACTTCGTTGGTGAATTCGAGCCCTTGCATCATCGTTGCATCGGCTTACTACGCCTTGCAGTTCCTCTAGTAATGTTTTGTAAATATTAATATTGATAGACCCAAGCGCCACGACCACTGCATCTCGAATTGAAGCCGGGCCCACGGAAAGCAATGGAATAAGATACTTGAAAAGAATCCTTGCGGACGTGATCTTCTCCAATGCCTGATTTGGCTTTGATCCCTTTCGATAGTGCTGCGCTATTGGCGGTGATGATTGTTGCTGGCCACCCTTGTCAGAGAGAGTCGTACATGCAACGATAAGATAAAGCTTCCATTGCTCAATCAGTACTTCTGGTGGAGTGGTTGAGGCCCTTGACAATAAGCGACCGCTACCAGTGTCATAGCCATATTGCGGGCCGCGATTTGCTTCCGACAATACAACGATGCCTTTATACATCTGAAGAATTCGGTTGCAGATTAACTCCCGCCCAAGTGTTACAGCAAATGGACAACGATCATAACTGATTCGTATTAGATTCGGAAAGATTTTGAACCATAGAGTTGTATCATATGAGACATCGCTACTGCAAAGCTCAATCAAGTCGCTCTCATGCCTCTCGGTGAGGTCTGTCTTCTGTAAGCCTCTTTGTAGCCTACTGCGCTCTGCAACGGACAAGTTTTCGTCATTGAAATCCATGACTCCCTTGGTATCTCCTTCAAGGATGTGTATCAACCGGCTATTGTCCTTGCCTAAAGCAGTATCGAATTCCGTAATAAGACGCAAGACTGTAACAGCAAAGGCACGCACTCGCCTTGACTGTGAACACAAAAAGAATAAGCCATGTGACTCAACTTCATCAACATGTGCCCAAATTCCAGATAGATCTAGTTGTACCCCTCTCTTATCAGCAGATCCATCTTCGGACAAATCTAATGCGGCGTCTTTCATCTTGTTTTTGATTTCTTCAATCCAGATTTGGAGTAACTCTACATAGAGCTTTAGTGTATTCTCAATGTGCCCTGGACCAAGCATACCACCATCAGACATGGTAGAATATCTGTCATCAAAGTTGAAGATGAAACGAGCAAAGCCAATGGTGACCGGCTGAGCGTGGGACTGTCTAGCAATTGACTTTAGAGATTGTGCTGAGGACTCTGCAATGTTATACTGCACGTGAGCAGTGCCGGTACAGAGGAGGTTGACAAGGATGTTGAAAGGTATATCGACCGATAGACAGCGAGGTAGGGCCTGTACTGCAACATGCAACAGCTCGTAGAATCCCTGCTTTTGCTCTGACGGAGCTAGGTGGTCGTCTCGCCGGAAGTTGAAGCTTTCGGCAAGTGGTGTTTTGGGGATTGGCCCATTGAACTTTTCATCCAAAACAGCTTGACCCCCAAAAGTATTGTCGCAGATGATAGTAATTTTACCTAGAATCTCACAAAACTTTGCATAATATTCCTTGGCAACATCACCAAGCGTGTTAGTAATCACAGGCCGCGACAGCCTTTCTTCGCGGTTAGGAACTACCAGAGAGGGTGTGATGGGACTTCGAGGCGCTGTCATTATGGGGGAGGTCGGCATCCTTTCAAATACCGGCAATGGTGAGTAGTACTGTGGAAACGGTGGACAACCTTGTTCGCCTTTCTCTAGATCTGACATGATGGCAAGAAAAGCTCGAATTCCCACGACCATTTTTTCTGGCTCTAACTGTTCGACTCTGAGTTCCCTCCCAGAAGCGAATAAATCCGCATTGATCAAGGGAAATACGATAGTCCGGAAACAGAAATCCTGATATTTGAAGCCAATGATGCGTATAATCTGGATCAGCGGTTCGATGATCGATGGTTCCGTAGAAATGTAGGACTTCTTGCCATGAGGTAGTAGAAGTTTCATGACCTCTTCCAGCTTCTTAATTGTGGCGTTCGTGGTATCGCTTGTGCGATGCAGATAAGTCCAAAGAAGTCTCGAAATTACTTGTAGACAGATTGGTCTAGTTCTTGGCTCCTTCATTTTTGCCTGGAGGGGTAGGATTAGCTGAAGCCACTGTGTCGAAAAGGTATCCGTGGGAGATACACAGAGCAACGTCGCTGTCAATGGGAATGCAACAGCCCAGTGACGAGGTTTAATGAACATCGAAGCTAGTCTAGGACCTATAGTTGCCAACACTTCATTCCACTTCGGCATATTGAGTTCCGTGTTTGCTGTGGCAGCAATTGGCAGAAGAAGTATTTCGAGTGCCATGCAATAAGCATATTTCAGATGTTGTCCATGTGATTTTGAAAAGAATCTCCCAAGAGAGATCATGAAATCGCAAGATTGGTCCCATGCATCCTCGGGATATGCCTTAAGACGAATATGCTTCATGCCGCCGAGGACTAAAACCATCCGCCCTTCAATATCCCTATTCATTGGATATTTGACTAGATCTTTCTGCGATTTCTCGAGATCCGCTATAAAGCGATCAGTGACACTGTCAAAATTGATTTCAGCCATGACACCAAGTAATTGGCTGAATAAGAACCAATTGGCCATCTTGAGAGGCGAGGTACTGAGTTGGTCTGCGTCGGCAATTTTCAGTTGTCCAAAAATAATTCCTTCCAACTTTTCTTCCATCTCAGGTGTGATACGAGCCAAGGTACTTTGCCCAATGACTTCCATCAAGACTCGGCACAGTATAAAGATTGAAGCTGTTGATCGACGTTCTGCTTGAGCGACAAACTCCTGGCGTGCAGCTATAGTTGGCAGACCAGCCATTGGATCATCTTGCTGATTATGAGGTGGCTCCGTGTTTCTTCGTGGGATCTGGCCTGGAAATACATTACCTCGAGACTACGAAGTTTCATCAGCAACGGACATAAAACACTTGCGAATCTCAAGCATACCTGTTGAAGCTGAATTCTAGCCTCGTTGGCAGCATCACTCTTGTTCTTTCGCCATAACATCATTGAATCAATGAGAGGTTTAGGTTTTTGGCTGGCAATATGACCCAAAGCAGAGATCAATTGGTCAAATGCTGGGTCCACTCCCATTCCGCATATATGCTCTATCTGAGGTTCTGGGTCCAGTGGTAGAGTAACGCACTGTGAGATCTTTTCCTCTGCTTGCGCAATGAACTGGAGCATGACATTAGAGGGTATGCCAAGAAAAGAATCAAGGAGAACTGACTGAAGTGAACAAGAAATGCAGAGCATATTCGCCGACAGTTTTCAACTCGTCCTTATGATGCCTTGAATGGGAGTGATGATGCGAATGGTTTCTCCGGCTCCTTCCACCAGTACTATTACCACGCTCCATGTTTCTGTGCGTGCTAGCTGATGGCGCATTTTCGACCGCTGAAGGGCTTCGGGACGGTACAAATGTTGTATTCGAACTAAAAGAGGTGCCGCTGGTCATACTGGATGCGCCGGAGGAGAAATTCGAATCGCCCATGACCGATGCATCTGTAAAATCTCCACCTGCAGCAGCGATTATCTGCGGGCTCAGCGGGCTAATAGATGAACTCCCAAAGCTCCCATTCCTGGACCGCTGTATGCCATGAACGATGCTAGTGTTTCTGTGATGGCTTTTCGCATCTGCATCTATTGAACCTCCTCTCGTACTACCAGTGTAGAGTCGCGGCGATAGATTGGCAGGTTGGGAAGGCGACTCCGAGAAAGCAGCCTTAAGACCTGCGAAGAAAGATTGACTGGAGCTTGGCTCCCGGGAATGAGTAACGGATTTCGAGTTGGTGGTATGTGAGCGTTTCAAGGTCGCAGTCCACGTCGTCACGTCAATGTCGATGGGCGAGAAGTTTTCTGTTATTCCCTCAGCACGATGCCCTGGAAATGATGCTTGAGACAAGAATCAGCAAGGATATGCCGTAAATCAAAATAAGGGCCGCTCCGAGAAGAAGGCAATGCTTTGCTTTGCGTTAAGTTTTGAGGGACGGGAAGTTTGAACTAAAACACCCTTAATGATTAATGGTACTCACTCATTCTGTCACGGGATATTGCCCATATAAATCTCCCTACATTCTTTACTTTCTTGTTCCTGTCATTTTTATACAGCTTATTAGCTATAGAGTTGAGTTGCTGGTATTGTCGCAGCTTCAATTGATACTTCTTTGGCCGTTCTGATGTTCTAGTTCTAGCATCTACAATTTGCAGAGAGGGTCAAAATCGCGGAGGTCCATAGCAGCCAATGATCATCCAACCCCTGGAACAAACCCCTGAAGGCGCTGAGCCAGCCCATGGAACGAACATCCAAATCATATCATAACTCACGAATTGAACTTTCACATGGCTACTATGTTACCTATGCAGATTACTACTCTGTACAGATTCTTCAATTATTATTTGCATATTATTTTCTCTATTTTCTCTACGCCGTAGATATCAGTCAATAAGAATCATTACTAGATCTATGTAGGACTTGGAATGATCACAACAAGAATCTAAATATTAGGTGTACTTCTTATAGATGAGTTGGCTGGCACGGCTGATAAGTCTTTTTTTACTCACTCACCAACAAATCCTTCCCACGATTCGCCTAGAATGTCTGCTATGACTGCTATGACTGCATCGGAACAATAACCCCCTGTCTGTGGTTGATAAAGGATCTCGACGTCTTTGAAGTTCTGAGAAGGTAAAGCTGTCTTTCATGTACTAAGTTTACGAACTATTTCTCGAAGATCCGTTAATGAATCCACGCTGGATTGACAATTCATGATATCTTCAGAGGCCTTTTATCTGACCAAATATCTTCCAGCACTGGAGGGATCATCTGCTTTTCTACTCCTTTTTGTTGCGAATTTTGGCTAAACAGCTGAGACGGAACATGGAACCTTTTATCTTTAAGTCCATGGATGTTAAGGTAGAGAAATGAATCCTTCTTTTCAATCATGTTGTACAATACTTAGGTAATCAGAGGTAGTCAGTCATAGCCACCAAGTAACTGATGTCATGTCAGCGGCATTGGTAAGATGACACCAGCCATATCTTCTTCCGCTCATTCAACGGATAACCGGATCCGATATCCTACCAGACTTGATGATGTACGTACTGTATTCTCGCTTCTCTTATGATATTGTTTCAGAGGGCCAAAGGCATTCGACTCCAGGCCTGAGGGGCTCGAAAGTTAAAAGGCTGAAGTGAAATTCCCGCCTGTCCCACCGTAATACCAGAGCGGATTCCGGATGTTCAGCGGCTCCGATGCATTTTGTTATGCATCTCGAATGGTCCTTAGCTACATAATACCACATGAAATTGAAGGTTTATATCATGAAAGTCTACCTGGCTCCATAACTGGGCATAACCGCCACTTTGAGTTTAAGGGATGAACCGTTCATGGAAATAAAAAATCCCTAAATTTGTTACATCCGAAGTCGTACGAGCAATTGCCCAGGAATCCGGACTTTGTTGTTGTTCCGCAGATAGAAATCACTACTAGGTAGATCTGTAGAAATTGCCCATGTAATTTGTATATATATATATATATATATATATATAAATTTCGTATCCAAATGTATTTGTGCTGACTATTCTAACTTCTTTTAATATTGTATGCCTCTCTCTGACTCAAGATTTTCGAAGTTTGAGTGCCTCAAATTATATATCAATCTTTTATCTTTCCTGACCTTTTGTCTACCTACACTATTCCAAAACCAAACTTCCTTTCCTCATTCCACCGCCATTATCAAATTTACCTCGATCGAATTCTATTCACTTTGTCATTCTTTCGCGGTCTTTCCGGACTCTGTACATTATTCCGACAGCTTCCGATCGCGAAGCATCCACCAACTTTGCCTTTACCTTTGGTAGTGGTTGTCTTTTTCCGCTCTTGATTGACCGTGCGTGCGGCGTGTTCTTTTCTTAGAAAGTAAGAGAACAAACTCTAAAAGACTCGGCTAGGTTTGTCATTGATCGTCCTCAAGGATTCAAAAAGTTTACCGGAGTCTCCAACATCCATTTTGTACATGTGTACATAATAATTTATATCTGTCGATAAATAATTTATTTTCTCAACACAGTCAGCACAGCTGCAAATTAATTTAACAACTGACTAAGTGTCAACTTTTTTTTTTGGCTCTTGCCTGAGCATAAGTTCACCCCATAACCCCACCACCGTCTCTGCGGTCGATTCATCTATCAATTTTCCTCAACAGATCTCCCAATTTCAGGATGGGTGGACAACTCGACGTCTTGGACATCGTCGTCCTTGGAGTCTTAGCCTTGGGGACGATAGCATATTTTACAAAGGGAAAATACTGGGGTATTGTGAAGGATCCATATGCTACTACTTATGCCGCCACCAATGGAAACAAACCTGCAAAGACAAGGAATATTGTCGAGAAGATGGATGAGTCAAACAAGAACTGTGTCGTCTTCTATGGTTCGCAGACTGGTACGGCAGAAGATTATGCTTCTAGGTTGGCAAAGGAAGGCAAGAGTCGTTTCGGCTTGGAGACCATGGTAGCAGATTTGGAAGACTACGATTTTGATAACCTTGATACCTTTGGAGACGACAAAGTCGCCATCTTCGTACTGGCCACATATGGTGAAGGTGAACCAACCGACAACGCAGTTGATTTCTATGAATTCTTCATGAATGAGGATGTTGAATTCTCCAGTGGTGATAAATCGCTCGAAAATCTCAAGTTTGTCGCGTTTGGTCTTGGAAACAACACCTATGAACACTACAACTCAATGGTCAGAAATGTCACAAAGGCATTTGAGAAGCTCGGAGCTGCAAGAATCGGCGAAGCTGGTGAAGGAGACGATGGTGCCGGTACTATGGAAGAAGACTTTTTGGCCTGGAAGGAGCCAATGTGGACTGCATTGGCTGAAAAGATGGGACTACAGGAACGTGAAGCTGTTTATGAACCGGTTTTTGCTATTACGAACAGGGACGAATTGACAAAGGATTCTCCACAGGTATATCTCGGCGAGCCAAACAAAATGCATCTCGAGGGCACATCAAAGGGTCCTTACAACGCTCACAACCCATATATTGCACCTATCTCTGGGTCCAAGGAGCTTTTCACGGTCAAAGACCGAAACTGCTTGCACTTAGAAGTTGATATCAGTGGATCTAACCTCAGCTATCAAACCGGAGATCACATTGCAGTTTGGCCAACAAATGCCGGAAGGGAAGTGGACCGATTCCTCGATGTTACTGGACTTTCTTCCAAGAAGGATTCTGTCATTACTGTCAAACCATTGGACGCAACTGCAAAAGTTCCGTTCCCCGCGCCTACCACATACGATGCTATAGTCAGATATCACATGGAGATTTGCGCACCTGTATCACGTCAATTCGTCGCCACTTTGGCCACCTTTGCCCCAAATGACGCCATCAAGGCCGAAATGGAGAAGCTTGGTGGTGATAGGGATTACTTTCATCAAAAGATCAGTAAGAACTATTTGAACATCGCACAGGTTTTACAAGAAGTTGGTGGCCAAGAAAAATGGACCAAGATACCATTTTCCGCTTTCATTGAAGGTTTGGGCAAGATTCAGCCTCGTTACTACTCTATCTCGTCTTCATCGCTTGTTCAAAAGAAGAAGATTTCTATCACAGCGGTTGTTGAGTCAATTGATATTCCTGGAAGAACCGATGCTTTAAAAGGTGTTACCACAAATTACCTCCTTGCATTGAAGCAGAAGCAACATGGTGAAGATAACCCCGACCCTCACGGCCTCACATATGAAATCACAGGACCACGCAATAAGTATGATGGCATTCACGTTGCCGTACACGTACGACACTCCAACTTCAAGCTTCCATCAGATCCATCCAAGCCTGTCATTATGATCGGTCCTGGTACTGGTGTTGCACCTTTCAGAGCATTCGTTCAGGAAAGAGCTGCACAGGCAAAGGCTGGCGAGAACGTTGGACGAACAATCTTATTCTTCGGATGTAGAAAATCTACAGAAGATTTTATGTACAAGGAAGAATGGAAGGTAAGCAATCTTTTACGTCTAGGAAGAAATTGAAGAACAATTTAGCTTACATGCAACCAGGAATACGAAGAAGCCCTTGGCGATAAGTTCTCACTCATCACTGCATTCTCTCGTGAAGGGAAGGAGAAGGTCTATGTTCAACATCGTCTCAAGGAACATGCTAAAGAAATCAACGATCTTCTCATGCAAAAAGCGTACTTCTACGTTTGCGGTGATGCCGCAAACATGGCTAGAGAAGTCAATACTGTTCTTGGTAAAATCATAGCAGAGCAGCGTGACATCCCAGAATCCAAGGCCGAAGATATTGTAAAGAGTATGCGATCTGCCAATCAATACCAGGTATGTTATTTCTTGATGGATTTCTTCGTCTCGCATTCGTTTTCGTATTGTTTGTTTCTTTGAGTCATCAGCCCACCCACATTTTGTTCGGCTAGTGGGGCAACAAACATTAATTACCAGAGTGGGGTAAATCCAAGTCTTGAGGAGGGGTCAGCCTTGAGAGGACCCCTCATCAATTCCATCATCGTTTTTGCACTTCGAGTCTTTCTTGTACAAACACAAACTAATACATAATTCTAGGAGGATGTATGGTCATAGATGCATTATATCTCGTTCTTACATACACCAACCTACATCTTAAAATTCCATTTCATCTTCCATATATTAGACAGCCATCAACCGGCCAACCTCCTACATCTTTTCCTTTTTCCAACGAGTCCCTCTACTCTTCTTCGATAATTACCATATCTGGTACCTGCATTCGATGTAATCATCACTTGCTTGTTTGCTTGTTTGCTACCTCGTGCATAAGAAGCGATTCGAAGATGCAAGCATTCATTACTCGAGACTCGGGCCTGTACCAAACTTTATCTCTTTTTCTCTTCAACATAATCAAGCGTAGCATTTGCAATGGGTGGATCTAGATGAATTTGGATGGGGTTAAATTTTTTTTGAGACAAATAACTTGTTTTTACTCAAGATTTCTTCGTTTGTCCGGTACAATTGGATTTGGATCTTGTTGATATCTGTTGTGCCTCCCCAACCCAATGTCTATTCGTACGAGTGACTTTTAATGAAATGTGTATGCATGAATGGTATGGGATGGAATGAAATGGGCGGAGATACGACGAAAGGCCGGCTGGATTGGATGGGGTAGTGATGAGGAGGGAGAGAGACAAGTTGGCTTATAGTTTACACACAGTGCATTAACCGCGATGCGCGCATCAGAATGAGAATATAGAAAGCGGAACCTTATACTTTTTCCCATGTTTTTTTCTTCTTAGGTGGTGGTATACCTACTATGACAAGCAAACAAATAAAATAACCGCAGAATAAAATTATTACTCGCGTATACATAATCTTACTCGTTATATTATTATTATTATTACCTTACATTACCGCATTATTACCCTACATTATCACAGTGATAATGTTTGTTTAACCTTTTGATCTAGTGTGGTGGTGTGTAGATATTCAGCGCTGTGTAACAACCAACTAGCCAACTAGCCAACGTCCTTGGGGATCTGCACCGGCTTCCAAGTTCTTTCATGGCAACGGTAACGGGCAACGGCAATATCCGGATTCCGCTATCTAGGTATCTAGGTATCTTTCACAATTTTCGTTTGATGCTTGGTTAGGATTCGGAAAGGGACTTGAAGTAAAGAGCCGTTTGTTGGTGATGTGTTGGTAGGTAGATTGCAATTGGTTATATTTTAATCTTTGGTGAGTTCAATAGGCGAGTAGACGAGAATAGATGGAAGTATTAGCATTAATACGGTTAGTCTATTTGATTCTTAATTCTCGCGAGCTTAAGAATTGCTAAATACATCCCTAATCAATCACTTCCTTTTCTGTAGCAGCTAGCGCGCCGTTTGAGCTGTCTAATGAGATATAGCTCGGCTTCGCAGCTAGCCAGCCAGTTCCGGTACTTCCGCCCTTGCCCTGGGCTCTGTAACTACGCGTATGTAAGGTTTAGCTGTAGTTGTGATTGTATTTGTAACCGATGTTAGTTTGGGCCTTCGAGCTGTATCAACCCGAGAGAAAAAGAGAAAGGCCCGAGTCAGCTGGCGAGTCTGTACGTTGGTAGTGAAATTGAAACTCTTTACCTCTTTGGAAATGTACGCGATGCAAAGGAAGGAGCAAGAGCAAGAGAGTTGAAGTTATATTTCAGTCGCGACCGGCATCTGCTGTCTACGTATTGCGTTTGTTCTGATTTTTGCTAAGGTTACCCATTCCAGAGCGACCAATAGTCCGGACTAGTAGAATCAATATTAACTCTCGATACTTGAAAACCTATATATGTTTGACCAAGAACCAATGTTTCAAACGAATTGAATATAGGTATCGCATTTAAGAATGAACGACCTCTCATTTTGGAAACCCTGCCTCATTCCAAGGCCAAGCCGAAAAAGGGTTGTCGGGAAGACAAACGGGTTTTTTACGCGATGAAGTTAAGTCTTGCAGGATCAGCGACTAACCAGTCCCTGAAATATGCCATTCATGAGGAGGCGAGGTACATGGATGGAAATTCAGCGGAATGGTCCTAGGAATTGACAAAGGCGGGTATCCCATATTGCGCAAGGGCTGCTGATGGCCACTTAGGTAGGCCTAGATCTTGAATTCAGTAATTCTTTTCAATATCTAGACTCAAGATCGCGTTTTTCGAACACCGTGGATTGCTATCCGCTGAAGTATAATTCCAAGGTTGGCATGGATATTCTTCTCGCGCGAATTTCCATCTTCGGCCCAAGAGCACGTGGGAATCGGATCTAATAAGGTAATTACTTCTAACTTTGACCGAAGTTATTGTAAATGTAGGATTCCCCACGAGATCCGGACATCCAATCCCTGAAAGCAAAGCTTGCGAAGATATCTAAGCAAGAATTGAATAATGTCTGTGTGCTGCAGTTAGTCAATATATACCCCACCATCTAGATGTATTGGGCTGAGAATGTTCGATCTTATCTGTCATTAATAACGCGGATCTATGTCGTATCGTGTATGAGCTTCTGGAAAACCAACTGGGCTGAGAAAGCATATTCTTGCAAGGAGGTTAGTAGAGAGGTCAAGGCGCATGCGAGGATATGAACGCATACCATCTAATCGGCCGGTTTTCTTTTCTCACTCATATAGAGAAGATAGAATCAAAGAAAGGAATTTTGGAAATATCAAAATGCCGGATAGGAGCCCTGCATCCGCGGTCTTCAGAATAATTCCGGTGTTACAAAAAAGGGACTTGAGGACGGGAATTTTTATTGCGGTACAAGCGGGTAACTGGTTAGCGAAAAGCTAGGGGCTGAGGATGAGTACCACAACGCTGGCAAGCATCAAAAGTCTTGACCTTGACTCGAACGACAAAATCCCCCTTAAACAATATGCATTTAGATATATTGGATGATCTTTTCCAATTTGGCATGCTGATTATAGCATAGTCTCGAAGGAAGGGCGTATTGAGCTCTCTCAGAATTCAACTGTAAATCTCGTCTTAATTATTATTTTGTGATTGCTTTTTCCCCTCAAACACCACAAATAACGACAGACATGAACGTCTCTCGCGTTTGTCTTACTCTGCCCCACGTCGAATGCCCAGACTTGGAGGTTCGCCAGTTCTAGAAGCGGATCCAATACAGATCTGCGATCTTCCAGATTCTGCAAAGGAACAGTGACAAATCGAATTGACAACCACGTGATAGAAAACTCGGTATTTATTCCTTGACTGGCAGATGCTTCCTTCCGATGCAGTTTTCCGACTCCGTCAAGTCCTATGAGTACTAATATTTGTGTTTCGATAGGTAGGTTGTTGATAGGCATAGTATTTATACTGAACTGCCAATAAGGATGTTTGGCAGAAGTTGAAAGGAGATATGGCAGCCTATAGTGGCTGAATAGTTTCTATTCGGTGCCTGAAGGCGTATCTTGGTCACTTCCTGTAAGCTTAACTCTATATTTCGTCTTGCATGACGGGAGCTTTCAAATACCTGTACGAACAAAGATCTTGTACTCGCATGAACTCGAGGGACCGAGAAGAAGTTTATGCCTACTACTCTCGGTGGTGGTTTTGTATTGTTGATCAGGATAGAAGAAGCAAATAACTCACCAAGTACTTTGTACCGCCCTCGGCCACATGGATTTTATACCTTGATCATGTCTGTGACAATCTGGAGGGCAATTACATGCATATCCCGTAAAATATGCATCTTCCATATGAATAGTGGCCATAAAGAAGACTATTGTCCCCTGTTCTTGTCCGTTTCTTCATATTTATAAGTTTCAAGTTTTCGCATCTCAAAATCGATAATGATTAACTGTACTTTATCTTTAAGTTTGAACATTGAAAGTGTAAAGTTTTGTAGTTTGAATCTTTTGGGTGGTTTGTTTCTTTTTTTTTTTTTTTTTTTGCATCATTTTGTTGTGTTGCCGACATCAAACTATCATCAAACCATCATCAATTTTCCAATCCCACTTCACATCACGGCATATCGCTTTCACAAATCTTCACATTGCCTCGCCAACCCCCGCACCTGCCTACTTCAACTCATATTGCTTTGCGATTGTTGCCTTATCAAAATCATTTGTAGATTTGGATATTTATTTATCAAGTCTACATATATCTACTTCTATATCCTACGTCCTCATCCTAGATACGAATTGTCTATCTACAACTTCTTCCAAAAAGTCACTCATCGATAGCTACCTAGTATCTATCTAGCCATATTCAAAGATATTCATTCAGATCAACAAGAGCTGTACCTACTCGGGTCATCGACAGCAACCGTATCTGGAATTGCAACGACAACCGGTATGTTTACAGTCTTCATTTTGATTTCTATGTTGATTCCAATTATGAGATTCATTCTTTCCTGTCTACAATCTTGTTAACAATTGAGTCCACTAAGAAGATAGCAAAAGGAAACTCGAACCTTCCATTTCCATCAACCATAAAAAGGTGGTCACCATCTCTCGCATACAAATCAATATTCAATAAATCAGCATCGTCATTTTCCAAATTTGAACCAATCCTAGCCATAGAAATAGTGATTAATCAACCATATATCAAGCTAAGACGTTATTTACAAAATAACTTATTTGGACCGGCACCAGTTGCCCTTTCTCAATACCTCAAATTCGTTCCTTCCAACTTCACCTCTTATCAGTCTTTCCGGCTTCTCTTAGCTCGCCTTCCCATCCTTGATCTTCTCATCTCTCAACTCATTTCATCTCATCTTCTCTTCTTCCTCCTCCTCCTTCTCATCCTCTTCTTCTTCTTCTTCTTCTATACATCAAATCACATTACAACCAATTCTTCATCACAATCTCTACCTTACAACAACCCACCTGGCTCGATAGCTTTCTATCATTCTAGAAAACTCTACTCGCTACTGAAATCATTTTCTTCACTGTTTCTTGAAAGTAGCTTATTCAAGTTTACTTCTACTCGTCCTATCATACGCCCAGAAACACTACCAAAAAAGGGAATAAACTCCATCCAATCGTCTTCTTAGAAAGGGTATGTTATTTTTCCCTATTCATGCATTTCCGTACTTCCTTCACACTCAATTGGTTGTTGCTAACTATGACATTCTCAGTCGGACTGTTCGAGAATCCCATTATTTGAGTAAAAAGTGTGTTCTTGTCAAGAACTATAAAGTAAGTTGAACAATGTCTCATTTCTATCAATTTTCTCGAGTCAATTGGTTTCTGCATTGCAGATTCCCCATTGATGATGTCTGGTCATCTGCTTTGTTTCTTTACATCACCAACATCATTTCTAACATTTCACTTTCACTATCTTTATTCACTACTTCTTTTCATCCACAAGGAAATTGTTTTCTCAACTTTTCCCCACCTCCGATCTTCCTATTCTTGATCCTATCTTCCATACATTTCATCCCCCATCAAATACATCTCCCATCAATCTTCAACCTATATTTCATACTAACAATACTTGCTATTGCAGGATACCATGTCTTACTCTCAAACTGCTACTCATGCCGAAGCAGCAAATACATTCCCAACCCGCAACACTACAACTATGTACACCCAGCAGCAAGCTCGCACAACTCGGGACTCCCAAGGTCAGCAAGCTTCTTTTGCTCAAACCAGCACTGGCGTTACCCAAGCAGGGGATGGTTCCATGAACGCAATGATCAACCAATTTGCTGGTTTAGCTATTCCTGGCAACATGCCTAGTTCCACAGGTCCAATGACTGCTAATCAACATCCTTTGGGAACAGGCCAGGTCTACTTTCAAGTTACCCCGGATGGTCTTGTATATGCACCAAGCATGTTCCAGCCACAGTCTTTAGCTCCTCAGCAGTTATCTGAGAATGCATACAACATGAACTCCTTCCCTGGAGCATTGCCTTATCTGGCCCAGGCATCTTCGGTTTACCCTGGCTATGTCCCAGGATACCAACAGAATATCCCATATACCCCGAACACTCGATCTGGCTACTATCCTGACAGATCCGATCATTCTCACTCGACCAAAGATGTTCCTGGCCTTGAGAATCGTCGCGGCTCGTACTCCACCACCGAGTCTCTTCCTGGAACACCGTATTACGCCTCGTTCGCCCATCGTGAATCTGGTGCTCATATTGCCGCGATCGACCGATCTCCATTCGGCTCGACCCCGTCCCCTCAGCAGCTTCCGGTTCCTCACGCTCAATCCCTCGTGAAGGCACTTCCATATCCCACGGTCCCTATTGGTGTCGATATTCAAGCTCTTGTGAAACAGTTTCCACCAATTCCAAAGGCTGTTCCCGCAGTTTTTACCCCGACCGAGAACATGAGAACTTTGGACCAGAGCCTGCATAATCCCATCAAGAATAACCGTAATGTCTACATTCGTGGGCTTCACCCAAACACCGATGATGAAACACTCGCGCAATATGCCGCTCGCTTCGGTAAGGTTGAGACCTCCAAGGCAATCATCGACACAGCTACTGGTGCTTGCAAGGGGTATGTTATTCCGCTTCACGGAACCTTTGCTCATCACTAACAGCTCTACAGATTTGGTTTTGCTAAGTATTTCGATGTTCGCCACTCCGAGCTTTGCATTCGTGGCTTCTGGGAACTTGGTTATGAAGTCGGCTTTGCTAGAGTATGTTTTCAACCATAATATCCATTGATCATTGCTAAGTTTGACAGGAATCCTTCAATGCTCGTCTTAAGGCAGAGGGCGACGAGGCATCCACCAATCTTTACGTCTCCAACTTGCCAAAGACCATGACCGAATCTGTTAGTGTTTCTCATTACTGCTTGCCCTCACTTCGGCTAATCTTGGTGTAGGAATTGGGTGCTATCTTCATGGACTACAAGGTCAGCAGCAGTCGCATTCTTCGTGATAGTCAGAACCACAGTCGTGGAGTTGGATTTGCTCGGTAAATTGACGAATTTCCACACTTCCACCAGCATATGGGACTGACTTTAGTGTTACAGTTTCGAGAACCGTGATGTCTGCGAAGAGATCATCCGAAAATTCCACGGTCAGCCTATTGGTGAAGAAGGCCTTTTACTTCAAGTCCGTTATGCCGACACTCCGGCACAGAAGGACTTGAAGCGTATCACCACTGAGCGTCGTCAGTTCCGCACCAATGAGTACAATGTTGGAGCTTATGGTGCTCCTGCGGCAGATATGATTGTATTGGCCTCTCCTCTAATGCCATCTCCTATTCTTCCCCGAGCTTCCCAGATTGCTCGCCACCTTCCTGGCTCCAGATCCAGCGGATCTTGGAAGAGAGATGCTGTTCCTAGGTAGGCCACACCTTTATCGTGTTGCAGGGACAGTACTAACGTGAGTGCAGCCCCGTTCGCCATGTCTCAGGCTTCAAGGATTTGGATCGATCGGTTGTTAAAGTTTCCTTGACCGAAGCTTCTCCCAAGAAGTCCTTGACTCAGTAAGTTCATTGAATTGTAGTGCATGGGGCGCTGAGAAGGTTCTAACATGTTCACAGCGTTGTCGTTCCAAGCGTCACTCCAACAGTTTCCGAGAGCGGCTCTGCCGATGATGGAGTCACGATTCACGATTCTCCAGTTGTCGTCCACAGTTCATCCATTGCACATAGTGCTTCTGCTACCTCTCCATCTGCTCGCAAGTAGAGAGGTCAACATGGTTCTGTATCATCATATAACTTCATGTCAACATTTACCCAAATTTTGTCCGCCAAATTTCATTATTGCACGAATACCTACCTCGCGATGGCGAGGCATGACCCGCTTTTGACGATACCTATTATGAAAAATCCCATACCTCCCAGCATACATGCTTACTCACCAAGCATACATACATACTCCTGGTCGAAGTATTACCTATGTTACATTACATACTCGCTTCTAGTTCAATATTTTTCGAAGCTGGCGATCTGTACATCCACGAGGGTGTGACATATTGACGATAGTGGTACGAAACATTACTTTTATGTCAGCAGGGGAGGATATCAGGCAGATTGCTTTTTTCATTGTAATTTCTTTCGTTTTTCATTGCTCTTGTTGCAACAGTAGTAGGTAGATGGAGACTTTTCTGTAGCATAATCGAGCTAAATTTGCATCAAAAACCTCACCATATTATATTTTGTGACAAAGAATATGAATGTCTCCTATTATCCTGAAGCTAGCCACATCAATGACAGGGAGCATACCATACTACAACTCTTACAAATTAGGACTTAGGTGTTTTCTCTACTTTGAGAGTGCAGGCACTTACATTGATGGCTTGGATTAAGCACTTTTGCAGGTATACCAGTTATGATCATGCTACAACTGTCCTTATTCCATATTACTGTAGAATATTTCTCCGATGCTTTTGGCCGTAGTAGCAACCACAAATATTGATGGTATAAGTCACCACAAAGTAAGCAATATCTCCTCAATGCAAGCAATAAGCCTCGCGTTTAGTATTAATTATCCTTTTGTTTTTGTCTGAAACATGAAATCAAGTCTTCTCTTCGATCTTGAGATTTGACAATGAAAGTTCCTCCTTGCCATCACTCAACGGTCCTGCGTCTCCCCTCAGTTCTATCTCTGTAGTTTTTTCGCCCTGCAGTTCCGTGTTTGCTGGATCCGCATGGTTATCGCCTTCATGGATAGCCGCAGCATCCTCTTCTTCTTCTTCCTCTTCTTCCTCGTCTTCCTCTTCGTCGTCATCATCATTACTCGCTTCTTCTTCATCGTCAAAATCATCGTCACTTCTTTCCGCCTCCGGTTCGCCATCGCCATCAACGCCAACCGCTTTCATATATGCCTCGAGCTCTTTCGCCATTTTCTTTGAGAAACCAGATGCCTCAACAGATACATCCAATCGTTTCACACCGTCCTTACCTATAAGTTTGCGAGCATCCTTGAAATGGGGACCCTTTTCATTGCTTGTAAAATGAAATCGTCGGTCAAAGAAACGCTTGATGCAGTTGACGTCTCGATCAAAGTAGTATTCCGCATTCACATGGTCAACAGAAACCATTTGAGGAAAATCAATAAGGATAGGAGTCAAAGTGACTGGCTCTTCGGGCTTTTCTGGGTTTGTTTCCTCCTTAATTAAGATGTTAAATTCGTTGAAATCACCATGAATGAGACCGTATTGCGCTAGGCGAAGGATCATGGAAATAAGTTCGGCATATAGAGACGCTGGGTCTGGAACGGATGATATTTGACGCATGGGAAACGCATCAATTAAAGACATAACTATAGTATGTCTAGATTGTGCGAGTGGTTCCGGTACTGGAAATCCATTGTCTCGCAGAGCCGTCATAAATGTGAATTCCTTCAATGCTGCTAATCGGGACATATGCATCCATGATGCCGAAGATCGATGTCGTAGGTAATCTCGATTCGCCTTGACCGTTCTAAAGGATATTCGTCCCAATCGGTGGATCTTCAATACCCTCTGCACTCCCTTTTCATCTGCTACCACGAAGATATCACTCTCTTTCCCAACACCAATCTGGTTTCCGACACTGTATACATCTTTGCGTTTTCGATATGTATTTAGAGCAAGATAATCAAGTCCTCCATATGTGAGACGATAGCCATCGTATTTTGCGTTCTTGAGTCGTGCGATCAAATTTACTTTTGCGAGTGCGGATATGCATCTGTGAACCCCGCCTCTGAGACCTGATAATTGTTCAATGAGTTTTGTAGGGACAACTTCATGATTTTTGGATCCCTGTTCGACTGCTGTGAGTGTGCGCCAGTCTTCAGCGGCCAAATACCGCATAGCCTTGGTATCCAACTTCATCTTGAAGGTTGTTATGGGATTTTGTTGTAAATTCGACCGTCACTTGGGAATTAATTTTTGGATTTTCTGCCGTTGGGCTGTGAATGGATACGGTGTGATTTTATTAACATATTGATAAATGCACCCCGTTTTCACCAAAGCTTTTTTAGGTGTGAAATTAAGGTTGGTGTCTTTCGACTGCTAGGGACACTACTCTAAGCTATGATCTGGTGAAGCTGCTTAGACGCGAAAGCAGACCTGCCTGGAGGACCTTATTAAGAATACAAAATTTATCACAAATTCCACGATATACCACTCACTTTTACTATCAACTACCACTTGACTTGTGGTGATTTATACCCTTCCTGCGCATTGTCTTTAGCCTTTCTTTGATATCTCCAACAAACTCAGAACCGCCGCTCTCCACATCAACATTTAGAAACAACATGGCGCAAGATGGCGAACCAAAGTCTGTTGACAAGGGCAAAGGCAAGGCGGTCTCAGATCCCAAGAAACCAGAGGAGGTAGAGAAGGATAAAGATGGAAAGCCCATAGTTAATGGGGCCAAAGAAGAGCCAGTCGTTGGAGGTATGTCGCTGGTAATGGAATGGATGGGCACTTACTAACGGCCATGTAACAGCGGAGGAGCTCAGCGAGGAAGATCAACAATTGAAGAGCGAACTTGATATGCTGGTGGAACGATTAACCGTATGCATATACTCATCATTGGTGCTGCAGGTGAAACTAACCGTCTCAACTATAGGAATCGGACCAATCTCTTTACAAAAGTGCCCTCGAAGCCATCAAAGATTCGATCAAAACCTCCACCTCGTCTATGACTGCTGTGCCAAAACCTCTCAAGTTCCTCAGACCGCATTACCAGCCTATGATTAAGCTGTACGAACAATGGCCGGAAGGTGATGATAAAACATCTCTTGCAGATGTTCTTTCAGTTATTGGTATGACATTTTCAGATGAAGAAAGACAAGATACCCTCAAATATCGATTGCTTGCACCTACATCAGATATTGCGTCATGGGGTCACGAATATACACGGCATCTTGCTTTGGAATTGGGAGAGATGTACAGCAAGAGATTAGCGGAAGACCAACCAACTCAAGATCTTATTGATCTGGCCTTGATTCTTGTGCCGTTATTTTTGAAGAGTAACGCCGAAGCCGATGCTGTCGATTTGATGAGCGAGCTTGAAATTATCGAAAAAATTCCAGATTACTTGGATAAGGATACCTACACGCGAGCATGTCTTTACATGGTTAGCATGGTCAACCTCTTGACTTATCCAGAGGACCAGACTTTCCTTAAAACCGCACACGACATTTACAAGAAATATAACCAACTTACCCAAGCAATTGTCCTTGCAATTAGATTAAACGACCTCGATCTCGTCAGATCTGATTTTGATTCCACCACGGACCCGGCATTGAAGAAACAGATGGCTTTCCTTATTGCTCGCCAAAGAATAGTTCTCGACGACCTACCGTCCGAAACGAGCGAGGATCAAGAGATCATGGAGTGTATGTATAACACAAAGATGCCGGAACATTTCAAGGCTTTGGCCAAGGAATTGAATATTCTGGATCCAAAGACAACAGAGGATATTTACAAGAGTCATTTGGAGAGTAACAGGGTGTCAGGTTTAACGAACCTTGACTCTGCTGGGCATAATTTGGCAGCAGGATTTGTCAATGCTTTCGTAAATGCTGGATTCGGTAATGATAAGATGATGATGGTTGAGGATGAGAAGGCAAGCTGGGTCTGGAAAACCAAGGAGGAGGGAATGATGTCCACAGTCGCTTCAATGGGTACATTACTTCTCTGGGACGTCGAGACAGGTTTGGACAAGATTGACAAATACACATATGCTCCCGAAACTCAAATCCAAGCCGGTACGTTGTTGGCGATTGGTATAATGAACTCTGGAGTACGAATCGATTCTGATCCTGCTCTCGCCCTTCTCGGTGAAGAGGAGAAGCTCAACCACGATAATCCTCTTGTTAGAGTTGGTGCCATTATGGGTCTGGGTCTTGCCTATGCTGGATCAAATAGAGAACAACTTCTAGAGCTTCTCTTACCTATTGTTACCGACACATCTGTGGAAATGCAAATCTCCGCCATGGCAGCTCTTTCTTTAGGTATGATATTCGTTGGGTCTGGCAACAGTGATATCACTTCAGCTATCTTCCAAACTTTCCTTGACGATGATCGCAAATCTCAACTTAAGGACAAGTGGACTCGATTTATGGCTCTTGGTTTAGGTTTATTGTTCTTTGGACAACAAGAGAACGTGGACGTTATTCTCGAGACTCTGAAAGCTGTTGATCACCCCATGTCTAAGCCAACAGCTGTTTTGGCAGAGATTTGCGCTTGGGCTGGAACTGGAACAGTTTTGAAGCTCCAAGAACTTCTCCACATCTGCAATGATCATATTGAAGAAAGTGATGATAAGAAGGGTGATGAATTACTTCAGGCTTATGCTGTCCTGGGTCTTGGTTTGGTCGCTATGGGAGAAGATGTTGGTCAAGAGATGGTTTTACGTCAATTTGCTCATTTGATGCACTACGGTGAAGCCAATATTCGAAAAGCAGTTCCTCTCGCCATGGGTCTACTAAGTCCTAGTAACCCACAGATGAAGGTGTATGATACATTATCTCGATACAGTCACGACAACGACAACGATGTTGCGATTAATGCTATCTTTGCTATGGGTCTTTTGGGTGCTGGAACCAACAATGCTAGACTTGCTCAATTACTCCGACAATTGGCTAGCTACTACCACCGCGATGCTGACGCCCTGTTCATGGTAAGAATTGCCCAAGGTTTGCTTCACATGGGTAAAGGAACTCTCTCCATCAACCCATTCCACACCGACCGCCAAGTACTTTCACGAGTGGCAGCCGGTGGTCTTCTTTCCGTCTTGATCGCCATGATCGATGCCAAACAATTCGTCACCACTAAGTCACATTACCTCCTATACTACCTCGTCACAGCCATGCACCCCAGGTTCCTCGTCACTCTTGATGAAGATCTTAAACCCTTAACAGTCAATGTTCGGGTCGGACAAGCTGTTGATGTCGTAGGTCAAGCTGGCCGTCCTAAGACCATTACTGGTTGGCAAACACAGAGTACCCCTGTACTTTTGGCGTATGGCGAAAGAGCGGAATTGGAAGACGAACAATATATCAGTTTGAGCAGTAATCTGGAGGGATTGGTCATTTTGAGAAAGGTATGTTGATAATCTTATATGATGCGCGCTGTATTATGTGATTATGAGAATGCTAACTAATGTACGCAATAGAACCCAGAGTGGGAAGATGGAAAGAGCTAGTGTGTTGAGAAACGAAAAGAAAGAAAGGAAGGAATATTAAACTAGTGTATTATAATGGTTGGGAGGGTGGAGGGGCTACAGTAGTCGACATGCATATCATGTTCCCTTGAAACAGGGAAGATATGGGATAACTACGAAATGAAAATGGAAATGAAAATGATAGATGATTTGCGATGATTAGTTCGGATTGATGAGATTGAATGTCTTTGTGAAGCTGATGTCGTTGTGATATGATATCATTTTTTATTTTTTATGCATAGATGAGAGGAATTCTCGTAGTAGGTATACTTGTTTGTTATCATGGTAGGTAGATAGCTAGGTAGGTAATCCTACCGAACAATCATCAAAGCAACATTGATAGTAACCCAACACAGCACTTAGTAATAAACAGCATAAAATAAAATAAAACAAGAAGATAATTATCATCTACTTTAAAGAATGTTACATATAATCAAGTCGCAATGCCATCAGTGTAATCTTAAATTTGACTGGTAAGATCTTGCTAGGGCAAGTTGGTAAGATCTTATTACATAGATAGAGTAATACGGAGTGGAGTATGTTTTGTGTATTTATTATAGATGGTTATTATAGATGATGAAGCGTGATGAAGCTTGTGTCTCTTCGGATTGTAAGAAAAAAGAAAGAAAGAAATGTTGTTTTTGAGCTCGGTTTTGCAATGGTGTGCTTGGAAATTATGCTATAATATGCTATGCTTATGCTATTAATCCTGTAATTACATTGTGATTTGATAGTCTAGCCAGTCATGTAATGCGATGTGAAATATACATACATACTATGCTCCCATCTCTTTCCATCAATCCCTTTGAAATATAATATAGCATAGCGAAATTCACTCATCGATATTAACACATTCTCATTCTGCCCATCCATATCCATATCCATATCTATATCTCCGCCATCCACATCCCTCATCCCCCCAGAATATAAACCCACATCTAACACCGTTCAAAAACCCTATACAACCCCTTCAAATTCGCCACTTCGAGCACCGCACCCCCCATCAACTCCCTCGTCGCAATCAACCTCGCTCGAAAAGCAGGGAACAATACATCTTCCACCATTTTCCTCACCGCATCCCTCCTCTGTTTAATTTCCGGGGCGATGAAAGTTTCTCCTCCCGTTTCACTTTTTTCTCCTCCCTCGCGTTGAGGATCCTCCGGGCCAGGAGATGGAGGTAATTGTTCCGGAACATAGAATTTAGCTAATTCTTGTAGGAAAGTGGAAAAACATTCTTTTTCGTTGGTCCAGTTTACGTGCGGACCTAGACGGAGGAGAAATTGGGGAAGTTTGGAGAGAGCCGGTGTGTAGTTTTTGAGGAGGAGGGGAATTGCTTCGAGGAGACCATCAGCGGTGATAGAGAAGGAAAAATATTCCTGTAACATTTCGCGACGGGAGATGAGTTGTTCAGAGACAATTTCTACTACATCTTTTATTTCGAAATCATCTTCGAGGGAGGTATTGGATGGCGCAGTCGCTTTTTCGTGGGTGGCTGCGAGGGTTAGGAGGGAAGTGAGGGATAAAGGGGGATCGAAGCGGATTTGACCGAAGTTTCCGAAGTCGGTGAGGCCGACTTGGTAGAAGAAGGCAGAGGAGATGGCGGCATAGTCGACGAGGAAAAGTTTTACACCGGATTGAATGGCAGCAAGCCGGCGGCGTTCATCAACGATACCGACGAAAGTGTGACTGGCGAATATTTCGGTTAGTGTGTTATGCATGGAGTCGCGGACAGAGGCGCGAAGCTCTTTGATGGTCATTAAGCGGCAGATGATAGGCTCGCGGTCGGTGTAGGTATATTCTACATCTTGGGAGCCGGGGGTTATAGTGCTTCCCGAGGGAATGGGTGTATCGTCTCTAGCAGCGGCTGCTGCTTTGGTGCTGGGTGGAAGCATAGTGGTGATTTTGCGGAGTTTCGAATCTGTCCGGACAAGATTATTTTCGTAAGGTCTGGTCGTGGTTCGGGCTTTTTCCGCTGCGGCAGAGGCGGCAGGATCAAGCATGTCTGCTACTAGTGGTGCTTGAGCTCCGGGAAGAAGGGTTTGGGTCATGAAGTTTCGACTTCTGTCTACATCTGCGAGCTTTATTCGGATGTCGGTGCATATCTTCTCGATAATCTCTTCTTCATTGAGGAAGTTTACCTCTCGTTTGGTGGGGTGAATATTGACATCTAACCGTTGTGGCTCGATCTCAAGATTGAGGTATGTGAAAGGATGACCACCTTTGGGGAGGAATGCAGAATATGTCTGCTCGATAGCTTTTCGGATGGCCGTCGACTCAACCGAACGATGGTTGATGAATAAAAGTAACGTTGTCTTCTTGACATGATAATTTGCATTAGTTGTCCAACCTTGAGCAATAAATCCCCATCGTGGATCAGCAGACTTGAACTCGATTAGCTCATTTGCTACTCCACTACCATGAATTTGTCGAATACGATCCACAGTGGAAGAAGCTATCTGCGTTGAGATTGTCGTGCTAGCCTCTCCATGTTTCTTACAGCTAAAGGCTACCCCATCACAATGAATAGCATATCTCCCCACAACGTCAAGGATTTTGTTATACTCTTCAGATGCTGATCTGAAAGCACGACGACGAGTGGGTACATTATAGAAGAGATCTTCCACCGTGATTTGTGTACCGGGACGACCAGCAATGGGCTTTGGATCCGAACCTTGACCAGGCTTTGCAGGTATTAAACGACCACTATCATAATGTGCTCTGAAAGCACAATTAGAATCCTTCGTCCTTGTTGTGACAGTAAGATGTGCAATATGACTAATACTGGCTAAAGCTTCTCCACGGAAACCATAAGTTCCAATCGATGCCAAATCTTCAAAATGCTTGAGCTTGGAGGTTGTAAACCGTTCACATAAAATTGCCATATCTTCTTTCTGACAAAACTTAGCTCATGTACCAAGAAAGCTTCGAGGGAAAACTGAGACATACATTGATTCCATGTCCATTGTCAGTGATTTGTAATAACTTCAAACCACCATCTTTAACAAGCACCTCAATAGATGTTGAGCCCGCATCAACGGCATTCTCGATGAGTTCTTTAAGCGCGTGTACTGGAGCTACAATAATCTCGCCTGCTGCAATCTTGTTGACTACATCGGGATCCAATGCCTGGATAATAATCAGCAGACGATAATAATTATATTGGATGAGCTCCTAAAACTCACCTTGATACGCCTAGGGGCGGTGACTTCTGAGAGTTCATCTTCAGCTTTTCTTTTTGTACCTCTGGATGATTCTGCCCCTGAATCAAGATCCATTGGCTCAGACATTCTTTTTTTTTTGGTTTTAACTGCCACTATCCGATCTGCATTAATTGTTGATAAAATATCAGGTGTAGATAGCAGGCAACATTTCGGCTTTCAGACCAGGGTGGTGATGAGTGTTTAGATTCAAATCAGAATATATTTTGTATAATTCAAAAGTATGAGAGAAGGGATTTTATTGGAAAATATCACGTCTCTCAAGTCTCAAGTGGTATTCGTTTCGAAATTTAAAAAGAATTAGTGATTATTTCATTCAAGTATTGACCAGAAAAGAACGAGATGCAAATGATGTCGCGCACGTGACAGCCGTGCCCTTCCTCAAAGCATCATGATTCTGCCGGGCGGTGTATTCACCGGTATGTTCCGCAACATCATTCATTATCTACATTATATATTAAACCTCCCCTGAAAGAATTCCGTACGACCATGGGATGAAAGTAACCAGCACAAGCATTTCCATCCCAGAGACCAAAAACCACTGCACCTCCAGCTTCCACCACAAAAGCAAATACCACCTCAACTGCGCGATGTAAATCCATCCGTATCTATATGAGAGGATTGGGATCTGCTTCCAGACGGCAGAAACTATGAATATGAATGTAGATATCGATTCAGTGAGGGTAAGTTGAGGAATCAGGTATGGACCCCCTGTCATCCGCGTTGAAAATGATACCAGCTGCAACGGCTAGCTAGTGTGACGGGCAAGGCTTGACCACATAAGACCTCGATAATTAGCGTATTGTATTGTACATACCGTACCAGGTCGATTAGCAAAAGTTGTCGGCTTATTTATTATTCAGATATTATGTTCATTTTACCACTATAATTCTAATTACAATGAGAAGCAACTTTTATTTCTAAAGACAAGTGACAAGGTCAAAATTGGTTGTGCAAATACTAGTACCTCCCAAAACTTCCAGAAACTACAACTCTCCCCTTCATTACAATTCCAATATCCTCGAATCACATAAAATCTTCACTCGACAGAATTTGTCTCACACCAAAACTTTCAATCGCAAATCATCCGCAATCAACCATGTAATGGCTCCGTCGATACGGTTGCATACTTGACCTCCAACATTGAAGCTACCATATGAAAATCAGAACGTTCCATTGTTTTGAACATTAATGCTGGTGCGGGAAGTATATCGAGCACAGAAGCAGGAGATGTGATTGTAGGTCCTGGTACGTCTGTATCTGCTACATGAGTGGGAACAAGAGTTGAAGCTATCTGCTCAAACTTTGCCCCAAATACAGCTGCCACATCTGCCAATGCGTTCTGACTGGTGGTAATGGGCTGAGATGTTTGACTTGTCAGTGATGGATGCGTAATCTGTACAGTCTGAAGAGTGGTAGCTGGTATAAAAGGCGAGGTGGAGGTTGTTGAATCTGGTGCAGGAGCTGGAGCACCCTTGTTAATAGTTTTTGGTTGAACATCTCCATTTGAAGTTGAAAGCTGGGAGATGGATTCAGTGTGAATAGTGGATGTTGGTACAACAGACGCGGTGGCGGAAGTGTCTGCATCTGGTGCTGGCACAGGGGCAACATGTACACTTGAAATTCCAGATGGCACGAAGGCACTCTCCGAAGCGTTTCTAAGGGCCGGGCTTCCAATATCGGAACCAACAGAAAGAGTCGTGGCTATCGACTGAGCTATGGAGTTTCTAATTGGCGTTCCAACTATAGTTGTTCCCATTTCATGGGCAACTGACTGAGAAGAATCATTCCAGCCTTGTATAAAAGGCAATAGTGCTGATGCGCTGAGTGCCGAGCTTCCCAAGTTAGAGATAAATGGCTGGGTGGAAATCTTCTCTACTTGTGGTCCAGGGATTGGAAAGCCCGCCGGAGGTGATATAACTTGGAAGGATGACAGAGGGGAAGGTGACGCTAAAGGTGACGGCACAATTTGTGGGGTTGTAGCACTTGGTAGTGGATTTGAGGCAGATAATTTTAAAGAATTGATTGACAAATTCGATAAGACTGGACCAGGGCGTGCAAATGAAGAGCTTTCACCACATCCTTTAGGAGATAATCCATAGTTGTCACGCTTTATGGTATCAGCAGCCTAGCATTGAGTCAGCAAGGGTAAAAGCCAGATGACACAGGGAAGCATAATACCTTTTCTGCAATGGCATAGACCGGTGCTTGTAGGTGGGAAGCAGGAAGCATTGGTATGATGCCAGCATCGACAATTCTAAGATTTTTAGTTCCGTAGACCCGAAGATCTGGATCTACGACGCCACCCATCTCGCGTGGCATCATGGAAGTTGAACCAGAACCATGAAACTCAGTTCTTACACCCGAATAAATTGCAGGTTTTAGGGTTTCTGGTGTGGCATCGAGAAGGAACGGATAGTAAGGTCTTGGTTGCAATAACTTCATCGAGTTAGTGTTCACAACTTTGTTGTTGAACATAAGAGCGTCCGTCAATATCTGAAGATCGAGTGGATTTGAACAGTAGCGTGGGTCGATATCGGGTGGTACATATGGATTATCCGTCGTAATATGAACACTTCCTCTGGATAGAGGATGCATTACAGCAACTGAAAGGAGTCCTACATTGTCATTGAGAAGCTCGTAAGCACTGACATCAGAACGGTTAAGAAGCTTAACAATGAGGTCTTTCTGCGCAGCATATCCTGAGACAACACTTGCATCAAGGCCTGGAACTAAGTAGTCCATTACACCTTGTTTCTCGGCATCAGCAATTCTGTTAGTCCAATTTGAAGTAATCTGGGATAGTGATGGGAAAGCAACTGTATTGATTGCTCCAGCAGTCCAGGGTCCTAAAATCGTTAGTGCTGAGCCTGGCATTAGGGGAGTAATCCTACCGGTCTTGTTAACGTAATATTCTTGCTCTGCTTGACTGAAAAGTCGTTGGTCATTGTCTATTTGAACAATGGTTGGGTAACTGGAATTAGAATCTAGCACTGTTAGAAATACTGTGAAAGGGAAGAAGAGCACTTACAGTAGTATACGGCACCAACGTAAGGATGATCTTGGAAGTTCTCTCCCACCCCTGGCAAATTGATGTGTACAGGCAAGCCGAGCTGTTCAAGTATATATGACTGGCCAATGCCGGAGAGCTCAAGTATTTGAGGAGTGTGAACACTTCCTGCAGCGAGTATGACTTCCCGTGAGCATGAAATTTCACGTACGACCGTACTGAGAGAAGGTGCAATCTGGAGAATGTGAGCCGAGACTTTCAGGCTAGCCTTTCAATTTAATTTAATTACCTGAATACCGGTAATCCATTGACCGGCTGGAAGGTCTCGAGCAAGAACCTCTGGAGGAGTTGAGCCCATCAAAACTCTAATGACAACAAGACCAGTGGCAACGTGTAGATTTGGGCGGTTGATAAAACCGTCATAATAACCACGCCTCGCATCAGAACGTGTTTGGTTATCGGGTGAAAGGCTATTTGGTATCAACATTCCGCCAGCAGTTGTACCATTGTTTGGGTCGAGCAGGGTGGGGATTCCAAGCTCTCGTAGTCCATCCAGGAATAATTCTGGTGCATTGTCAGATCTTTATTCGTTGAGTGCGGTGAGAAGGCTAAGGTAACTTACGAGACTGAGGATAGAAGTATTTTGGGTACGAAACATCAATATATCCAGTTGTACCATGCGTCGAAGCATCTGGATACACATATAGTTCGTGGGCAAACGCTGCATCGACATCATTCGTGTAGTTCTCGGTCTGATTGAATATACGATTAGCTAGCTTTCAGCACGAACTAGATGAGATCTTACTTTTTTGAAGTATGGTAAAAGATCATTCCATCCCCATCCAGGGTTTCCAAGAGCTACCCATGCATCATAGTCGGCACTCCCACCTCTAGTCCAGCACATGCCATTGATGAGGCTACCACCCCCCACACCCTTTCCGAGATCAATTGGCCTGGAAGAGCCATCAAGAGATGTCTGGGGGGCAGTCCAAAGATTCCAGTCATAACTTGAGCCAAGACCTTCTCCATCGTCAAAAGGGTACATGATAAAATCTTCTTCGTTATCCCTTGTTCATTATTAACAGCAGCCAAGAAACAACGTTGATAGAAACCTACAGATTACCAGCTTCAATGACCAGAACTGTTACACCAGGATCCTCTGACAATCTGTTGGCAAGGACAAGTCCAGAAACACCGCCCCCAGCAATGATGTAGTCGTAGCATGGCAAGAAGTCCGCATTGAGATCACGATGACCGAGACGTATAGAAGACGACAATCCAAGGAGCTGGACCGTAAGGAATATAAAGGAAAGGGTGTAAAATCCCATTGTAAAGAATCAAAATGTCACGAAATATGACAGATGTCGATATCGGACCAAGAAATCAAAAAGCAAAAAGCAAAAGGAAGCAAGCAAAATTGGAAGCAAGTTGTGGTCAAAATCTCCGTGTAGCAAAATGGAGTGTTTCTATTTGAGAAAAGAAGAACGGATGGTCAACATTTCGAGATGAAGTAATTCTTCGTTATGTTTACTCGCGCTTTCCTAGGGTGCTAGACCCGGGATATGATATCTATTTACAGATTCTGCGAGGAAGGAACGATGGAAGGATAGATCGGTGGACCAAAGTGTAGATTTTTGATCATGGTCCAATGTTCTGAGTGAAATTGGTTAATTCAGATCAATTAAAAAATGACAAATACATCGAATACTGCAACTAAATCTAATGCCAGAAATAGAGTTAATATTCCTATTCAAAACAGAACCATTTTGTTGCATTGAGAAGTGAGTATTGAAAGCTAGAGTTCGTAAATACCTAACTGCCAGCAGGTATGTTTTGCTCTCGTTGTGCCCCTTGCGAAAACTTCTCACGTTATTGATTTCGGAGTTTCATAAACACAACTCCCGGTGAGCTTCCGCTGAATAATTTGGGTGTTTGTACAAAGAGCTTCGAGAATACTCATTTGCCTCATCTTTTCACTAGTCCCATACTGTCATACCATCACTTTACTAGATTTCTAATTTATTCGAACCTGATTAGATGCTTGTCAAAATGACTGGCTATTTGTACTTGGTCATGCGTAAGTTTTATTCTCGTTATAGCAGCCTCAATGTAACCTTCGGCCTCCTACAGACGCTTCGAGTTACTACTTTGCTACAACTTGGAGTCTGGAAGTCAGATATCTACCAAGCTTTGCGACAAGAATCGAGGGCTAAAAATTCAAATCTTGAAGTAATACGTATAATAGGTGTTGGACGCTATGTCCTTACGCATGCAATACTGATAGAATAATGTGAAGAGAGTCCTGGTGTAATGAGCTTGAGATCGTGTAAGGCCCTTGTACTCCCCCAAGATCTCGGTCCATTATATTAGGTTCTTTTTGAACCTGTTGCCAGAAACAAAACACAGACTGCTATTATTGCAACTGCGATTGTCGTGAGAACCTACAGATGATTTAAAATTAGCATATTCATTCGTAGTCGCCGTCTAATAACGGATAGACGGCGCTTGATTCTCCTTAGATGCCGGAACATCTGCATTGCAGACGTTTCCAACCAGCCCTCAAAGTCTTCCCATCTTCTTCCGCAGATAGGCATCAACCACGCTACTGAGATGGTACCAGCAAACACCTCCTCTACGAAGCCCATGAACTGCAGACAGCAAAAGAAAAGAACAACCACTCACCCCTTGCGTCTTCCATCCACTCTGTACAATAGCCACCCTCCGACTATATTTATTAACCGTCTTCATATAATTTCCAAACCCTAAAGCCAAGCAAACGAGAGACAGCACCCAAAAGATTATGCCAAGAGGTTGGGCCATACGCAGCTCGAGCTGTGTGGGAGTTGACTTTAGGTGGAAAGAGAGAACTATGGCTAGGGAGACAATGGTCATGTAGATGGAGAGGCGGAGGTAAGAGAGGAAGGTTCGTTCATTGGCGCAATGATCGCGACAATCGCTGTCGACATTATCGAAGAGGAGGGGACCAAAGAGCGGAGGTGTGCAGAAGACAGATTCACCGTGGTAGCTAGAAAGAGTTTGTAAGCCGGATATGAGAAGGTTGAGGATATTGTAAAAGGGGAATATGGAGGTAGATAGAATTAGAATCGGGATTAAAAGACGGTGAAAGAGAAACATACTTGGCGACATCAACAGGTGCGGAACGACGGGGAAAATAAATTGGTGAGTATAATTCCCGTTGAGGCTCTTGATGTCCTTGCCCTTCTTCCTCTTGAACACGAGCCATTGCGGATAGATTGGTTTATGAAGAAGAAAAATCCAAAAGTTATCAATAAAGTACCGGTAGCTCAAAATACCGGGTATGTTCGATCACTCAAGTTTAAGCTTCAAAGCTTCAACGATACCCCAGACTTTATTCTTAGTGTTGCAGAGTAGCGGATCACAGAATGGCCCAAGCGGGATTCGCGATATCGTTAATCCGCTCCGATTGATTTCACCTCGGATGATAACTGATGCTCTGGTGGCTGGTTTTTTCTTTTTCTTTTTCTTTTGACAAATCATATTTTTCATCGCATGAACGTCACCCACTTATCAACTCGATCTAACTCGCCAGATCTTATCGGAATTGGTGCTCGGGAACCTTCGCACCCATTCAATCATTTATTCCAAGGACTTTTATTCTTAAGGGAATACTTGCCTATCAGAGTTTAGTATTCATAATTTCAATGACATTTCCGGTCGTTGAAATATGCTATTGGATAAGGAATTCTTTTGCCGACAAACATGGTGGATTTGCTTTGCTATGGTGGGGTGGACCCCCGTTTCCGCTCAACCATGTCAGCGGGCACATGTAAGAAGATGAAAATGGATCGATCGTACTGGGTTGGCCTGGACGGTGAGTGAGTGAGTCTTAACTCAATTTCCAATTGAGTTCTGCTTGTGTTGTTTTATATATTTTGATTGACTTTACTTTCCTTCTTCATTTGTTGTCCGCGGGATACGTGTTTGTCAACGAGAACATCATTCATTGCATTACGTCAGTTATTACATTATTTTGTGGCGGGAAAAGAGAACCAAGAAAGAATCGGAACCGTAGCTCTTATCAAGCATAATCTACAATGTCTTCTTTTCCAGTACCGATCAAAGCTAGGGATGAGGGGCACCTACGTGACTCAATCTCCAGGTCTCCTTTTAGCACTTCATTCATATCTCGCTCACCTATAGCTCAAGAATCACTTGCGCGAGATTTAGCGGAATATCCCGCAGATGAGGTAGAAACACCAGAGCAGAATGAATGTACTAGCTCTGGGGATGAGTCTTCAGAGGCTTCTACAATTCGCCAATCGGAGGCTCAACATTCAATGACGCATTCGTATCGGAGACCAAGTTTTGTGGCATTTGCTGGTACCCGTCCTGCGCTTACTCCCCAGTTCAAAGATACAGCATGGTTGAGCAAGAAGGAAAGACACGACTCGAGGAACGAGGAAAGGAGTTTATTGAGGGACAATCATCTAGCTCCACCGAAACATCCCGAGCGAGCGAAGCGAAGCGCCTTCAACCGGTTATACAGGAAATTGTTTAGCACAAAAATACCAAAGCCAACGGGCGATGAAGAAGCTGGAATGCCATCAGAGACTTCAGCATTGTTACCAAACGGGCAGCACGAGTCTGCGCGTTCACGTCACGAGAGACTAAACAGACAATGGGAAGAAGCTGTGGCAGCAGGGAAGATCAAAACAACATGGCAACGAGAGGCGAAAACTTTATTGAGATATTCGAGCCCATTGGTAGTGACTTTTGTCCTTCAATATTCCCTTACCGTTGCGAGTATATTCACAGTCGGACATCTCGGAAAAATAGAATTGGGTGCTGTCAGTTTAGCTAGTATGACAGCAAATATTAGCGGATATGCTGTCTATCAAGGACTGGCTACAAGTTTGGATACACTTTGTGCGCAGGCATACGGATCTGGTAGAAAAGGTCTAGTCGGATTGCAATTGCAAAGAATGGTATGGTTTCTCTGGGCTCTGACTATACCAATTGGCATAATTTGGTTGAGTGCCGAGAAAATCCTGGAGACTATCGTACCCGAGAAACGTTCCGCAGAGCTGGCAGGTCTATATCTTCGAGTTTTACTATTCGGAGCTCCCGGAATTGCACTTTTCGAAAGTGCGAAAAGATTCGTACAAGCACAAGGATTGTTTTCTGCTACCACTTACGTCTTACTTATCTGCGCACCTCTTAATGCTTTCATGAATTGGTTGTTTGTTTGGCAGTTTGAGTGGGGTTTTATTGGAGCTCCAATCGCCGTTGCTGTGACAGACAATCTCTTACCTGTTCTATTATTTCTATATGTCCGATTCGTGGATGGAAAAGATTGTTGGGATGGGTTTACATGGAGAGCTTTTCATAACTGGGGTAAGTTTTAGCTGCACTCTACTTATATAATTCTAACAAGTACCAGGTCCGATGATCAAGCTAGCTCTTCCTGGCCTCGTCATGGTGTTGGCAGAGTACTTAGCATTTGAGGTTCTAACTTTAGCATCGAGCTACTTTTCCGTAACGCATCTTGCGGCTCAAAGTGTCCTTACTACCATAACTGCGTTAACTTTCCAAATCCCATTCTCCATTTCTATCGCAGCTTCCACCCGTGTTGCAAATCTTATTGGCGCCACACTCTCAGATGCAGCTAAAACTAGTTCGAAAGTGGTACGTAGAGCTTTACCCTTGTGTTCGCAAATTTTTTACATCCCCTTCCCAGAGCCTTTTAGCTAACAAGACTTACCTGTCAGGCCATCTATGCTGCCTGCATAGTCGGATTATTCAACTTTACGCTCATCTCCTCCCTCCGAAATATTGTACCCCGTCTCTTCACCGACGACCTCGACGTTATAAACATCGTCTCCAGCGTCTTACCTCTCTGTGCAGCATTCCAACTCTTCGATGCCCTAGCAGCGAATTGTGGTGGTTTACTCAGAGGATTGGGAAGACAGGAGATAGGTGGATATGTTAATCTCTTCTGCTACTATGTATTAGCGATGCCAATTAGTTTTGGCACGGCATTTGGATTAGGATGGCAATTAGAGGGATTGTGGTTGGGTGTCGCCCTGGCGTTGGGATTGGTGGCAGCGATTGAGGGGTGGTTTTTGGTGAGAACGGATTGGGAGCGTGCTGTGGAGGTATGTTTTTGGACTTTCCTTGAACCAGTTACTTATTCTGAGAAAATTACTAACGTATATATGATCACAGGCAGCACAAGATCGAAATGCAGCAGGATGATTTAGTGTTAATGTAAATGAAAACTGGGTGATAAGGCGCCAGGGCAGAAAATTATAAAATTTATGATGGTTAAAATTTATGGCGGTGGTTCAATCTTAGAGGAGGTTGTGTGTTAAGGAATCTCTACACCTAGATTGGTGGTTAGTCTATTTATCTTTAATGGCGACATCTTCTTGGTGAGCATTTTCTTGTTTATTTTCGTCCTTGCAAAAATGATTATATTTGAAACTGAGCTCTCTTTTTATACATGACCGAGCAGTTGTACTTGTATACTTGTATACTTGTATATACCCCATCTGCGATACATGAGAATGCATGCATATGATTGATAGATTGGATGAATATTTATGTGATGCGATGTGATGCGATGTAATAGGATGTTAAAAATGGAATATTTTCTCTAGTCTAGTCTGGTAATGGAAATCTAGACCCCTTAAAATCGAATAGCTGATGGATTAACTGTTTACTAGGTGATGGATGAATTAACGAAGTGAAGTAAAGCAATAATAAAGTCTACAATCCGAGAGATATACATCAAAAGTTCTAAAAGACTTAATGGGTTATCATCTCAGGTTATTGTCTGAGTATATATGTTCGTATATTTGATAAGATCTTATTTAAATGAGATTCTTATATAATATATAAATAGAAAATAAAAAGAAGAGAAAGTTTTTACCCTTTACTTTAAGGATGAAGTTTATAATACGATAATATGAAAATTTTATTAAGTATAAAAATAAAAATAAAGATGAAGATAAGGATGAGGATAAAAATAAGAATAAGGAGATTTCTTAGTTTGTTATATTTTGTTGTTTGTTGTTTATAATGTAAGAATAATGATGAATGATGAATGATGAATGATGAATGATGAATGATGAATGATGAATGATGAATGATGAATGATGAATGATGAATTCAATAACAGTGATTAAAACGATTGATTAAATATATTCTTATTTCCTAGGAATGGATATTGATAATGAATTTATTAATGATCGATAAGCATTTCAATAATAATTATCCACAAGGTTTATATATATTCTAAACACTAACTAACTTCACGAAATATTTCAAAACCTAAGGCGCAATATATAAGATACTCAAATCATAAAGATATAAATGAGCAGCTAGAGTAGATATTTGTGGATATATAATATAGTACATCATCTTTCGCCATGTTTTAGGAATCTGCATAGATATGAGTTGGTAAGGAGGGGAGCTCGAGGGGGGAATTTATAGAGGAATCTTGTGCGAAGCAGGTATAGTAAATGAAGTTCGATATATTGTTTCCTCCCAAGTACTATATTAAACCCCCGTTAACCCAAAACACAAGAATAAAATTCCACCACTCATCACGCATGACCTTGAGTCAGGAGTTCATATTATCATACCACTGGTACTCTGTGAATCCTACTTGTATGCAGAGATAGATCTTGAAGTAAATCGCAGGTCTTTTGGCGCAGTTTTTTTGAAGGTTTATAGTTGGAGGTTGGCTGTGGTTGTGGTTGTGGTTGTCGTTGTGGTTGTGGTTGTCGTTTTTCAGGTGATGGGGTTTTGGGAAGTAATTGTAGGGTATGTATGGCGTACGGTAAGAATATGCAGTGATAAGAGTGGAAGGTCTGAAATGAATCGGAAATAGAGACTTGGAAATGGCAAGGATATTTGGGAGAACAATCGGGATTCGGTTCTCGCTGGTGGTTTTTTCGATCAGCTTAGGAATTGTCTCCCCTCCAGCATTTCGGGTTTCTCTGATTTACATGGCGATACCGATACCAGTTTATTCGTTACTTGGGACCTGCTTATATAGTATTATAGTTATGAAGCTCAGGAGATTTTCCGCTCGAAAGCTCCTCGAAATCGCGGGAGATAGATATCCCTATCCCTATCATTGACTTCTTACTTTTGATTTTTAGCGACAGTGAATCTTCAGAGGAAGATGTGGTTCTGGAAAATTAAGAGCTAGTTTTGTAGTGGAACTAAAAACGCACTGGGACGCCATAAGCACATTTGGCTATGTCAGAATAAGGAGGATATGAGACAGCCTCGTCTTTGACTGTATGGTTGTGCAGTGGTACCAACGGGGAGCATTTGTATGGAACTTTCGTTTACAAGTGGCATAGTTTGGAGTTTTGTGGGTTAGTAAAGAGTTTATGGCAGCAAGATCCTCAAACCTTGACACTAATAAGTAAATAGGAGAGATGGCAATATGTCCAGGGAATGACAGTATGAGCCTAGCAGCAAGATCAAAAACTACTTGTTCAGACGAAATACAAAGGCCATACAAGTCCCTCTGGTTTCTACCCAACCAGCACTTGCGGTAAAAAGGCGTCATGGTCTTTGAAGGTCGGGAAAGTAAAGCGCTTAAAGTGCAACAGTCCCATAGGCTGAGGATGTAACCAATGCTTTTTTAGTGTAGCGCATCCAATGGGTATGGTTCTGTGACTTTAAAGGCGGGAAACAAACTTTCTATGAAAGGTATGATGAATAGGAAATCTCTGGAGAGTGAAGAATAAGCTTATCAGCTCATACTACATAATTAGAGACAGCGAGTAAAATATAATGGCAATAAGTCTTTGTGCATAATACATTCCGGATTGATGAGGACGTGTAGATGGGGTTCAAAACGCAATGTATAATTCCAATATGGAAGATGATCGAGGAGCCGTTCAAAGCAAGGCAATGACAATGCAGGACTCCTCGACATAAAATGTTTTTATAGTTTGAGCTCGGTTCAAAGCCCGGAAGTATTTGATACGGACGCAGAAAGGGAGTGGGCTGTATAGAAATTCACTAAGCATATGCACTCCGTCCTCCTGAGATAACTTTACGTACATTTGATGCAAAATACCCAGTGAATCGAGAGCCATAATTCAGCGGGTGCTGGTTTTCTTGCAATTGGGGCGAAAGGTTCTTTGTATCCAGCCAACTTTACAATTGCAACACCCCGACAGGGAAATGCCATAGATGGCTACAAAATGACGTGAAATTCTATCGAGCTGCAAACCTCTTAAGGGAGTTGCGATAAAATGCTATACTCGTGTGAAAAGAGTAGATCATATCTACAATAGCCGTGGGGGGAAAAAGACAGCGGTTATCATTGACTTTAGTGACAACAATAAAGAGAAAGATGGTTACAATTAGACAATAAGACGACAGCCATGGCCAGCCGAAAATCCACTCGTATTTTACCTGCTGCCGATGCGTCATCTTTGACAAAAGAAAAGGAACCAGAACCAACTGTACTCCTAGTGGAGGCATGCATATCATGAACATAGTGGTTTGTACTTGCAATAAGGCTTCGCACAGGCATATTTATGTTGTAGAGTTGGAATTGGCGAGAGGAGCACATGCACTTGTCAATCTCGGAATAGGACGGATATAACTTCCCCGCCTTGGTTTCCGAGTCCTGGACTGCTTTTCTCCCAAGAAACCAAAATCAAAGTGAATCAATATCTGGAATACGGGAATGGCTACTTTATTGAGCTTGCCCCTGTCTATGCCTTGCTCAAACGTGCCGAAGTCTTGGTGGTGCCATCATAATAAGATCCTGCAATAAATAAGTATTAGTGAAACTTACCGCAGTCTTTATAGTAACTTTTCCACAGATTTTCTGAAATATACATAGGATTTCATCCCATGTCAATCTCACTTAGGACTATTACTGTATCGCGGACTTAAGTGATAATAATAGATAGAGATATGTTGGATGAAATATTTAAAGTGAGAGTCCCTTTGAGGTCCTGTCCCGATCAACGATGGAGTAAAAAGCTGCGGCCACCAGTTGGAAAGAGAACTGTGTTGGAGGGGCCTCTAAGCTTTCAATTCATGACTCTCTGGCACCTTAGCAGCAGCATCCGCACGGAAATCAAGATATTTGCAACGACATTGTGGACGAGACCAAGCCTATTTAAACCAACAGTTACTACATGCTCAGGTATAGAATGTATTTGGCACGAGTGAATAGAGGAAGGAAATGACAAGAGTAGGTACCTAAGTATGCTTTGGTCACTTTTCGTTTATGCCTGCATATTCACTCCACTCTACCAATCAAGCAACTCCTCTTAACTCTTCTGATTTTTTTGTTGCATATCTATTATAGGGTATTGAGCCTGAAGAAGCCTACAATCGAACACTTTATCATACCTACGGAATCAAGAATCAGTGTCATTCTAGTGTAGTGGAAATCAATCGAATGGTACATGTTACCTAGCCATTATGCATTCAAAATGGCCTGCTAATGGGTCAACTCTTTTATCGTGGTGATTCGAGGTTTCTATTCCGTCTGACATCCCTAATGCTTTAATTATTGTGCTCACATGAACAATTTATAGCAAGTCAGAAACAGCATATCCAAACAAATCTCCATCATGATACCTTCGGGTGAATGATGTAGAATTACCTAAGAAATGTCTATCATTCAGGGATAAAAGTCTCTTTGACCCTTGACACAAATACACTCTTCAAGGTCAACACTTTTGTGACCTTATTCGACCCCGCTCCAGTATTCCGCTCGAATGTATAAAGTTCCTCTACTTGGAGAGACTCCAAATACTTTATCGCCTTAACAAAATTTGTTCCAACATGTCCAATACCATGGCTATCATCAGACAATGTGAATTTTCCACCAAGATCTCTAAATGTCTATTCTTCAGTCAGCACTTTCCCGCTCCCATCTTACAGATAATACATACCTCGCAAATAACTCTTCCTGGATATGGTTCCTTCAATCCCTTCCTCAACGCACTAGTATTAATTTCCAACAAGCCTCCATTCCTCGTCACCTCCAACAAATTTCGCAAAATCTTTTGCCAAATTTCATCCCACTCTTTCAAATTCCTATCCGGCTTCTCGCTCAACAATCTAATCAAATCAAAATGACCCACCACCTTCGGTTTCAACGTCTGCAACATCTCGTACTGCTGGTCAAAATAATCCCCATATAATTTCTCCTCCGAACCTCCAGATTTCTCAACAGCTTTTGCAAAAAGTGCAGCATCGTAATCGATAGGTATCTCATTCACATGATGGATAGAACCAATGAAGAAATCAATGATAGGATTCGAAGCAAGCTGTTGAATCAGAGGTCCATAATCCGAACGAATCCATTCTCCCTCAAAGCCTATGAGAATATTAAGTTTATTCTCATATTTATCGCGAAGACGAACAGCTTCGACGAGATAGGCTTCGTGTCTTGGTATCAAAAAAGAGATATCCTCGCCGGCTTCTACCTGTATTTTTTAGTTAGATTATTGGAGATGAAGTGATGGAGTGGCAAAGTACTTCTTCGGGATATAAATCCGAGTTGGAATTTCGGGGCATATGTTCTGTTAATGCAAAAGTTCGCATGCCCCGGGAAATGGCGGTTTGAATCACTTCTTCTAGTGTATCTTTTGCATGACCAGGACAAAATTGTCCTGAGTGACTGTGCATTGAGAATGCCATGATGGGTATGTAAATTAGGTATCTATTGCAGATGAGGAATTATACTGTCTATTTGGTCTAAAATCTTTTAGTTCTCAAAGTGCGAAGATGATGATGCATAGGAGGGGTGGCTAGTTGTTGGACACTCCAAAAATTATGATAACAATTGGAGGTTTCGTACGTGATATAAGAGAAATAGATCAGAACCACAAGAAAAGAAGAATAAAAGATATATGTACAGAGATATAACCTCAATGTAACCTCCTAGGTGCGATATAAATATTTCGTACCCCGAGTGCCTATCGATGTGAGAGATGTCCAATACCATAACTTGAATGATGAACGTGGGGCAGCATTTGACCAATCATTTGCAATTTCACATGTCATATCCAGTCGATCCCACGTGATCTAAATTCTCAGTTTGAAACATTATAAGCTAAGGTTAATATAGAACCGCTTAGCGAAATGTACTTGGGTGATTGGCGCAATGGTAGCGTGTGGACCTCCTACTATCAGGAAGCTTTCCAGTCTAAGGTTGAGGGTTCGAGTCCCTTGTCGCTCGTGAATAAGGCATTTTGCTTTTCATTTTTATTTTAGAGAGGTATGAAATGAATCTATGTTGGTTATTGAGTTCTTCCTTCTTCACATTCTTGTTTGATATGATATTGTCTTGATGTGGAGCTAATAACGTCGTAGGCGCCCAATATCTACAAACGCTTCATGATGTGGGTAATCATTTTGTTGTATTTTGTTGTATACTTATTACTTACTTGCTCCTTTTGTTAGGCCAGTACTGAACATTTTCGATAATGTGAAGACAATTTTTCGGGCATGAATTCTCCTCGGCTATTATCCTATTCAGATTATCCGGATATTTACTAGACGATATTTTCCGAAGTTGATTGATTGATTGATTGATTTTAACGTCCACACTGAGTCTAAGACTATCTAGGACGGCTAGGGGCTCTATAAGCTCCTAGTTGATGCTATAGGGAGTTGTATACTAGCTAGTATATAGTTTGTATAGTTTGGGTTTCTTTTCAACTCTTGAAATATTGATTGAGGGCAAGTGAAAACTAATATTGGGGAACAAAGTTTGATATCTTTATCCTTTAAAACTTTTCCTTTTTTGCTTTCCCCCTATCCTTTGCTAATTAAAGCATTCTATTAATATAATCTTCTTCTTCGATCCAATCTACTATTCCGATACCCATTTCCTACAAAGGTTAAGAATCATCTTTGTCAAGATTACCTCCAGTACAGCAAAAGGGTCTTCATACTAGTGAAAAGCAATTGGGAGGCATCACTCTCTTCAGTTCGAATTCATTCATTAGTTCCTTTGTATACCTTCCTAAATGTGATGATCTCCAGCTTTGTTTGAATATAAATAATCGAAATTGTCGAATGGAATATCGATCGTTTGAATGTAATGATAATGGGGCGTGGCCCTAACCCTATTCATACACATACAAAAAATATTTTCGTAAAATCGAGGAAAAGGTATAATATTGTATCAATGCCCAGAATATAGTATTAATTGATAGATGATGGTATTCTTTGTTTCGTGATAATCGTAGTATTAAAATGAATGTATTTTCGATAATCGATTATCGAAAAAAGGTATAAAATGCGAATAAAACAATAGCAAATTCTATATCGAAAAGATCCTTCTGGAATAGAAGGGATTTATTAGGTATATCATATTTTGTATTGAAGTAATAATCGATAGTAGATGTTGAATCTAATTAGGGCTTCTATAGCTATCGTCTGTATTTTGGATTGATGTTCATTTATCCTTTCGAAGATATTGATATTGTAAAATCGTAATAACCCCTTCATTGTGAATATTGTAATCGGGAAACCCTCTCTTTTTCTTCCAATGTATCTGATTCTATCAAATGATTCAATCTTAGCTTTGCAGACTCTCAATAGAAAGCTGGAGGTTTGTAGAGGGCACTACGTATAGGTGTTGAGTCTTCGCCCTCCTATTTTCCGAAGTTCTATTAATGTTCAACTACCTTTGCTGATCTCAAAACGATTAGAAGAGAGGATATGGCCAACAACCAATTAAACCCGACGTGCTATCTCGAACGATGAATTGAATCCTTCAAATGAGTTGACTGTCTCTAATGAATTGTGGAAAGGAGATGGGGAAAATCGGTCTGCGTATCCTTTCGCAAAATTAGGAAAGATCCTGAATAAGTCCTAGGCAACTAGCACTGCATACCAAACGCGATGTTTGGCAAAGGCATACGAGGACTACGACCACATGTTTCCCTAAACTTTGGAAAACTTGCTGAAAATGACAATCCAATTGAACCAACGCCAGGTCCCTTAAATGCTATCCTAACGGAGTTCTCGAAGTCCTCCGACCTTCAAGATTCATTTTTCACTCAACAGGAACCATCACTACATCACTAGAGTGAAACTCAGTTCCTCGGTAAGTCTGGCTCTGTTACAAAACTATTTTGAATTCCCTGCATGGAATAAGAACCCTTCCCGCGATGTCCATTCACTTCAAATTCCATCCTAACCTTCAGCACTCCAGCATCCCCAACCGCAGTTTTGACTCAATTATATGGATCATCGCATGGCGTATAATCCATTGTAAGGCCAGTCAAGCCAGCAAGCGACGCACATTTTACAGCTGGATCTTGCTTGTCATTGCTGAAATCCGGGGGTATATAGTTTATGGTCATGAATAAGGAGCTTCGCTATTGCATTCGAGGAAAACTCCACTGGCACATGCCATTTCGAAGTCGTTGATGAAGTATATTGGGATGGATTTAGCGCGCGTCGTCCATTTTTTGCACTTTTCATTCACGTGGAAATGGAAGAAACGAGCTTCAGGACAGTGAGAACTATGGCAATGGAGGATGAGAAAGGCAGCTGCAAACTAATGATGCGAGAGAAAAACGTGGAGCTCTTTATGCTTATATTTAAGTGGGACGGGTTTTGGAAGCTTAAGGGAAGTCAATGTTGACTGTGGTTAAGTTAAACCTTTTGAAGTATTCTTTTACTATTAGCGAACTGTCATTTGGCGATGCCTGGAAGCCAGTTCATGGACCCGAGATTGCCTAGGTGAGATGTTAATGGATCTTTGAGGTAAGCGCGTACAGGAAATCCGTGCTGGAATCACCGGGTCTTAGATGTCCTTTTGTTGGCGACCTCAACGATGGAATGCTGATCCTAGTGTTCCATCTTTCTACGAACATACACAGATTCTTAGTTCGTCTCGTTTTACCTACGAAGGCTTCTCATTCGTGAAAAGTCCGTCGGTCTCTCTCGCTTACCTCACTAATCAACCTCGTTCACATAAAATTTTACCCCCAATGATGGCAATTCAATTGCTACTTGCTTGTGCAAGGGCCTAGCATGATGTTTTATGAAAGTTAGGAGACCCCTCATCGGAAGTTCAAACTAATGGCTGAACTTTCCTATCAATTATGCCACGAGCAAACCTTATTCACAAGCAAGTGTCTCTTTATGTGATGTTGACTTTTTTTGTTGCATATATGTACAGGGATCTGCATCGCCTCACAAAGACTAGTCGTCAAATGCCGGCCATGGACTCCTAGTGGATCAAACGGAGGCTTGAGAAGACCCACTCGAGTACTTTACAGGTAGCTACCTACCTACTAGGTTTTCGATACTTTCCAATCCCTGCTAGCTCCGTACAAATACAATCATACTCTTGAAACAACCCTTTTGTTGCATATCTATACATGGATCTGTATCTGTAGTCTATCACCGAGAGACCAGTTCGCCAAATACCGTAACTGGGTTGACATGCCAACTACAAGCTAACATGACGCTACCTACTAGCTATGTAGATAGACCTACTCAGCTCATACAAAACTTATTATAGTCTAAGAATGGAATCCCTTTGTTGCATGTCTGTGCAGGGATATAGATTATAGATAAATATCGTGTATGACTCTGTAGAGTGAAAAGGCTATCAAGAACCGACTTTCCAATTTTCAGGGAACGGCCAAGTCTTCCCAATTATCTCCTTATCACCGCACTATTCAGATCTACATGCGCGAATGTTCATCGATTCCAATTTGAAAATTCTTCTTGCTCATCTGCACACAAAAATTTCTATCCATTACCTTTAAAAAGAAATAACTGTCACGGGTAATCACATGATACCTAATCACACGACTGCTGATCTACGATCATCGTGCACTCTCTTTCTCATTAAGCTTTCAGGCTCTTCTAGATCTTGTCGATCCTTACGATCGTCAAGCCGATCCTGATATGATACCATTCGAAACCTAGCCTCATTAAGGTATCTCGTCGGCTGATAGCTACCATCTAGTCTATATACACCACCCTCGATTCATATGATCGAGGGTAAGTCATTCAATTCTACTTCACTCTACCAATCACGTATACCACCTATTCCCCGATCCCTTCAACGTGCTCTGTGATCATACTATCCCGTGATAATAACGTCACTCCAATTTCCAATTTCAGCAAGCGGACAAACCTATAGAAAACGAAACCATACTTTTTTTTCTGACTTTCTGCACCATCATCATCCTAAGCCACCAAAGTACATAAGCTCATTCTACACATTTCTACCCTAAACTTCAAAAGATTTTGTTGCATATCTATACAAGGATCTGCATTAAAAGCAAGATCCTACAGACCCCGGTGAGTTTTACTCGAAAAGTTCTAACAAATCTACCTGCCACTTCAAGATGAGCCATTTCCCACTATCCCCACGCTATACATAAGCTCCAACCTAAATTTTTCTAATATGCATTCTGTTGCATATCTATACAAGGGATGATATATTACATTTTATTTACTAGTAGGTAGTCCATCATCAATCATATAATATCACATAGACTGAATACGCGCTGTGCATACACTGGCCTATACAAGATTCGATCTAAGCTCTACTAAACTAACATGTATCCTGTTGCATATCTATACAGGGATATATTTTATTCCAGTATTCTTTTTCACATAACTAGCCAAGTTTAAGTTTAGGATATATGTGATAGTGCGCATTTTAGGAGGACTTACTAGCTGTGAAGAGCATAGTCCCGTCTACTGATCTATTTTCTTGAAAGGTAAGGAGTGGCATTAGGGCGAACGGTTGATTGTGAGATTGTGGAAACGGGAATATTGGAGTTGGTAATGGATTCGCATTTGAGATTGATCATATGGCCGAGGGTAAGGAAGATTTGATGTTGCTGATGCCGCTGTATATTGCGGTTCTATGGTCCGTGGTGATGCCTATGGAGATATTATTTATGTATTGCTGCCATGAAGTGTGGTTCTCAGTTGACTATATCATGATAGGAGGTTCGCTCCCATTGCATTACCGCGGAAACTTGTCAAATTATAAATCATTACTCCATATTAGAACTTTCTGATTATAGACAGTAGCCGACCAAAATACCTTCTGATATGCCACTGCGGTTACGATCTCGAACAGATTTGTGTCCGGATAAGGATGTGAGATACTGCGACGAAGTGTTTCTTTAAAAGCTCATGATCGTGTTCTAGCAAATTGATTTGATCATTAAAAAACGGAGTAACCTTGACCTTCTAACTAGAGTCATTTGTATATATAATGCACAAATTTCATTCCTCACCCCCATCATCTCTTATTTTCAAATCATCAGTATCAATCTTTATGAAGATCGTGGATAGACCGGCAAGGAAATAACATATCTATTGTGCATTGCTGGTTAGCACATCTTAACGCTCCAGTATTTACCTTGTCTTCTTCACACCTTGCTTCCACATCAAAGAATAAAGAATTACATACAGCAGCAACAAAGAAAGGCAAGGCATGCCAAAAAGAGGGTAAGCGTAAAGTGGCGGCAAATATATATTGCATAGAAGGATCATTGATAGCGTGGCCGAGATTTTCGAGCACGGCTATGGAGGCGTAGAGGGTGGCGAGAGAGGAGGCGGGGATGAAATGAGATATTAGGGAGAGTGTTGAGACGCGAGAACTGACTGAGGGGGTTGTTAATTTTAGGTTTGGGAGAGAACGGGTAAAAGGGGATAGGTGTGGAGAGAATGGGGTTCGAGGAATGAAGGAACAAAAGTACGCACAGCCTGCGGCAAAAATAGAGACCCCTGCTTTCAAGTTAATGATGATAAAATCGGGAGTAAAGAAGAGAAGACCATACCAACTGGAATCCAGCCACTCGTCGGTGCCAATCCTATAGCAAGGGAACCCAGCAAAAGAAAACATACACTAATCCTCATAAGTGCCCGATCAATCTTCTCGGACTTGATATGGTATTTCGATTGTATGAAAGCGGTTATCCTAGGGATAAGCAAAAGAAATAGAAATATATTAATAATAGCTGTTTCAGTGTAGAACATGGCTCCTTGAGATATCTTGGTATTGAAACGGAGGGAGGAATATTGGATTAGGATGTTGAGGGTTGTGTATCTGAGAGTTCCAACGAGGAAGACGGGGATGCAGAGGAGAACGTTGGGTTGGGTTAAGGCGTAGTTGATGGTGGTGAGAATAGTGGGTTTAGGGGTGAGGTCTGCAGGCTGTGGGTATGGCATAGTTGATGATGATGATGAGGATGTTGAAGGTGATGGTGATTTCGATTGCGGAGAGGATTGACTAAATGGTACTATCCACAATAAGAGTAACCCCAAGATTACAGATACCATGGCCATACTGCAGGCTATCCAAGGAGAAATATCTATAGTGATAGAAGCTAAGTATGATCCTACTAGCTCTGCAATATAGAATGCCGAGAATATATAGTAGAATGCATAGCTTCTATTACACACAATCCATTAGTCTGAAACATCTCTTCCACGAACTATATTTACCTTTTATCTTCTGGTATGAGCGAAGAAGCCATCGCCCACATAAGCGCCGCGCTTGAGTACAGACCCCCTCCACACAAAAGGAAAAAGGACGATAACCATACCCAACGCAAATCGAATATCTTTGGAAATGCACCTCATCAGACATGTAATTAGCAATATTCTAGCATGCTAAAATAAAGTAACGATATACGTACAAACAACAAAGATTTCCACCAAAGATAATCCAACTCCAATTAAAGATAACGCCATAATCTTCCTCCTTCCATACTGATCCCCCAAATTTCCAATTGGAATTGCTACTAGTAAAACTATTTACCTATTAGCCTCTCTTTTATTTTAACCCTTTCCTTTTCCTTGGTTCCTATTCTCTATCATCGATTTCTAGATAAAAGTAAAATAACAAAATACCAGGCACCGTATCCCCAAAACTCTTCCATCCTCTAATCGTAGCCAATGGACCTTGAACCTCTGGGATTCTACAAAGCTCTAGCCTGATATCATGCTGTAAAACACCAGAGGCTGTTTCCGGAAAATTATAATAAGATTGACAGAGAGAAGACTCAAAGAGCGAGATGAGGGGAGCTACAAGAACCAGTTCGCAAAAGGCGATGAGGAAGTGGAGGGTCATGAGATAGAGGATGAGAGTTGTGAGGGGTGGAGAGGGAGTGGAGCTCGAGGGGGAAGATGGGGAAGAGGGAAGAGAACAAGTTGGATCATCGGGATGGTGGGTAGGGAAAAGAGGAGATGTTTCATCGTTTGAGGTATTGGATATAGAGTTTGGCTTTGCGGGGGTAGAGAGCGACATAATTACTATGAGCCTGTTGTAAGACTCTGTGTGTATGAGAGTTGCAGGAGGCTGTGGAGAGGTTGAGTGGCTGGTTATACTCAAAGTCCTTAGTTTGCGCCACATATTATTCTGGTTGTGGCGTTCGAGCTGGTTATTCCTACTGAAATTTTACATGAATGTTATTGAGCAGGTGAGTAGAAATTGGAGAAATATATATAGAAGAAATCATAGTGGAAGTCTAGTTATACAAACTTTAGCATATCATTATAATGAATTTATAACTTTAAATTATACATTCAATTTACTAACAGTTAACTATAATGAACTTAATTAACTTGTATAATTCCAATATTATATTAAGGCTCAAATTTTCAAGTGAATTTACCCTGACATTTATGTATTCACTTTATAAAAGAATTATATTATCTTATCTAGAAAGATATATTCCTCAATCAGTCAAACATTGAATAATTCCCTCAACAGTTAGTCTGTATTCCCCACGAATATACTTTGCCCCTCGATGGAGGTGTTTGCATGAATGAACACAAGCGGCTGTGGTTTACTCATCAGCACTATATCAAAGTCTACGAGAAGTGTATTTATGATCCGAAAGAGTTCTCTAATAGGTGATTGCATGGGGGTGTTCACGGGTATTCCTCCCAATATAGCAAGCTTTTGAATCACGTCTTCTTTTTTTTTAAAAAAAGAAGTGAAGACTATTAGTATTATTGCGCAGCTGAGTGATATACAATTCATTTAGTTCATACATCCAATAGTATCTCGACCTCGATGGACATTGGAAAAGCGGTTAAAAAATTGCAACCTCACCTAAAGCTCACCAGGAGCTCAACTGCGACAATACCATAAGGCTGGCTCACCAGGAATATTTGCGACCAACGTTGGGCCGTTGGAAGCTGGCGAGGAATTGCTCCAATTCGCACGAACGGAAAACGCATCTAGCCACTTATATCATACACGGTGAGACTAAAGTATTTTTGTGTCCTTCCTTATTTCAATGGGTTGGTAACTATACCCATTAGAATTACCAACATCACCAACATCGCCAACATATACCCCACGAAAATAAGGAAACGAAAGAACCACACCAACTGAATTGTGCCTATCGTCGCTCCGGGGATTTCAAAATGACATCATACATTCATATTTCATTCACCACTAATCGGCCACAAGCTATAGATCGTGCGGTTTTCCAAACATATCAAGTACAAATCGTTCCAACTGTTTGATCACTGCGTCTTACTGCATCTTGAGTGAATTACTAAAAGGCACTAAGTATGTCCTTCTTAACTCCCCCTCTGTATTTCCTCCAAGTCCCGCCTTTCAACAGCCCGAATGAAATTGTTTCCTTCTCGAGAAGAAAATGGATACTTCAAAAATTTTCGATTTTATCGTGGTAGGAGGCGGTACATCTGGTCTTGTTGTCGCAACTCGACTATCCGAGAACCCTGAAATCCAAGTACTCGTTCTTGAGGCTGGGCAAATCACTTGGAAAATCCACAGATAAACATCCCAGCACTTTGGCCCTCTTTGCTTGGAACAGAACTCGATTGGGCCTTTACTACTACTCCCCAGGTAATTTTTCCAATAGATTTCACAAACGTCGTTCTGTACTAATTGCTTGTAGTAAAGAGTGAGCTTGGCGGTCGGACGATTGGCCTCCCTGGTGGTCGAGTTCTTGGGGGATCGAATGCACAAGCTTTTATTGCTGCATCCAAGGTTGGACTTGATGCCTGGGGAGAGCTTGGAAACCAAGGATGGGATTGGGATTCTATGGAGCCTTACTACAGAAAGTGCCATACTGTTGCAATTCCGAGCGACAACGTACGACAGGAGTTGGGTTTAAACCATCTGACACCTTTGAACAATTCAGGCTCTGATGGTCCTATTCAAACGTCATATCCCGAGAAGATAGATGCTCTCCAAAAAGCATGAGTTGATACTTTCAATACCTTGAAGTACGGAATGTCCGAGAATGCATTCTCAGGATCACCGATTGGTGGTCTTGTCAACATTGCAACAGTTAATAGCGCTACTAAGGAGCGGAGCTATTCGGCAAACGTTTATTTCAAACCTGCGCAAAATCGACCAAACCTTCATCTTGTGACTGAAGCTCAAGTTGAAAAGATCATCCTCGACAAGGAATCTGGCGAGGCTATCGCCAAAGGTGTGAAAGTAACAGTCAAGGGTATCGAGCACATCTTTCGAGCCGGGAAAAAGGTCATTATCGCAGCCGGGGCTTTGAATTCTCCAAAAATACTGGAGCTATCAGGGATTGGTGATCCTGAACTTCTTCGCTCGCTTGGAATCGATGTTTATGTCGAAAACGCTAACGTGGGAGAAATTTTCCAAGATCATACATCAAGTGGAATGAGTTTTAAGGTAGTCGATGAGATTCAGACATTGGATGCTCTTAACCGCTAAGAACCTGAAGCTATAGCAGCGGCGATGTCAGCATATCAAACTGACAAGTCTGGGCTATTCGCTGGTGCGGCAATATCATCTTTCGCTTACATGCCGGTTCTAGACTTCCAGACACCTGAAGGCAAAGCCGAGTTGCAGCATTTGCTGCTTAACTACAAACCCGATAATGAGAGTGTAACGTTTGAGTTTGCACGTTCTGTTCTTGCTAGCGCGAACAAGAGTTCCGCTTGCTACTTCGTCTATGCGGCCCATGGAAGCTTTGGATCTGACGCAAGCTCGGCAAAGAATGTCACCATCAGCAAGGAGACTGGAAACTTTCTTACAATTGCTTGCGAGCTTGGGTATCCACTTTCCCGAGGCAGCGTCCATATCAAGTCTTCCTTGGCGTCGGATAGTTCTATAATTGATCCCAGATACTTCAGTAATCCTATTGACCTGGATATCCACGCGAGATTCATACGATTCATTCACAACATTGCTGCAATAGAGCCGATAGCTTCTATTCTCAAGCCCGGCGGCAAAATTCGACCAACATTCGCCGCATTTGGTACAGACTTAGAAGCTGCCAAAGACTATGTCCGAAAAATCATGATTTCTGCGTGGCACCCTTGTGGTACTTGCGCAATGTCACCTTTGGCGAATGGCGGCGTCTTAGACAACAAGCTGGTCGTTTATGGCACGAAAAACATCAGGGTCGTTGATGCAAGCATGATACCTTTGATCCCGAGGGGCAATCTCCAATCAACTGTTTACGCCGTAGCTGAAAGAGCGGCTGATTTGATTAAGCTGGATCATAATATCTCTTAGGGATGCTTTATCTATCTGTACTATGTCATTAGTCAATTGGATGGTTAGTTAACTTTTGGATCATAGCAAATCCATGTACATGTATACTTTTATTAAAATTGATGTAGGGTAGTGTTGTGAGGGTAAAATCTAGTAGTGTTATGAGAGACGTAGATGTGCTGACTAAGCCCCTACCACTGACGTAACTCGTGAAGCGGGGTGTCATAATTCTTCCAAAAAGTACCATTGAGACGCGTTTCCAGCTCTCATGTTCCACAAAATGAATAGAATACCTCTCCCACGCGTATCTCTCTCATCATTTCTTTCCTCCGCCAAAAATGCACTAAATGGAGTCATAAAAACCAAAGGGAAACTTAACTTTGTCGTGGGTAATGAATCGGCTGGTATATACCCCTCCTTATATAATTGAGGTTCCAGTGTACATATAGCTACAAATGTTGACACAGCTAACGAAGACAGTAACCAGATCTGGATTCCCTCTGCAGTGCCATTCTCCTAGCCTACCTGCGCACCTATTCCCCACGAAACCTTACCAAAGCCCTCTACATCCCTCTCTCGAATCTGCCCAGCGCGGATTTAGCATTACGGCCAGAATTACATCCTGTGTTGGAAAGGGCAAAAGTTAAGGTGGGAGAACTAATCAGTTTGGATGATTTGAGACAGCAGGATGCGAAGTTTAAATTTAAGCCCGATGATACGAAATGGATATTGGTGGATCATAATGCATTGCAGGGAGAATTGGGACAGGTTTATGGGGAGAGAGTTAGGGGGTGTATTGATCATCATGAGGAGGAAGGGAAGGTTTCTGCAAAGGAAGTTTGCGAGGGAGAGGGAGAAATGAGGATCATGGAGAAGAGCGGAAGTTGTGCGAGTTTGGTTGTTGGTTGGGGAAGAGAAGACTGGGCGGAGATGACGAGGAGACATCGGGAGGTCGACGGGGAAGGGGATGTGAGGTAAGTTTGCACTTCTCAATGTCCAACCCGATCTAGATGTTTGGCGTGCTTCATCCTGTCCTGACATTCCCTCCAAAGGGTCTTTTGATCAATCACTAACTCACCGATTTCTAGTCACTGGGATGGAGAGCTAGCATATCTAGCCCTAGGACCAATATTAATCGACACAAATAACCTACAATCTCCCGACAAGGCCCAAGACAGCGATAGAGCCGCCGTCCAATTCTTAGAGGACTTAATTGCAAAAGACCCCAATACTTCACACTGGAACCGAGACGAATATTTCTCCTCGATAACAGCAGCCAAAGAAGACATAGGAAACATGAGCTTACGCGATATATTACGGAAAGATTACAAAGAATGGAGTGAAGGAGGAATAAACCTAGGAATAAGTTCGGTAGTACAAGATTTCAACTTCCTGCTCTCAAAAGCAGGGAGCAAGGAAAAATTTCTCGAGGTCCTGGGAGAATGGGGAAAAGAAAGAAAATTGGGTATCTGTGCGGTGATGACAACAAGTCATAACGAAGGAGTGTTTAGGAGAGAACTTTTGGTATGGGGTTTGGGTGAACAGGGAGTGCAGAGTTTAGAGAAGTTTAAGACGGTGGGAGAGGCAGAATTAGGGTTGAAGGTTTGGGGCGAGGGCGTGTTGAATGTGGATGGGGAGAGGGAAATTAGACATTGTTGGTGGCAAGAACGAATTGAGAACAGTAGAAAGCAGGTTGCTCCTCTTCTGAGGCAATCGATGCTTTGATATAGAGCGGGTCATGCCACACACGGGTTTGTGACTTGGTCGAGCTCAATGAGACAGTGAGAGGGAGAGAGGTCAATTGGAGTGGCCCGGGTTGCACAATCACCTGAAGATCCAAACCTCAACCCAGACCTTTTAGTCTTTGACTCAACTTAAATAATCAAGACTACTATAGGGAAATAGCTCACGCGAACAAAATATCACCGAGATCATGACAAGATCTACAATTGCATCACATAGGATGGTAGCATGGGGTATCAAATAATTATCTAGACAGTTGAATAAAGCAGTAAAATATGTATCATTAAGACTGTCTTTAAGAAATCAAAAATCAATGCGAGGGCTTCAGACGTCTCCGAATAAAACCCACTCCACCAAAGAAGCAAAAGTAAAAGTCAAACGCTAGAGAAGAAAGCTATCCCCAAAGCACCTCTTAAGTCAAATCGCTCGACCCTTTCCTTTCCCCTTTCCCGCAAACCCCAGTCCCGGAAACTCCTCACTCTCGGCCTCAGCCTCTTGTTTACTACGTTCCTCCGCCAAACTAAGCTGCAAAGCGAACTCAAGATCATCCGCTAATTGAGCATGCTTGTCCATGGAATATGATCCTTCCGAGCTGAATCTGTTCTTAGATGCTTGACTAGTTGATGGCGAGGTTGATGTTGAACGTCCTGTCTTTTTTTGTTTGTAGGTGAAATTTATATCATAATCGCCATTGCTTGGAGAATAGCCGTTATCGCCAATTGCATGGCCATCCATTAAAGAAAGACGTATAGCCTCCTCAAGATCATGATCGTAGTCAGGTTGAGCCTCTACACCCGACGTTGGAACCATGGATTGACTTCTAGTGCTAGCTTCAGGTGTGACAGTTCTAGCACTACTACCGCCTTTAGTGGGAGAATCCTCACCAGTATCTGCAAAATACCCAGATTCACTGATACGGCGTTCTTCATCCTCTATGAGAGCTTGAGCAGACACCATTTCTGCATAGCGTAAAGCTTCTTCTTCACTAAGACCAGCGAACCCAACACCAAATCGACCAGCAAATCTGGCTGCCTCTTTAGCCTTTTCTTTCTTTTCCTGGTCGACTTCTTGTTGTTCAATGGCGATTTGACTCAATATAGCTCCCCTTCCAGTATTGCTAAATCGATCACTTGCTCCATTACTACCACGTTCACCCCGGCGAAGTCTTCGTTTTTTGGTCTGGAATTGATCGGCAGCAGAGGAACTGTAGTGCCAATATCGAAGATGAGTACCAAGTGATACCATGCCACGTAAGATAGTTGGGTCAGGATCAAGAACGATGGCACCGGCTGCGTAAAGATTGATGCCCACACCATGAATTCGTGCCTCAGCTTGGATTAATCGTCGTCGAGCACGGGAAGAGAAGCGAGAGTGTAGAGTACGAACGGGCTGAGCAGATGATGCCAGAGGATCCCAGACTTGTACAAGGCCATCATTACCACCATGAACAACAAACAATGCAGAAACCGCCAAGCATGATATTTGAGGTGATTCTGTGACGATAGTACGAATTGGATGTAATTCGTTAACCACTTGAGGATTCGCAGATTGAGGGCCACGCATATTCCACAATATAACTTGGCCTATCTTGGTACCTACAGCCAAATAGCGTGCACGGTATCCGGGGATGCTGGTTGACGAAGTCTCATTAGATGGTGTTTCTGGGACAGTAGTAAGACTGGTTTTCCCATTCACTGTGTGTAGTGGGTCCTCATCAATTGTGAGCAGGGCATATGTTGATAAATCAATAGCAGACGTGGTGATCTCAACACCGGGATGGGATTTCAAAGATAGCAAGGAGATTCGCCATTCTTCATCCATGAGAGACTCCACATCTCCGGAAGGTTGATCTAGCTTCGTCATGGGCGATATTGGTGAATTTGGCGTAGTGATCTCCTCTGACTTGATTTTCGACACATTTCCAAATATGGAGGGTATCTTAGTTTGCTCGGAAGACATTGGAGGTGTTGCCGGAGTAGTTCTTGGTAACGTGAATCCGTCCAGCGATGCTTGTTCGATTTTACACCTTGTATATCGCTTGATTTCGGCGTCCTCTCCAGGATTGATCCCACAACCAATGACAAACACGCTCTCGCCAGCTCCATTGCCATCATCGCCACTAAAGTCAACTTCAAGTCTTCGACGCATATCCCATCCATGACAGACAGTGCGGAAATGTAAGGGACGAAACCTCAGGAATTTTTCAATCTCGCGGGTTTCCGCCATCAGCTGCTGCCGGGAAAGATTCATAGAAGAACACGACGATCTAGGGGAATAGCTGCCATGAACTTCAGCTTCCTGCCATGGATCATCGCGTGCTATACGTCGAGATGCTTCCACAACTTGCCAGTATACAGAACGACCAGAGATCCAGGCCTGCCTACCCAAGTAATTCTCATCTAATGATGCATCGAGTGGAGGGTGTATAGGTACGTCACTTAGGTAGAAAACCTCGCCCAAAGCGTTCAGGGCAACTGCCCAAGCTCGACCCAATGCTCTGCGTGAGTTACTATAAGAGTCATCCACGCTAATTGCAATTATAGGGACGCCGGGACAAGGGATCCAACGGGCCATCACCTGCCCAGGCTTGGTCTTGAGATGTTCTGTGCCGAGACTGTAAGCTGTGATAACACCGAGTGTCGAGCCAGTCATAATGCCAATCAGACCATTAGTGACATTGGGTACAGACATAGACCTAGCGATCCAAAGGGAGGATACTGCTTCGGTGAGAGGTGGTATAATTGGTATCCCAGATTCTGCATCTGCCAAACTTGGTGGTGAATGAGCTAGAAAACGACCACGCATTTCATTTGCTGCTCTGTAGTAGACCGAGCCTCCTGGAAAACCTTTTCCATACACCATTCCGAAGGGCTGACTGACATCCATAACGTTTGGAAGACCTGCAGGACCATCTCCAAGACCATAGGGAACATCGCCCGTAAAGAGGTCTGCAAATTGGGGTAGTACCTGAGGATCAGTCAAACCCCAAGAATCAATTTTTCCAAGTTTAGGATCGCTACTACCCGCAGAACCAGTTTCATCAGTGCCATGAATAAAACGCGGATATTTCTTTCCTTGAGCAAAAACGCCATGAAGGTGATTGATGGACGTGAAAAGTTCCGAGGTATATGTCGTGACAGCACTTGTATTTCCGACACCGTTTGTTCGGCTTGAACCACTTTGTTCGACACCTTGAGCAGGTTTTCCTCTTCCAAGACTTCTTAAGAGGCGCGTTCGGATCACATATTCGCTCCTCCAACTTGCCAACCCTGTCAGTCGCGTGAAGAATCGTTGTTCGCGAAATTGTTCTCGTTCCTCATCATCTGAAATACGACCCGAAGTAATAGGTGTCGTGTCTGTAACATCTTGGCCTGGAAAGAACCTGGAAAATGCGACGCGCCATGCATGCGGGGTGGTGACCAAATTGTAAAATTTTCGCGATACAAGTGAGACTGCAGATAGAGAAGATGCGGGCAAATGCGATAAAATATGGGTTAAAACCTCTGTGAGAAATCATATCAGAAAATCGTCATTTGAAGCCAGGAAAAGAATTGAAAATACCATTGGGAAAATCCTCCAGCTGTGGACCTTCATCACTTCGCATACTGCCTTTCTTCTTCACAACCATAAACCCAGGTCCCTCGGGCTGTTTTCTGGGTGGACTAGGAGCAAGTGCATTTTCATACTCAGCAATTCGTTGATAGGATGGTCTCGGGCCATTTTCAAAATTGGTCTCCAAGTTCAATCCACGCAATGACTCCTGCACACCATTGAGAGGCGATCGCCATCCCGATCCTGCTCCTGCTGAACCTGCCGAAGGGGTTGAGCTTGGCGTTGAGTTACCGAGCCCATTTCGAGGACTGACCAGCTCGCTGGACTGGAGGCGAGGAGAGTGAATGCCATGATTAGAAGAATTGGATATGTCTGACGGGTTTTCGAAGGTAAGATTTCTGTTAAAATTATCGGGAGGCGACGGCTGCATAAAATTGAACGTGAAGAGGCGGGGAATAAGAGTTTGACTGAGCCAGTATATCCGGTCAGTCTGTTGTGAATAAAGTGTGCGGCGTCGTCTTGTTCTTTCGTTCGGGATGTTCGTGTGTGAGTTGTAGTCTTTTTGTTTCTTGCTGGTTGTGAATATCTAAATCTTACTATGTCTCGTTTCTATGTGACACAAATTTATAGGTAATGTAATTTCCGTGCATGGTGACGTTTTTACTCCGTATGCCTGAGGTTTTGATACACGTACCCCTACGTTCTACGGCAACCTCCAAATGGTAACAACCATTTTCTCTCAGGGGGATAAAACTGGACAATAAACATCATTCCAATGATAAAGTATATGAAGGTCAACCGAAATCACCCGAAATCACCTGTAGATGCTGTTCAAGTTCCAGCTCCCAAATTCGAGACAAGAAAAGGCCATCAAGACTCTCCGTTATACCCTCTTGTTTCCGTCACCTTCATCGCACCTCATTTCAATCTACGCCCCCAAGTTATCTGCTGTCAATTACAGTTCAAATATACTATATTTCTGGAAGTATATCATAAAGTACATTTTCAGAGAAAATACCCATCTTTCCCAGCCCATTTTTTGATTATAACTCCCACTCCTAGAACTCCATTTTCGTATGTTATTTCATCTCGCAATCGTTCATCGTGATACCAGCAACTGAAAACAAGCAACCGAATATTCCAAATGCAGGAACCATTTTCGCCGCATCATTCTTTTTCCGCTTTGTGCTCGTCGCCGCTGCAGATGCAAATGCAGATATCAAGCCCCCGCTTGTCATTGTGAATGTTGGTTGGTCTTTTACTTGTACTTATAGATATAGCTTGCGTCTTGGGCGATTCTAATTCACCTGTGAATGCGGTCCTGCAAGCTCTATACCATTATTTCCAATCTTTATAGTTTGTTGATTGAAGATACGAGTAATAGGTGCTGCGCCTGGTCCAAAAGTGAAGGTAGTTTCTTCTATTACTGCTAGGCGAAATCCAATTTCTGTGAATTTGATATCTTCAACGGTGACAGCAGGGGCTGCAGGAATGAGAGGGTATGTTAAGTTTGTACCAGCAAGCGCCAGACCACTTTGATCTGCATATATGCTTTCTCCGCTAATCACTGTATTGGTAGGAGTGGCATTAGGTCCAAATTAAAAGATGCTGGAGAGAATGGCAATTGATGAGCCGACTTCTGTAACTGAAAGACTACCTTCTGATTTCCTGATCTTGAAGTACCTACTAATGCTGTCTGTGCCAGGGCTACTCCGTCAGGACCAGTTATTATCGTTTCTCCATTCAATAGATCAGTTATCCCAATCCGTACGTAAAATTTGAAGAGCCAGTATGTGCCGATGAACTTCCAACACTTATCAGTCGACCACCAATAATGATATAGTTCGTGAGTTCAACAGCTAATGAAGTCAAAGTCGTTTGCGCAAACTCCACTCCGGCGACGCCAATCGTTATTGTATGGGTGTTCATCACTGTCACGACTTGAGGAGCTCCCTGCCCCGTCATATAGCTCACGCCACTCGCAACAGCAATGGATTTTCCAACTTTTACGGAAATTTTATCCACCACGGTTGAGGTTGCCGATGTGTCAATATCAATTTTCCCTGGATTGGTCGTTGGAGTTGCTGATGCCTTGAGACTGCCTGCTCCCGAGGTAGAAGTTAGATTTGGTGATGACTCGATATCAGCTGACACTGAACTGGTGACTTGATTTAAACTGTCCAAAATTTGCGGCTATGCCGGAAAATATCGAGGTGATCAGGCTTGGTGTTTGAGAAGTGGAATTGAAGGTTGAGACGAAGACAAAAGTCACTATGCTTATGCCACTTGGCCATTGAGGCTTGGGATTAACAGCCGGAATACTGGCAGAGCTCGCATTTCTGGTAGTGCCATTACTGGTCCACGAAGTAGTAGAAAAGGTTGATGATGGTGACATGAAAGTGGTCTTCCCAATATTGCGGAGAATGACGAGGAAGATGTTGATGAATCGATTAATAGACCCGTGGAATTGAGAATAGACGGTTGAAAAGCTTTCTTAGTAGAAGAGGTAGCAGCTATGCTGGAATTTGGAAATAGTTGGACTTGTGCTTGTCAATATCACCCAGAGTAGTTAGTTCCAAGCAACAACATTCAATCACTTACCTATAGCGGAAACGTTGAAACATTTAGGGGAAAAAATAAAAAACCATAGGAAGGTCGATCCATAATAAAGGATTGCTCCTGATCACTTCAGAGGATAGTTGACCTTGGCAATATCCAATGCAAGAAGTGAGACGGGCACATCTTCATGGATTGTGTAGGAGGAAGGGAGTGTGGAAGTTTTAATGGACCGTGTATAGAGGAAAGGAGTGTAAGAATGTCAGGCCCCCGTGCCAGCTCTAGAGACAAGTTCAAAGAGGTATGCGAAAACAAATGTGATGGGTATAAATGTGAGACAGCATGAGGTCGGGAAGACAAGTGAAAAGCTATTGTGGTGTGGAAGAGCTTCATAATTTTGCAGCCTAGTTCTAGTTACTGAATGGCTGAAAGTAAGTTTAAATTAGTGCTTTGGTCTTAAACTTAGTACAACTTGTACTGGCGAGGCATGGTAAACAGAGTGCGTCGACTAAAAGTATGAAACAACTCAGCAGTAAACCACTGTATTTTCTTATTAAACCATATAAAACCCGTTCTGAGTCTAGATAAGCTACCTGTGGCGGTACCTGAAAGTCGGATGCTATGCAAGGGAAATGTTGTGTCTGGTAGAAACAATAATGGACTACGGAGGACGGCAAAGGTGGTTGATAAATGGAAAAGTTTACACTTCGAATACAGCGACCACATCCTACCTAAGGTAGATCAGAACTGTGGTTTGTCTAGCGATTTTAATGACTTGCCTAATGATATTCGTCCCAAGTTCTTGAATCAAGTGACACTTGGCTAAAAAAGTTTATGGTTCTCAACGAACTGAAGATGAGATTTAAGATACCCACTATCCGGATTCGGGATCGCTATGTGATCATCATTGCCGAACGTTATAAGGGTTATATAGCTAGCGATGACAGCTTAATATGGAATCCTTCAATATGTCGAAGCTCTAGACTAATGCGTACTATCCGAACAGTAGTCGCGCAATAGTGCGAATCCAGTCCAAATATGGCAAAGCAGATCGCAAAAAGACGCTCTCCGAAAATTAGATCTTTTTGCACTTTGAATGAGATGACGGAACTCCTAGTTAAAGATCTGTATCTTAAAATGATAGAATATTAAGGGCGAAAAACACAGAGAGCTAATCCCTTTTGCCCAAGAGAAGTCATGGAGGCAGTAAATGTCAAATGACCTGCCACATATCAAATTTTAGGTACGATGATGGTAGTATCTGTACTCCAAATCAAGACTGATAAAGGTTTATGATATGTGACCTTCCAAATGCCCAAAAAATAACTAGTAATACAGGTGGAAAAACATGTTGATAACCTAGCAATCTTACATAGTCACACAGTTTCAATATGGCAATATGCTGCTAATCAAGAGCCAAGCTGTATGGGTTCTCGTCCCACGCTATGATGCTTTTCCGTTCCCCTAGATCTTGGTACTGGGGCAGTGTCTGGAATAAACTGCATGTAAAGAACGACCGTCCTAATCACATTCTTTTGAAGAATATGGATTTTAAGGGAGAAAGGCGTATTTGATGTTTTCACTTCTTTTTGGCTCAAGCAGAATTAACTTTTGCTGCCCTTATAATTATGGATTGAGATTTTGAGATAAATCTGATGGTAAGGAACTGTTCCTGGTGCTTTAAGCAAATTAGTTGACAGGTTTTACACCTCCGTTCCTAAGTGACATACCTAAGTAACCGTGCTGACCTAATCTAAAAGTTAAAAGCAGCTCACTACCTTCAACCTTCTTTTAACTTTATCGGCCAAGTCATGATCCCTTATTTTACTTCCCCCTCAGCTCAATCATTGACATTCCCTAAACCATTTACCATTCTTGTGCGCCAGGATCGAAAGTTCTTCTTGGCAATGTGGGAGCGCCATGACATCTTTCGGCATCGCCCGATATCTTCCGGGTCGATGGTCCCATCGATTCCTTATAGTTGATGGAAATAAGGTATCGCAGAAGCATTATTCAGTAACTTCTTGGATGGTAATTCTTTGTTTATTAGGGTCTTTGGAAATTTGCATGCTTTCGCTTAGTCGAATCTTTAGTCGGCCCCTTTCCTTGCTTTCTCTGCTTGGTTCTTCCGTGCTCCCAGTCTATTCTAAATACCCTTCCTACATCAACTTTTTTTTATCTTTCTATCCCATAACAGACAAGCCAAATTCAAACAACCAGAGTACCAACAGTAATTGATTTTCTTTACTTCTTGGCCTATCATTCTTTAATTCCGCTTGATTTACTATATCTGATTGGGTTGAGGCCGTGAATACGGCTCACCTTTGCAGCCTACTTTACTTCTCTAAGTCGGCTTTCGTTTTGGTTCTGGTTGTTACTATATCTCCTTTTTGTCCTCCTGCGGCACTTGGCACAGTGATGACCGCATTACGGTAGTTTTCTGTGTTTTTTATACAAGATTCCGGACTATGATCTCTCTTACAGTCAGATGTGCTCTTGCACAACTGAATTTGATCTTACTTTTTGGGCGAATCATTGATGGTGTGGCCGCTGCCACAGCTATAAGCCTAACGCCTTCCATCGAATGGTATAGAAAATACTACTCCCCCTTCGTTCATGAAAATGCTGATACAGTCAAAGGTATGGAGACGATGGATCGTGGTCTGCCGTTTCCATCAGGTTGGGCACACCAGAGCAATGGGTCAATGTTTTACCGAACACTGTCAGCGCTGAAATCTGGGGGGTTGGACCTTATGGTTGTCAAAATGGTGGTATGTTATACTTCCCTATATCATGCTTTTGTTCTTTTGAGATATTTTCACTCTTGTGACCAGATGATGATACCTAGATCATCAATATTCAATCACAAACCTTATAAAACTTCATACCTTCAATGTCAAATCATGAAATAGATGTCATCCATTCAAATCATCTACTCATCTTCATTTACAATTTCATCATTCACAGCCCCATACCTTCAATTTCAAATCATAGTCAGGGCAACACTTCCCTTCGATCACCTCAATAATCAGGTCATAATTACTGAAACACTGTTCAAACCACCCACTCACTTGATTCCATTCCCCCAATGTTGTATGACAGTCTCCGAATTACTTTTCTTTATGACAACATTCATCCGACAGTATCCTTTCAATGCTAGATTATAGTGTTTGGCTCAAATTGCATCAGGCTTAATTATCTAAAACTTCGAGTTGGAGTAAAAATATAGGATTATATATGGCCAGATACTCCTCCAATCACTAATCTCCTGCCAGAATTCCCTGTTTTCGGGCTGCAGTCCGGAAGGAAGGTTATCTCGATTATTGACTCAATGCAGTACATTGAATCCATCTGGGGTATCAAACCTCATTAGATCATAAGTCATTATTAAAAATTCAAAAATTGTCGAATTTCGGATTCCTCTCCCTTTACTAGGTCAAGCTCAAATACCCTGCTTCGCTTAGATGCTAACTATAATTCAAAGCTTCGGAGTGCTCCACTAGCAGGGGCGCACTCTTTAATGCAAACCAATCGTCTACATGGAATTCTCTCTTGACATTGGACTCTTCGCCGATTTGGAATCTTGGTACAGGAAATTCACTATACTGGCCACCTTATGGAGATTATGGACTTGATAATCTTGCATTTGGGCCCGATGGCCCAACCATTCCTAACGCCACAATTGCAATGATTAATTCCACAGCGTATTGGGTAGGAAGCTTTGGTTTGGGTGCCAGTGTCGGAAACTATTCTTATATTACGCCAAATTCGACATACACACAATTAGAAAGTATGGGAGAAATTGTAGGGGCAGGCTATGGATACACTGCTGGCGCTGTGTATCGTGAGTATTTTAACTGTTCATAAATCTCTTAGTATAGTTTACTAACATCATTTAGAGCAAAAGGGAGAACCAATGTCGTTGACACTCGGTGGATATGATGAAAATCGATTCATACCTCATAATATTACGTTCACTCTCACACAGGATCCACCTGTCCCTCAAGCATTCGTCGAAAGTATCTTTGTGTCATCTTCCAATGGATCAAATACATCTATACAACTTGCTTCGACCGAGGACAATATCAGCGCGTTAATCGATAGCTCAACTCCTTACTTATGGTTTCCAGAAGCCGTCTGCGATCGATTTACAGATGCCCTAGGACTTACTTATAACGAGTCCTTGAACTTATATACCTTTGACGAGAACCCCAACCAGCATAATAACCTTTCGGACTCATCCACGACGACAACGTTTACTTTTAGATTTAAAGACACATCTGCGGACGCAGATGTTGTCGAAATTAATTTACCATATGCGGCTTTTGACTTGCAATTAAGCTACCCATACATTCCAAATACTGAATATGGAACGGATGAGGCATCGAAGTTTTACTTCCCGTTAGCTAGATCAGTAAATAGCAGTCAATATACTATCGGCCGAGCATTTTTACAAGAGGCATATATTATCACCTCCTACGAGGCCAATCAATTCTCCCTTCACCAAGCCGTTCATGTATCTGACACGTTAAATAACAAGAGCATTGTAGCTATACCAAGTGGAGGTGTTACCACGGGACAAGAAACTGGTACAGTGACATCCGGATTGAAGACTGAGGACGCTCGCTTATCCAAGGGCAAAATTGCTGGCATAGTTCTCAGTGTAGTCGGGACACTGGCTATTATGTTGGCTACGTTCTATTTTTCTTATCTTAAATACTATAAACCAAAAAAACTTGCCCCTAATTCTACAAATTCTACTTCTGAGTCCGGAGCTAGTGTTGACCCTCAACAGCTTGATAGCCCTTCAACGGCAGCAGATGTTTCAGAAACTCCTAACCACAATAATTCACCAGTTGGAATAAACTCAGTTATGGCTCAACCAACTGATATTAGCGCCGAAGTCCCACATCAACGTCTAGAAGTTGCAGCCGCGATTCCGGGGGAACTTTCAACAGGAGGCCCAGTTGAACTTCCTGCAGAACATCCGGCAGATCGCCCCTATGAAGCGTTTACGCTCGATACCTCTCCCACCGCCAGCCCTACCGTCAGCTCTCTCTCTACTTCACTATCGGGTTCACTACCATCAAATGCTGCTTTCACTACTAGTTATGCGGGGCCATCGCTGGAGCGAGTATCAGTTCCTGTAACTCCTATTCGCACCTCTATTGGGTCAGATCACGTATCGCGTGTGCCTTCCGAGAGACCATTACGCCCGGATGGTTTTGCTCCCACAGCCGAGATTCAATACCGCTTGAACCCTCCTCCTACATATACATATGCTCTTGCACGGCCTAATAACCACGCTTGTGCTGAAGAAATGCCTTCTGGTAATCAACTTCCAAACCAATTCGCTCCATCTACTGGAAACCGAGCCGCAGAGCCTAGTAACTACGTTTTCACCGGAGAAATGCCGTCTGATATCCACCCTCCGAATCCCCTTGACCCAAACACCAGAAATCGAGACGCACAAGTAAATGACTGGCGCCGCCGCGATATGGAAAGACAGGAACGCGATACCGAACTATATCTTCAGGCGTTAGCTCAAGATGAGAATGTTCGCGAAATCCAATTTCAGGCCCGCCGTCACGCTCACAGACAGGAACTTGAGAGAATGGAACGTCAAGGGATTGATCCTTTTAAATATCTCAACTGGGATGTGGGAGATCTCCAAGAACCTTTTCGATCCCTCTATCGAACTCATGTAGCGCATGGATCTTATAATTCAGTTCCCAGAGTACAAGGCCAGGAGAATATGGTTCGTGAACCAGCTGGAGGAGTTGATCCAAACTTTGCTACAGAAACTACTCCTCGTCACTTCTCCTTTGAAGAGGGAGATGATCTCTATAGTATTCCAAACTCGTAAATGTTTCCTTCGATTGCCAATGTTACATTCAGCAGTTTATGTCTCCTGTTGAGGTTATCAAGCTCTGGTGGATCTTATCAACAATTTGCAAAAATGAGAGCTCGCAATACATTTAAATAGTTTCTTTTGTACACGGCGGATAGCCACTGATCTACTTGAGTTTATGCTCGAGGATTGGACTGTCTACAACTATCTTGGCTCCCTGTTCAACATCAAGATTGTGTTAGGGCGTTTTCTTTCGCTTTTTCTTAACTATGGGCGTTTACTATCTCATATGGAGTTTGCGGAGGATAGAATACATGAGAATGGAGCTTACAATACGATCATGATGATGTAAAGATGCTCTGTTCAATTTTGAACAGAAAGTTAGTTTGGCAGAGGCGCTATAGCGTCGTATAATGCGCAATTCCCTCAAAAGTACATTCGGATGGGCCATTTTAAGTTCCTCTAGGTAGAGAATTATAATACTTTAAATACATTGTAAATATGCACAATACTCTGTACGAGACAATTGAAGCTTGATGGATGGCTCGATATATAGCAAATTATGATTGAAATGAGTTACTACATCATAGTGGATCCTTCCAAACAATAACTTAATTATATTTGTGAGATATTCATCAAGGTGGCTAGAGTTATATATCCTAATAAATAACGAATGAACAAAATATATACGCCTAGGCCATTATCAAACGAGAAGTTCTAATTTTAAGCTTGCATGAGATATTTGTAGACCAATATCCCTAAGCTGTCATAGTGCAATTGAACATCTCAAAGGCTTATTGTATATTCATGCAATATGTTCCAGCTTGATGATGATGAACTGCTAACCCAAGGCCACCCTCTTCATTGAGCCAGTGCTGCTTCATGTCAGACACAATTAGTGTCCGAACTGGAAATGAATGATTTTTCTATGAAGTTGGTGAGAGCTGTAGTCCGAAGACAATTAAGAAATCCTTTAAAACAGTTTCTCCTTTCACCACTCCCAAGTGATATCACATCGAATGCTTATCTTCTAGTACTGACTAGACTTTTTTCTGAAGATCTATGATATTTCGGTTTATCTCACCAGGTGTTCAGGAGATTATATCTACTAATGCATAGCTTGCAGATGTATAGGAAATATATGATAGCAAAAGACGACATTAATCTCAGATATATAGACAAAATAATACTGTAAATCAAACGCCGAATACTTTCAATGTGGACCCCTTGAATATGAGAGAAACTGAAGAACTTCCCATAAGCTCACTCATAGTTCTAGATTATGAGTCGAGAACATCTAGCTTGGAGTTTTTCATAAGATATCAAGACTAGGATGTTGAAGGTACTTTAGAAGAGAATTTTCTCATCCATGACTGAACCAATTCATACTTAAGCTTTGATTGACATCTAACTTCTAATATATGGCTTCAATCTAGAATATAAAACTCAGCTGCCCATGCCATTAAGCTAGAAGAGAAGAGACGAATACCTCTTTGAATAATCAACCAGAGACTTGAAATAAGAACAAACAAATGAAACTTTCGATGGACTACATAAGAGAACAATACGATGATTAGCGTACCCCATAGAGTTTCTTGGTGGGATGGTCCGAGAAACCTTAGAAAAAAACAATTAGATCAGAAGTATCTCCACGATATATTCCCAACCTCAAAACCTGAGTAACCTCTGACGAAAACTCCAAGTTTCACCAGTAACCCCATCAACCATCGCTTTCATGGTATTAAAAGTACAACCATCCCACTCCCGTCCGCACACATCATGCAATCCTCAAGCTCGCACCACAAAACTACTAATTGCATAGCCCAGCATTCTTTCTTAACGAAATATCAATCACACGATTTGTCGATCCCTCACGAATCCCCACCTCATTGGTATTTAAATGACTGCTGCCAACCATAACACAGCCACTCTGTCCTTCGCACAGCATTTATCAATATCTAGAAACACTAGGTGGCGAACTCCCATTCCCTCAAATTTCGCCATGAATCTTCATATGCATGTTCCCCCAAAATCTCCCCACGCTGGGCGCAAAGAAAATATGTCAAGAGACCAAGTGATCATGAGTTGAACAGCAATACATTACTTTACCTACCTACCCTACCTTGTAATATCCGAGCATAATAAACATTTCACCCACCAAGATTCCCTCGTCGATTTGTTGACTTGTTTCTTTACACACACCACAATTTCTATCAAAGGTAAATTTATACGTCATAAAATCCCCGCCATCAACCTCCTTCTCCGATTCGTCTAAGCGAGCTTGGGTCCTCCAGTCCTTTGTCGTCTACTCCAATAATATCTCATTCTTCATGTAACACAAAGCTACTCTTGTCTCGCCAAGTGCGTTACTTTTACCATTTGTGTGATGCAGCCAGTTATCATCCAATGAAATTCAAGTGCGCATTGAATGTATTCCCCTCAATTCATCGCCCGCATTGTTACGCGGCTGCATTGCAGCCATAACGCAGGAAAACCATGCGGAGATTTCTAGAACTTGCTGTCTAGCAAGCGTCAAAGAATACAAAGAATCGTGGCAAAACTTGTAATTGTGATAGAGCTCTGCTCTTATTCCTGCCGTCTCAGTGGAGGTTTCCGCACTGGCTCGTCATACCTGGAAGCTTTAAATAACAGTGGAGGAGTCGTCCTTCCTCTTAGCTTGCTGTTGCTCTTTGTGTTGATGTAATCAAGAATTAGCAATTAGCATTTTGATTCGAATAAACCAAGTTTGGTATTAAAATATTAAGCTTCCTCTGCATTTGCAGAACAGAAAATCAGAAACGAATTATATGAAGCTCCAGAAACGATAACAAGAAAAGTCGACCACATATATTTATTTTCACACGAGCGAAATACCGTCAAAATAAATATGGCTTCACCACAAGCACAAAGTTCGTTCTATCCCAGTCTTTAAAATCAAATAATTTCAACTGACATTCTTCTCCTATCTCTTCAGCCCACACCCCATCCCCCACCTCTCCAATCTCCTCAACCTCTCCTCTAGGCCTCACGCACAATGACCCTTTTGCAGCGCAACGCAAAGATCCCATAAACAACAACCCCTTCGCCTCCAAAGCCCAAGGCCCAATAAATATCCCCACTCCCACCTCTCCAAACGCGACATTGAACACACATTCAGGATCACCAAATCAAGATCGAAGATTAAGTTCTGATGAATGGGGTTCGTTGGTTTTCCCTCTTAATCGTCGTTCTTCCCATCCCAATTCCTCACCTCTGTTATTACCATCATTTCTCTCTTCATCACCTTCCCCTTTTACCTTACCCCATTCATCGCATCCCCCAACATCTAAATCTTCCCTGTCTTCTCCTCTCCTTTCCACTTCTTTCTCCTCTAAGTCTCCCCGCCAAGGTCGACAACAACACTAACACAACTTGACACCTTTTTTTCAGACGCTTCCAAAACACCTCCCTCCCGCTTTCAAAAACGTAAAGGTTCTATCTACGCCACGCCGAGTTCTCGGGATGGCCATGTCGATAAACATATTGATCGTGATGCCGTATTTCATGCAACGCACGCGGAGAAAGGATATGGGAGTATCTTCGGCTTGGGTGGGAGTCGCAATAAAGAGGGAGGAAACCAACCTGGAAGGAGAGTTAGCAAGAGCGACTGAGTGGATAGGAGAGAATGAGACAGTGGAAGTGGAAAGAGGATAGCAGAAATTCTGTTGGGGGTGGGTGACGAGGCGGCTGGTCCGGAGGACATGAAAAGAGACGGAATATAAGCAATAATGACATATGGATACCTAGTGTTGATGAATTATGTAAGGAACCCGACGGTGAATTTGCACAAGGAAGAAAGAAAAGTTGGAACCACAATTTGCATCATTCTGCGAAGCAACTGTTGATATTTCCATCGCCTGTAACTATGATACCAATAACATACATATACACATGCAGCCAACAATGGCCTGATCATATGTGAATCCAGTTGAAAACGCCGTCCTATGCATTTGAGAATCCGTAAAATCTCAAAATTCCCACTATGTCCAAACTCCCTTTGGTTAATGTTCCCGTATTTTGACCTCGCCTTCTAATGAACCTCGCTTAGCTACTCCCTCATTCATCATCCATGCCATCTATGTCAATAGCGTCAGGATTTTCAGTAACCATTATCGCTGGTTCCTTGATATTTCCTCCCTGAGGACCTGTGCTTGCCGGTACAAATCCGACAGGAGCTCTTGCCTCACGTTCTAATGCTGCCATTGCATCGGCAGCCTCTTCCCCATCCTCATCAGTTCTCGCCTGACTTCGAGCAAGAGCTTGAGAGGCGATGAAATTAACATCAGTATTGTATTGTGCTTGCACACTTCTCTTGATACGAAGCATCTCTTTGAATGTATCCTCATTGCCATGTTGAACCTCAAAAGCTTCCCATTTGGACCAGAATGTTGGACTTGTTCTAGGATCGCAGAACTGTGATGCATGTCCGTAGATCGCCCTTGCACGATCGATTTCACCCAATCGTTTCTCCATGTCGGCGAACTTTAAACACATATCTCTAGCATCTTTGTCTGGTAAAGCCGCAATAGCTCTTTCGTAAATTGGTCGCGTTGAAGGTAGACCAAAATTCGACGCTGACTTGGTGATATAGAAGTTAAACATATCTGCACGATCTTCATCAGAGACAGCCCGGGTTGCTCTCTCGTAAATTCTCATCGCATGTCTTGCTAAACCCCGCTCCTCCTCTAGGTTTCCATACATAAGATACAGTACTTTGGCAAATCTTGGTGGACATCCTTCGACTGCTTGCTCGAATAAATCCCGAAGTCGTTCAATACCAATTTTTCGATCAACTGCCTTGGTCAAGTACAAATTCCAAAGTTCGAACGCTACCGGATAGCTGAACAAATCAAGCCCTCTTTCGTAGATTTTGAAAGACTCCTCGAAATATTTGTTCTCTTCCAGTAAGTTAGCGTAATTGACAACAGTTTGTGGCGTCGCGATTCGAAGTTCGAAAATTCGTTCGTATATCTTCTTGGTCTCTTCCAAGGTACTAACACTCTCCACTAAGTCTACATAAAAACTCCACAACTTCCAGCTCTTGTGAACTCTCTGCTGAGGCGAAAGGGTTTCGTCAAAATAGTCAACATTAGATCGTTTCGGTGCTTGAACTGCCTTTGCCATAATCTTGACGGCTTCATCGAAATTTTCGTTTCGCAATTCCATCTCCGCCCACTCAATCCAAGTGTCCGCAAGTTCTGCCACAGACTTGAATGGGACTTTCACGGCCTTCTCGAAAATAACACGGGCATTACGTAAATCCCTACCCTCCTCGTAGAACTTGGCATAATTTGACCATAACTCGTGGAACTGTCCGACGGCTTTCTTCGGCTGAATAGCAGCAATCGCATCGGTGTATGCTTTAACCACTTCAACTTTATTGTCCCCCCACAGAGAAATGCGTTTCATCCATTCAGGGACACTGCTGGGGTTCTGCCGTAATAAAACGTCATTCAGTAAAAATGGTCGGCGATCCATGAGTTGTTCGAATCTCATCATCCGAATATCCAAATCAAAATCGGCATTTTCATCCACTATACCTTTTTCCGATCGAACCGCAGCAGCTTCCATCAGAACTCCGGTAATTGATTCCTCGAACTCGGCGTAGGAATCGAATATTAACGTAAAATCTCGAACGGTCATGACTGTCGTAATGCCTTCTTCGAAGATATCTCGTGCCCGTTCAAAACTACCCCGAGTAATCCAGTATGTCGCTAAACCAGACCATAATTTCCCTCTTTGATCGGCAAATCTATCAATGCCACTTCGAATGATTTTCTCAACATCAATTCCAATTTCATCTCCAGTTTCGACTTCCTTGGCATGCTCAACAAGAAGATCTACCATCTCACTCCATAATTGGTAATGTCCCTTTCCGTGTTTGCTCCGGAACTTTGGGTTATTAAGGATATCCATATATTTCTTAACTGCCTCTGTATAGAGCTTCATCTCAATTAATAGTTCAATAAAATCTTCGGCATCCTCTGGATGAATTTGCATGTAGCGTCGCCATATCTTGACGGCTGTAGAGCCGGACGCTGAATTTGCAAAGGGACGGTAGAGGGCCCATATTCTATTATGCTGCGTGATAGGTAAAGCTCGAAGCGCTCGATCGAAGGCCTGGCGCGTGAGAGTAACGAGGGGTTGGAGCATCAAGAATTGAAGATACATTTCCCAGATTTTCGGCATCTTGTTCAATAGAATCAAGGCTCTTTCGTATAGCGCGTTGACTTTGGCATATTCGGAGGCAAAGACTGCAGGATTGAGCTTTCCCAAGTGCTTCATTCGTAATGTAAGGTACTACATCTAGTCAGCGGATGTTGAAGCGGGGTTTGCGCGCATAGATGTATACCATTTTCCATAACTTATAAGATCTTGGTAATTGTAAACAAGCTCGTTCCAAAACGAAAGCTTGCTCAAGTTGGGTCCCATGTTGAAATTTAAACTCAATGTATGCCAACCAAGGTTTCGTACTGCCCGGATCGCGCAGGATATCCTGTTCATAAATGGTGTCTTCTTCGGACTATAATTCGTTAGTAGACAGGATCATTCAACGAAGGTTGTGATTTTCTGAGTGTATTAACGTACAATAAGATATAAATCTGGCTTTCCTCGAATTGATAAGGTTAAAGCTGATTTTACTTCGGGGACGCTGGGAGCAGCCATGATAGGGAGCAACTCTCCAGGCATTCTCTGCCTGGGAAACAGAGAATGCGATCAGTCCGAAATGAAGAGATATTGGGATAAGCGTCTTAAAAGACGTCGAGAATGTTGGGTTGTTCTTGTCTGGTCAATCGTTCGACCTCTTTTTTTTCTACCAACAATCAACCGACTTTTAACTTAATGATCCTACAGGGTCCATTAGCACTAGGTACGGAAGGCTACATGTGAGTATGTAAGCACGGAAATATGAACCTTTACTACCGATAGGAATAAGGAACAAGTGAAGGAAGAGACAAGAGATTTGAAACATATGACATCCTTGAGAAGCAGATGAACAGGCAAGAAGACCAATTGAACAGCTTCAAAGATAAAGATGTCTGTCTAGTGAATGATAATATCTTTCCTGACCGGAGTCCGAAAATTGAGATCTGCTTGAATCACGTGGAAGATAATTAACATGCAACAAGCAGCGCATCTGAAAAGCGCTAAGTTCACACCCCAAGAGCTTGGACTTGGACTGGCAGTTGCAATCTTGAAGTGGGAGAGCTTAATCAACAACTTCTTATCAGCCTTCTCCTCCTCCTACAACAACGTCCCATACTTTGAGAGTTCGACTTGATTTAAGATCGATTGAGAGGATTTGAGTTCACAGGAATATCTCTTCATCAATCCTTTGTCAAGAGGAAAGACCGTCAAAATGTCTGGAGCCACGGTAAGACAAAGCAACCAATTTCATAGATTTATATATCTTCATAACTAACAAACATATCATAGAATCGAGAAGCTGTTTTCCCAACACGGCAGTCCTTAGGATTGATGAAATCAAAATTGAAGGGAGCACAAACTGGTCATGATCTATTAAAGAGAAAGAGTGAAGCTTTAACCAAGTATGTTTAATCCAAATCCAACCTGTTTCCCATGCTAACTCTCATTGCGCAGACGTTTCCGAGGTAATTACTCTGCGGTTGCCGACGATATTCTCTTACAATTCCTAACTACTTCCCAGAAATCACTCGCCGAATCGATGAAGCCAAACGAAAGATGGGCCGAGTAATGCAGATAGCCGCCTTTTCTCTAGCAGAAGTAACCTACGCAGTAGGAGGAGATATTGGTTACCAAGTACAAGAGTCCGCGAAATCGGCACGATTCCGTGTACGGACGAAGCAAGAGAATGTATCGGGTGTATTTTTACCAGCATTTGAGAGCTATACGACGGAAGGCAATAACGATTTTGGTCTGACGGGTTTGGGAAAGGGTGGTCAACAGGTACAGAGGTGTAGGGAGACCTATGCGAGGGCTGTGGAAACCCTGGTGGAATTGGCGAGTTTACAGGTATGCTTGAGAAAGGTTCAGTAGGGATGTTGGGTACAGTAGGGCTGACATGTTGTGGCTAGACTGCTTTTGTCATTCTGGATGAGGTTATCAAGGTTGTGAATAGGAGAGGTAAGTTTTACCCATTCTTTGAAGAACATAACATAACATATACTAATGTGATACAGTAAACGCAATGTCAGTCTTCTATCACCTTTGGCCCTCCAACTTCATACTAACTGCGCAACAGTGAACATGTGATCATCCCACGTACGGAAAACACTATCAAATATATCAACTCTGAGCTCGATGAGTTGGACAGAGAAGAATTCTTCCGATTGAAGAAAGTTCAAAACAAGAAACAGAGAGATACAGCCGCCCAAGATGCAGAAATGAAGGCGAAGAAAGAAGCAGCAGCAGAGAAAGACAAGGCCAGTGGTAGTGATAAGGAGAATCCTACTCATACTGGAGACATTCTGGGTGATGAGGAAGATGAAGATGTTATTTTCTGATGCCTCAAGAAAGCCATTTTACTTGTTTTTAATTTTAGCAACCGGGTGCTCACCAACTCGAATAAATGTCATGTAGTATTAGCGGATACCATAATTAAGATTGAGCATTGGTGTTTCTAGCTTAGCTATACTTATCTGTGAAAAGCAATCCTCAAAGCATATCCATCCATAGCTGCAATAACTTTTCATACAATGAAACAAGCATCTGAAAGCTTTATATCTTCCTATTTTCATGCCCAACAACATCTGCCCATAACTTACTGTCTTTGATAAGTAACCTTAATAACCTTCTGCTCATCACCCAACGTCATACCCGCCGTATTCTCCTTCGCGCCAATACTTCCCGTCTCAGTCTCATACTCAACAAACGCAATACCCTTTCTTCCCGGCACCAATCTCACCTCCCTAAAGCCCTCAAATCGTCCAAAGATACTCGTCAACATATCAACATCATATTCTTCAGGTAGATTTTGCACAAAGAGAATCTTGTTAGGAGGTAAGTACTCATCAGGTACGACGGCTGCAGCAGCAGGATTGGAAGATTTGAGTCCAGCGCCTCTGGTGGCTTTGATGGGTCGAGCTGCGAGATCTGCTGGGTTGGCGAGCGGTGCTCCGGCGCTGGGTCGTTTGAGTGTATTGGTTGAAGCGAGCTCCGCGGCCTTTTTCTTGTCTAGATGGAGAAAGGATATTATTAGCTTTGCCATTTCTTGATAACCCATCCCCCTCTTCCAAATATCCATCACAATGGCTCATGAGCAACAAAATAAACTCACCCTTCTCCGCCAACCTCCTCCTCTTATGAACCTCATATTCCTCCTCACCCCCCTCCCTCTTCACACTAGCATCACTCCTCGTCTTCGCATAGGCAATCCTCATTTCCTTTCCAAAAAGTTCAAAGCCCTGAATATCCTCGATGGCCTTCGTAGCACTCTCTACATTTTCAAAAACAATAAAGGCCTGGCCCTTGGCTTTCAAATTCGTCTTTGCGATAATTTCAAGAATGGTGCCGTATTCCGAGAAGAGTTCTGTGAGGGCTTCGATCAGCGCGGGGATTTTGACCGTTTCTTCAAGGTTGTTGATGTAGAGTCTAGATGTGTTAGTTTCTTTTTTGGCATGCGGGGGGCTAGGACGTGTCGGGGTGCAATGACACGTACGTAGCGTTTGGTGGTGGTGAGCCACTGGGTAGGTTGGTGGTAGACATGGTGGTGAGTTCTTTTTGTGGTTGAGAAAAGGTTGTTGCTTCGACTTGGAGCTCAGCTGAGGTTACTGTTAATTTTGGTGCCTTGCGACAGAGAATTGTACCAAGGCACCAATCCCAATTTTATCCCCGGTGAGCTTAGACTCCAAAGTATTAATTGAAAAGAACTGCATACTTACAGTAAATAGTTCTAATGCAAGAGATTCATGGACACAATTTTCTAAAGTATACCTTTCTGTCAAATATCAACAAGAAGTTCACTTGAGTATCTATCATCATGTTTGCTCCTAAGTACGAAGTAGCACGGGTACCCTCGAATATTGTCATTGGCATACCATTCTCATTCATTGCAGTGAAAACCTGGATGAAAGAATTTAAATGAGTGTTGTTTTTGATAGTTATAACAGTACTCTATTGATATTACATAGATACGGGGGTACCGTACAACAAAGGTATTCTATGATACATCATTAAGTCATGCCTATAATCATAGCCATCATCCATCATGACCAGCGATTCAGCCAAGTTCCTTTCAGAAAGATCATGACCAACTGTTCTTGACCACATTGCTTCAGAAGCGCAGCGTTAATGCCTTTCAACAATACCACTGACAGCCTCATCATCATCCGAATTCAAAGGCGAACTCGAAGATGCTCGCTTCTTTGGCCTACCATTCTTTTCATCTTCCCATCTTTTTGCCACAGTCTGAACCCATTTCCACATCTTCTTCACTGATTCCTCATCAAGATCAACAAAAGATTTCATGGTTGAAGAAACCTGTCTTGTTCTCAAAAGTCCAAATGGTGGAGCCTGTTTCACTGTGGAATCCTCTTTGATCTCTCTTCCCATAGCTTTCCAAAAGCCGAGTAATGGCCTTGCCGGATGATCGTCTGGTAATCCTTCGGGACTTGGCAACTCTGCATGTAGCAGCCAATCTCCAAATTCTTCTGTCTTCTCCTGGCCAATCCATTTCAATAAGTGCGTCCATGTCAAGTTTGAGTTGTTGACTAGATGAAATACATTTGCTTCGTGTAGTGCTGTTAGAGGCTGTAAAGGGTATGGAAGAGTTTTTTGCAAGGCAATTTCAACAATTGCCGCAGCTGCTATATCAACTGGAAGCCACGAAAGCCGCATAGGGAGTTCTGGTAGAGAATTTAGACATCCCGGGACTCCGGTACTTAGCATTAGTGGCCATGCTTCTTTTTCATTCCAGGTTCCATTGACGGTATTGCCGCATAATTGGCCAATCCTGACTATACTAATATTTGCTCTTGTCTTTTGACATGCCAAAGAGCAGATCGCTTCGGCAACCCACTTACTCTTCGCGTAGCCCAAAGATCCAGCATGCAAAGGATCCCGGTCTATACTTTCTATGACAGTATTCTCATTGTTGCTGGCTTCGGCCACGCTTGCTATGGATGAACAGAAGACCATGTGCTTTGGTCTTTCACCAGACAGAGAGAAATTTATCAGATTGCGAAGTCCTTGAAATTGCTCGGAGAAATCTCTCAAAGGAATGGAGAAATTCACTTCCCAGGCTGCCTGTAATTTGGATTTAGTAACTGCGTCAATCAGATGCCTAGCTTGGGAGGGGAGTTTACATGAATAATTGTAGTTACATGCTTGCGAAGATCAACCAATATATCTCTCGAAAGACCGAACTCAATTTGATCCAACTTCGCAGCTCTGCATTCAAAGCTTGTGGTAGTGGATACTAGATTTTGATATATATCGTGATAGCGCAGCGCTTCTTCTACTCTATCAAGTGCTTCTTTGTCATTTTTGGCTCGAACGAGGCAAACAATCCGAAGTGCCTTGTGACTTGACAATATAGATCGCAACAAGCTGACGATGTTCACGCCAAGGCTACCAGTGACTCCAGTTATGATCTGGGAATTTGATTAGTAATTTTTTTCAGTGTAGATTTAAGTATACCAATGGATTGGATCCTTACTATGGTTTCTTTGAGATCCTCTGTGAATGTGATACATGCCTCCGTTGTCTCATCCGTCAACGACTTGCCAAATTGTTTGACAATGCTGTTCATCCGTTGAACTTCGTTCTCGTCATCATTCAGAATGGCTCCATTTTGAGAAGCTTTGATGTAATCGGTAAGTCTAGTCATTCGTATTAGCTTCTTTCTTACTGCTATTACCAAGTTTCGTCATCTTGCGAAAGCTTGATTGAGCGCTTGAATGTCGAGAAATGACATGCAAACAAGTACTACCCATCACCGGCAATGTAATTTTTGAAGATTTGACGAACCCAGTGATAATGCAAAGGCTGATGGAGTACTTACGCTCTGACACTTCCACATTGGTATACCAAGTTCCATGGAAAGGGCTTGGCGTCTGACGCGCTGGAGAATGCCTACAATTTTATCAGCATCAAGATATACCGTTCAAGAATAGGTGCCTGGTACAGAATTGAGATGCGATCGGATTCGTGTCGCCTGCACGGAATCAATATGGTGAGCCCGGAAGTCTGAGTCATATTGCAGCTCTGTAGTGGCACCAATAGCTGTCTTGACGATGTCCATTACAATTTCCAATGAGACTTCACCGTTGTATTCTGCCGTAACACTTTTGTAGGCATCTTTGATATCGGCATCATAGTATGTCTCGGCCGCTTGCCTTTTTATCGTTCCTTTCGCGGTTTTTGCCAAGAAGACGGTATGCGGCTTTATGATTAGCATGTCTTTAAAGATTTTCGCATGAGTTGGGCCATTGTTGTTCAAGCTTTCAATATAAGGCCAAATTGTATCCCTGACTTCCTCATTGCTCATACAGAGAGCTTTACGCGACTTGATAATTATTACTCCGGGGTACATCTGTCTATTACCGAATATAAATGCATCTTGTACCAGGGGAAATCTCTTGAATGCCTCTTCAGTGCAAACAGGATCGAATTTCTTCCCAGTTGAAAGAGTAATTTGGGTATCTTTTCTACCCACGTGTTTCCATGCATTCCTGATTAAAGGATGTGGCTCAAACAAATCACTCGTTGCGAAGCTCCCGTCGGGTCGATTGCACTTTGGCAACTGTGGCCAACCCTTTGTGACCACCAACTCGAATCTGGCGGAACCATCAGGCAGTGGTTCAAATTTGAGATAACGAAGACCCTCCGGAACTCTGAAATATTGCCATTCACGATCCGTTTCGTAATGGCGGTGAGACGAAAGAAGAAATGAACACTCTGCACTACCGAATCGAGAAGTAAGGTTGATTCCCTCGGAGACGAGAAAGTCTCCATCTTCTTTGGGCATGCTAGCTCCACCTACACCCACAATTTTCATCGTTCGAAGAAATGCAAGTCCTTTCGCGGATCTAGAAAGCATTTGAGCTATCATTGGAACACAAGAGAAGTACATCAATTCTGGACCGGATTTGGGTAATCCACGTAATCTACGTATAAAGAATTCATAATTCTCTTGTGCTTGTGAGAAACATTCAATGATTGTCTCGGAGGTAAGTGGATGGCCGTCATTAGGAGCAAGGCAGATTGTTGATAAACTAGTCCAAGCACGTAAACAATCCGCGATACCGCCAGTGTAGAGAGGTGTTGTGGTGAAGGTCAATGTATTTCGATCGTTTAATATTGGCAATGCTCCGCATGCAGCATGATGAGAGTAGGGGACGGGCTTCGGAAGGCCCGAGGTGCCAGACGTATGGTGATGGTAAGCTGTGCTTTCTCCTGTAACCTTACGGAGTGGTATACCTTGATTTCGAGGAGTATTCTCAAGGCTTGAAAAAACATCCATAATGTTTGATATCGAGTATCCTCGCATTTTAAATGGAGGATTGCATGATATCATGTAATTCGAAGCTTCATAATACTCTTCTCGGAGGGTTAAGTCGTAAAACACGATATCAATGTTACATTGTTTGCACAGATGCTGAACATTTTCCTCGCTACATGATGGCCTATAATGTGTCAATAGTCACCATTTGATGGTCGAATCAACTGACAGTGTAATATCGAGATTGAAGGCATTTGATACTTACATGATGATCATAACGGATACTCCTAATCTCATCAATGCCAACCACATGAAGAGAAATCCCAGATCACTTCTACCCATAAGACCAACACACCTAGAATGTTTTGAATCTATGTCAGTCGTACCTTTGATGACGGCTGCCTTTGTTGTCTCTGGAAGCCCTATAGTCCGCGCGAGTCGCAATGAACAATCCTGCAATCTTCGAAAATTGTAAAAATGAAACTTCCATTTTTCAGATTCACTGGATGTTGAGGGGGTTTTCCGGTCGCTAAATACTGCCCCTTCATCGGATGGTAACCCCGCAGTTGAACCCTTTCTTGGTCCATCCCTATCAAGAGCATTTTCGGGAATTGCTATGGCTAATTGGTCTCCATTGTGTTCAGCTTGGTAATCGAGGAAATCGTTGATCGTGTCATATTGATCGATTGAAGGAGTTAGGTTTTTAATTTCAGCTTCACCCAAAGTACAAATGAAGTGATTAAGATCGGTGGGAGGAACAGCACCCATTTTGAATAAAGATGAGATACCCAAAAATGTCGATGTAACAGTTCAGAAAGAGTTCAAGAGGAGTTGCTCTACATAGCGCTCGGAAGTATGAGATTGGAAGAAGGAACCTCACGGCACTGACTGGAGGGGAAACTTCATCTCACTGATCCCAATTGTCACTTACTACCAAGATAACCTAGAAAGGTAGCTACTATGAGCCAAATCTTGATTGGCAACTTCTTCATTTGTTAATCTTATAAGCTCTTGCTTGTCACATTTTCCAAGATTTGAGAGGGACTAGATGCGGAATCTAATGATAGGCTGAGGACATATGAAGTAACCTTTGTTTACTCCAAAATGCAAGCGTCATGATTACTCAGTAGCGGCGGGAACGTAGATATCAACGAAGGGTAGCATGAGAGGAACGTTGGGAATATAGCCTTTCCACCTTTCTAGGTGAGCAGTGTAACTATACACCCATTGATACAGAATTATTCGCCGCCGATGTAAAAAGATGTGAATTTTTTAAAACGGGTTTGTCGACAAAAAAATATAATAGACATCCTTTGAGAAGAGAAGCTAGGACGAAATAATTATCACGTGACATTATAGAATACTGCGGCTAGTCATTGCAACCTTTGCGCACTCAATCCTCGAACGCGTGAGTGTGGCTTCTTTTTGGTTTATTCAACCTTTGTGAACTCAACTTGCATGTATACTTCTCGACAGCTTCGATAAAACTCGAGATCACTATCTTTTCATACAAAGGTACGCGACATATCACTGTTACTAATGGATGGCTGGGATCTCTGATGCAGAGTTTTGAAGCTCCCTCGGAAAGCTTGGGAAAAATGTAGCCTCGCGATTTCGTAGATGTTTTATTTCTATCTGATCACTGAATACATTCACCATCTGATTCAAGCTGAATCGGCTTCATTTCATGAAGACCACCAAAATCACCTCTGTTTGGATTTCTCTCCTATTAATTGGCACGTGATCATATTTTGTTCTATACGCGAGCATTGCAACCTACAAGTGTTTGGTCTTTCTACCGCTTCTACACACACGAGGGGTATCGAGCTTTACCGTATGGCGATACTTGATCCTTTTCATCATAATCCACATATAATCCCTTGTCATATCACATCCACTGCCTTCACAACTAAACATTCAACAGACTTTCTCGGTAATATTTCAGCAAAAGTGTTCTTCAAGTTGAACCATTCTCCATCATGCCTTACAACAATGCTGCAATTCCTCCTCGTCACGAGGCAACAGGAACAACCCAATTACCCCGTAAGTTTCATTCCGACTCAAGCCTCCTCTTCATCAACTAATATGTACCAGTATCACGTATCAAGAAGATTATCGGGACCGATCAAGACATTAATATGTGTTCTAACAATGCCGCATTTGTCATTACTCTAGCCACCGTATGTTTTCCATGCTTCTCTGATATTCTACATACAAAAGCTAAGCATACACAAGGAAATGTTCATTCAATACATGGCCGAATCAGGTCACAATGTCGTCAAGTCTGAACGCAAACCTCGCCGCAACATCCAATATCGTGATCTTTGTAAGTTGCACTTATATTCAATCCCATCATCATGTTCACTATCTACCACTCAATTACTTTTCCATCACGAAGCTGCCCTTCATCCCACAATCCCCACTAACACTCACCTTAGCCTCCGCCGTCTCCCACATCGACAACCTCGAATTCCTCAGCGACATCATCCCACGCACCGTCCCACTCAAAATCGTAAAAGCCCGAGCCCACACAGCCAACACCCTCATGCAAGCCCAACCCACCAACCCACCCACCTCCCACCCCGCTCCACCCCCACCAAATCCCCACGCCGGCCCCTCAACCACCCACGCCGGCCCCTCAGGTACAAACACCTTTCCCCCACCCATCGACACGGCACCACCCCGCGTTTCCGTCTCGGGCCTCCTAGACTCCGCATCCGCATCCCCTCCCACTTCCACTCCCCCTCCAGCTCTCAACCAAATCCAACCTCAAACCCAGACCCAGCCTCAGACTCAACCCCATCCAAACACCATCCCCATAATCCACACCAATGGCTTCACTCCCGCCAACGGCTTTACCCCTGCCAACAAACCCCAGAAACAACAACAACAGCAGCAACAGCGAAGAACCAGTTCCGGTACAACTACAGGCACGAGCGCCGAAGAAGAAGATCCCGATGCGCAATTGAGGATGGAGAGTCAAGCTAATAGTGATGAGCAGGATGATGTGGAGATGAGTTAGAGCGGTGGTGTTATCTGCATTTAATCGAAGATTTTAATTTCGGCAAGGGAGGCGGGATGTTTGGGCCGGAATGAAGAAATAGGGAAATTGTTCTGTAAAGAGGTGTTAGTTGCTTAGTTGCGCGTGTGGTTGGGAGTCTGTATCCATGTATCATAGATATCACATTGCATTGCATTACAAAACCGGAATCAAAATTTGAAATATCAGGGGCCAAAGATGATCTGGATTTAGCAATAAGCTTTTCTTTTTGCGCGCAATACCATGTCGTCCGTTCAATTCCATCACATACATAAACAGCATCATCTCGCCAGAAACGCCCAGTGATATGCAACCTATATGGGAGTACTTTTCTCTCTTTCCTTTTCCGTTCGATATTTCATGATATGATATCATCTCGTCTCATGTCCTCTCATCCCAACCAGACCTGAAGCGCTTCTTATGCATCGATTATAGCCCCTCGTTGATAGCACCAACCTGCAATTTTATTCTTTCCTCACTCTTTTTCTTCATTCCTCCATGGGATCATCGCCCTGCGCGGCAACGGGAACCCTTCCTTCATTCAACTCTTTCTCTAATTTAATAATCTCCTGCAAACTCTTTGCATTCTTGATTAATTCTTCGACCTTCTTTCGTTCTTTATCGGTAAGCTTGACGCGGTAGGATTTAGATGTTGAGGATGCGGATGCGCCATTGGCCGTGCTAGTTGTGTCGAATGTGCGAGATTTAATGCCCATGATCTGGAGGAAATATGTTAGTAAAGTGATATGAGGGGAGAGGAGGATGAAGGGATATGTACCTTTGATGCAAGAGCGGATGGTTCTGCAGATGTACCGAACAGTTCTTGCGCTCTTTCTCGCTCTGCAGCCTTGACTTTCTTATAATCCAGAAATCTCACATTTGGACATCGGAAGAGGACCCATTCTCTATAATGCTATATCCCGATTTATCAATTAGCCTCATTCATTTCACTTCATTTCACCAAACAACGTTAATCTCCTCCTCATTCCACAGGACAAAACAAAAATGACCCACCTCCTTCCTAGTCACAGGATTCTCCATCAAAACTAAACTCGTCAACCTCGCACACCCAGCTAATGCATCTAGATCTGCCAACTCTGCCACATTATTACTTGTCAAAACCAACGTCGTCAAATTTGGTAATGGTTTCGACAATGTTGGTGAGATACTGGAGACGCGATTGCGAGCTAGTAGAAGGGTTCTTAGACGTGGACTAAGTGGGAAGTTGCCCAGAACTTGGATATCATTGTCTGTGAAATCAATTGCGTCGTGCGGCTATTTTTTTGTCAGTTTTCCATCTTGCGAGCTTGTGAGCCGGAGTCAGAGTCAAAGTAAAGCCAGAAGGCGAGCACGAGATCGCCTGTTTTTTCTTCTCTCTCCCTCCTGTCCCAATCAATCACCAAACCACCAAAACCAAGAAATAAGAAACCAAAAAAACTCACCCCCGCAACCCCCAAATTCTCCACCGCCGGAATCTTATGACCTGCATATCCCCAAAAACACCAGTATCAACTCAGCTCTTTTCAAAAGTGTAGCATTGGGACTCTGTTCTTAACAGAAATGTATAATTACGCACCTCGAAGATCTAATTCGCGTTCCTTGAGCGGGTTGAGGTAGGAGAGGGAGGATTGGATTAGGTCCGCTGTGAGACGCATGTTTGTTTACTTGTGAGGTTGTTTGTTTGCGAAATTAGGAGGAGATGCGAATAGGTGAGGGTGTGTGTGAAGGTTGTGAGGTGGGTGGATGAGGTCGCAAGGCTGACATCTTGAATCCTCACAATCTCGAAATTATTTTGGTGAGCTAAGCTTTGATTTCGCGCTAACCATTTTTGATTGTCAGCCTTTTCGAGTTTGGAGACATAAATTATTGTTCATCTAGATTATATCATGAATATTTACCAGGATTACATTATAACGATTCATTACTATTGTCTAATAGATCCAAGAGCTCATCGCTCAGTCTATGTATACCACTCATCTCAAAATTACAATAACCCCATTTCCCATCCTCAATCTCAAGGATTTGTTTACCACCATGTCCATTCCCTTCATAACTCCTATCCTTCATATATTCTCACAGTCCCTCTCAATTCACTGAAAGACAAAGATAACGCCTCCTCTATCAACACTAACCATCATCCCGTAAGGACTCTCTAACAACGCCACATCCAAAATTGAATCCAAATGCGCCCTCAATAATTTCTGTCCTTGTAACGAAATAACCGTACTCCTTGGCGCCTTTGCACCTCCTTTACTACTCCCCTCTGCTCTACCTCCATCATTGCCTCTATCTCTTGTTCCAGCATTAGGGGCTGTTGGGGTTTGTCTGGGAACTCGCTCGTTGTTCAATGTAAGTATTGGTGTAGGATGTGAGCTAGCGTAAGACGGTTTGAGCTCATCAGTCTCTAAACCACTCACAACCATTGAACTTTCAACGCGCGATAGATCCCAGAAACGGATCTTCCGGTCCGAACCACCAGTGATAAGGAAACCATATTTGACATCACGATTATCATCATTGGCATCAGTGCCAGTAATCATGGCACGAATACCATAATTTGAGGCAGCGGCTGTTGGCTCAAGAGCTCCTGCAAAACGACCAAGCATACCTTCTGGACGATCCTCATCAACAGGCCAAGGTTCATAATTCTTTGGTGCCTCTCGACTTGACCCAGATCGATATACTTCTCGACATTGCGTCTTTTCGACATCCCAGACAGTGACTTCTCCTTGTCCACTACCACCAGCAACACAAACCCATCTTCCTCGGCCTCTGGTAGGATGAATACGAATTCTGTATATCGATGTGGCTCCTGGTACACCCCAAGCCTTTAGACGAACCTTGAACCGTAGATCCCATAGATCCAAGATACCATGGGAAGTTCCAAGTAGTAACCAGCTACGTTTTTTATCGATACAGAAACATGTAGGAGTGCCATGGTGCACAGGGTTCTCTAGAGTATAGAGAATCGTCATGGCTCTTAAATCAATAGCCAACACCCTTGAACGATTTGTGGCAATAAGCAAAACAGAATTCGTTTCTAGTTTAAAATGCTCCGCCCAGAGAGCAAATTCGTTTTTCGGGAGCTGATATTCACGCAAAAGGCGAAGTTTCCCATATCTTCCCACTCCACCACTTTGTATGCAATCAACTTTGACTACGTTGATACTTCCATCACTTCCACAGCTGACAAAAGAGTGTGTGTGCTCCACAAAACATAATGCAGTAACTTTGGCATCGTTTGCATGTTTATGTGTTTGTCTGGATCGATGAGCGATATTCCGTTCAAGTCTGCCAGTATCCCAGATTTTCACACAACCATCATCTCCACCAGTGAGGAAGAAAACATGATCTGGAGCAACAGCAATATGATGTATTGGTCCAACATGCTCAGCAAAAGTAGCAACAAGTGTACCTTCAGGTCTCCATGGTTTGTCCGCAGCTTGGTTATTATTTCTACTAATAGCTCGGCGCCGACTCGAAGGGGCGATCATAGGTCCAAATTCTGCAATATCATTGGGGTAATTGTCCACATACATCGCATCCAGCATTTTGAGTATGTTTGGATCATTACCTGAATACGTATGAGCTGCTCTGAATCGAATTTCGTTTTTCGCTGAGCTGTCCTGATCTTTTGCCAAGCTTATCGGTAAAGGTGGAGATGTGAATTGTGTGAAAGGTCCTTCAACCTTACCAAAAGCATTTGTTGAAGTAGTACCTGTCTCGGGAACACTTTTTCCCGGTTCTTTACGATTCATGAGAGTCATCGCAGAAGATTTATGGTGAATACTACGAACAGTATCTCCTGACTTGATAGATGTAGCTTCCAACAGTGACGCTGTTCCATCGTCACTCATTTGACCAGTTGTGTCCGAACTTCCAGGGCGTACTAAAGATCCTTTTCGTGGCGTTGAAGAGGACCTAGGTGTCGAGGAATCCGAAGGGGATAGGAATGCTGGTGATAACGTTGGAGAGTGTGGCTCCAATCCGTTACTCGTAATTGGTAGGCTGGCTTTCGATTTATGTCTATTCATCGCAGAGAGTTTTCTCTTGGCGATGGGATCATCGATGGTCATGGAAGCATCTAGTAAAGCATCAGTAATGGAGTGCTGTTCCCCATTGCCCTCTAAGCCATTACTAATTTTGCGTGGTGGTTCTTCTGTAATCTGTTCATCAAACATTACTGTCTGTGGTGTGATATTGAGGCTTCGAAGGTTGATGACGTTATTTAGATAGGATGGATGTGTTGAACCTTCTCTAGCTTTTGAAGGTGCAAGACGCCATATATATTCTCTCAAGGCAAGTAACTTTGCTTCATCGTCGTGGCTCATTCCTATATTTCGGAGTTTGACCAACCATTGTTCATCTTCTTCATTCTTTGGTATTCTGTGCAAAGGGTTATGACCAGACTCTTTTGATGAGATAGTCGGTACAAAACTGCTCGAGCTGAAAGAAAACGTTCGTAACTGATTGACAGGTTTCCAAAATATGCCTCTATCTACTTTCAGAGCCCAGTTAATAGACATATCAAGAACTGCTCTCGATAGTGGTTTCTTGAGTGCATCAAGCAAAGCTAATTCTGAGTAATCGTTAACTCCAGTCTTGAGATATGGTCGAATGAGCGGTAAGATAATGCATAGATTGTCGGCACTGGACAAGAAAATAGTTGCCGATGAAATGAAATTCACAGCAGCTTCTCTTATCCAGATGTTGGGATGCATTGTGAAGCGACTGACCACATCTACCATTTCCCATATCTTTGATCGTTGAAACAAACCTAGCTGCGCCATATCGGCAAACGAGTGCAGGACACTCCTCACTACAAACTCTTCAGGATCCGTCAAAGCTTGAACCATTAACGGCAGTATGAACTCTTCAAGACTGGTCCCGCCTAGAAAAGTTGCAACACCCACAATCGTCTCGAAGAAAGCACACTTTAAAATCCAGTTTCGATCATTTAAGTAAGTATTAAGGTGACTCAAGATAATATCATTCGAGTCTGCTGTACCAAAGAACATACATAGCTCTGGCACAGATCCCAGAAAATCTCTCTTGACAGAAGAGTCGTTGTCTGTTATCAAGGCCTTGGTATGCGCTTCGAAGATCTCTATGAGCTCCGCTCGAGCTGTGTCAAACAGGCCTTGAAATGGGGCTTCCCCACTAATGGCATCATCGGCATCGGGGTCTGAAGTAGGAAGTGAACCATCAGATCTCAAAGTTGCAACCATATCGAGGAACTTGGAGGCGGAGCTGGCAAGGCTTCCTAGACATGCTGCATAGGTAGCTCTTACCAAAGCGCCAGGTTCTGTTGGTGAACCCGGGAGGAAAATTTGCATCCGTGGTAAGATGTATTCTGGAAAAACATGTGCATTTATTGCTGAGACCACTGTAACAAGAGCCAAAAGCTGGGTTACTGTGCGGATAGCTGTGACCTTCACAAGCTCCGATTTATCCGTGAGCAAAGTCATGATATATGGAAGAACCCGATCAAGTTTCGCTTCATCAGTCAATCTTTCGGCGAAGGCCAATAATATATCACAAGCTCGTATCTTTGCGGTGGCTCTTGCAGTATTTCGCATTGATGATACAACTAAAGTTAGAAAAATCAAAGTCCCATCATCTACAGGTCGCCTGCCAAGAGCAGAAGCAACATGCTCATTGTTTGGTATGTTGAGATGCACAGGGATAGGCCGTAAGCTTGTTCCCATCGACAAAATCTTAGTAGCTGGTGTTGGTTTCTCATTTTCATAGCCTAAGAAATACGAAATCTTATCAAAGTCGTAATAGATACGATCAATACGTTCATCAGCTTCGCCCAGGTTGGCCGACGATCCAGATATTGGAGTTCTTCCCGACGATGGGTCCGTAATTAATCCCATGTATTGATGTAGAAAGCTGTAAAAGTAATCAGGGAAGACCTTCTTTCTCCAAAATTGCAAATATTCTTCTGCTGAGTATCTAGATTCCGGACTCAGTTGTATCATATGCGACACCATTTCTCGTACATCTTTATCTGTTATTCGGTTGAGCAAAGAGGCAACTGGATCATATTCTCCCCTGCGATATTGGTATAGCTGGCTCAATGTGAAAATAGGGGTCTCCGTAAAAAGCTCGGCAATCACACAACCGACACTGAAGACATCCATAGCCCAGGTAATTGGTGCTTTAGGATCTGGCGTTTCACCTGTAGTCAAGAACCTTTCTGGCGCTAGATAGCATGTTCTTCGCCCGGCAGTATCGAAATAGTACGAGAAGTCCGCCGGATTATCTTCCGGTAATGTTGTTGGTTTGAAAGAGGAAGAGAAGTCGGATAGATATAACCAGTTCCATGAAGTAACCAATGCATTCTCCGTCTTTATATCTCCATGAAATACGTCTCTAGCATGACAGTCGCGGACGGCGCATAACAGTTGAAACGCGAGCCATTTTCTCTCGATATCCTCTAAAAATGGCCTTGTACTCATGCGATCGTATAGGGAGCTATATAGATATTGTCGTACAAGATAGCCATTTGTCTCGGTCTCCGCGATTCGTTGATAGGCAAGCGCATTTGGGACATCGGCCAAGGCTTTTCGTTCTCCTGCGCAGATATGTTAGATTCTATCAAGCAGATTCCATTTGCGTTGCTCACGGATTATCTTTTTCCTATACTTCTTGAGATCCATGGCATAAGGTTTGACGACAACCTTGACGAGTACAACTCCATCTTGACTACGGGCGCGAATACTTTTCATAAACCGGGCAGTTCCCATGGACTTCTCATAGACCAAATCTGAGAGCTCTGGCACATCAATACCTGCAGAGCCCGCAGAGAGCGTGGTGAGGGAGAAGCCTTGACCCATGGTTGTAGGGAACTGAGGTTCATCTGTGTGAAGTCATTGATGTGCTTGCTTTATGTAGACAAGTAAATGGAGCTTCTGGGAGCTGTAGTACGATGATATTATTAAATATGACAGTGAATCATATCCATCAAATGTTTGTAAAATGGTTGGAGTTGGCGCAAAATATTCGTAGTTCTCGATTTCAATGATTGATATGACGATGGTCCACGAGCGAGTGTGATTACTAAGCGAGAAAACGGTAGATAAGTACCTACTAGGTATTCAGGTACCTAATAATTGTTAGCCTCGAACTCTTCAAACACGACTTGAATATTTCTAAATCCTCCAAATGAATTCAGCATCTCAAGTGAGTTCAATACCAGTACCACTGAGAAATCTAGCATATCACAATAGTCCAAGAAATGCTCTACTACAGTCTGAAGTTTCACTATCATGCTACAATAATGAATTCCTCTATGAATAGAGAGAGATGCATCTAACCTTTCATAACAAAAACACTTTAAAACACAGTGCTCCGTGCGCATCCACGAACTTTTATTCGAAATATCACGTGTAGCCTTTTAAAATTCTTTGAATTTAGCACAGATCAGGAAATAATTGAAGAAATTAGAAAATAATAACAGTAAAATAATAATAAAAATTAGGGCTTTCAAATGATATATATTATTCCTCTGGCCACTTGTAGGTGAAGTGATAAAAGGTCATTGATTATCGTATCATGTCTCATCGCCGATAATGGCATTTATAAAGTACAGTGGGCTCCCCAACTCATGTCCCAACTCCATCGATAGAGCCTATTCATACAACTTATCATCCCATGAAATATACCGATGGGTACGTATTCATTTACTTGCTTGCAACACATCCATGTGGTATGCGTTCCATTTAAGCCTTTCCCTTTTTCTTCAACTCAGCCTCCTCCTCTTCTCTCAACTGTTGGTCGATTGTGGCACCTCTGCTGGGTTCGTTGCCGTGCATCTTAGCCTATAGAATGAAATATTAGTACAGTTTCTAACAAAATGAAGACTCAATTACGCAAACAAGCTTTTATATAGAACAAGATATGGGTAGGACAATAACTTACTGGGAGGGTAGCATCTTTCTTGGCTGCTTTGTCTTCCTTGCTCATCTCCTCAGGCTCATGCTCACGTTGCTCTTCTCGAGCCAACTTGTTTGCAATGGTTCTCTCATCCTCTATTTAAGTGATCAGTAAATAATACTCGAAGAGACTCGAGTGTTGAATCTATCTTACTGGAATCGAGTGCAAGATGGCTGTTCTCCTTTCCCTCGTGGAATCTGTCACCAGCCTCGTTGTTTGAGCTCATTTTGATTGATTTGTTTGAAATTTGGGTAAATTGAGATGAAGGACAAGTAGATAGAGGAGAATATGATGTGATTGATTGTTTTCGAAGTTGTATAATGAAGGAGTACGCTTCGACTATAAAATAGTTGATGGACCGACAGACAATACGTCATAATGAAAGTTTTTTCAAACACCAACTTGCCTTGCTATCAAAACATCATGTTTTTGGAACTATCATAGAAAAGACGTCACTAGACATTTACTTGGTATGTAAGGTACCCGCTCTTCTTGAGAAAGATCAGGAAAGAGATCGTGCCAACTCTAAGAAATCGTAATGTTTAGAAAAGCCATTGAATATTTCTCTCCACTTACATAATTCAGATATCAAATTGATTGGCTTTTTCTCTACCCCTCCTATCGTCGATCAATCGTAGGGCAGGAAGCTTCGCAAAAATGTTTCATTCTTGAAAGGTTGATACCGGTACAATGATATTTTCCTGTTCGAGGTTCATCATAATGATGAAGGAAAGGGGTAGCTTGATAAGTTTGTTATTAAGATATTGTTGCTTTTTTTTCCTACTTGGGCGTCACGCCACCAAGCTTCCCAGATTGAACAACATATTCGTGAATATTTTGTTACTGGACAAGCTGCGATCAATTGATATAAATCACAAGAGGAAGGCCATCTTAAGTTTGAGCTTATTAATATAACTCCCGGACGATCAAACGAATGGCAATGTACTCAATATCTGATCTTTCCCTGCACGTCCTCAGCACTTCATTTCCGAAAACCTAGAACGAGCAACACAACCATCAAGGATTATGAGACTTCATTATAGTCGATAAGACGACGTCGAAAACCTCGGCGAGGATACAAGCAAGGGCGACTCCTATTTTTGAAGCAATGCAGATCAATGCATCGACTATTTGATGTACTGGGGAGAAGATGAGAAGTCACATCACATATACACTCGATGAACGATATTGCACAAGTCGTTCATCCCAAGATCGTTGCTATGGGTAGGATGATAAGAAGTATTTGATAGGGTTGATCTTGTTTTACATGACCCTATCTCTACTTTTGTTTTGTCTCTAACCCGCATACCAGTATATCGTTTCCATGTGGAGTTCAAGCAGCGAAATGAATTTCCCCAAAGAAAGGTTATTGTGACACTTATCAGCATATATTCGACCACCAGCGACACTCAAGTACCTCCGTACTATGGCGTGAGAACAACCAGGTACAACAACGATAATATTATCATAATTCAGTATTCGCTATTCTAACCAATTGATTGGACAATATGAAACCATTGACCTCCTCAGAGACTACGGAAGACGTAAGCATTGCTTCAAAACAAACCTCGTACCCCAGCGTAACCGCAATTTCATGGAAAGTTGCATACTTTCTCATTTCCCAGCCCCCTTCATCTAAACCAAATGGAGCATTAGCCATATACTTCGGCTCTGAAAAGCCTGAACCGCAAAGCGGAAGCTTACAGACTTAACATAACAGGCACTTCTCCTACTATTGAAACCAATCAGGAGGACATGGTAAGAACATGGTAAGAACATTCGGATATTTTCTATTCCAGACGTCCTTCCGAAATGTGTTGGAGATGAACAAGTTACCTACCTATATACCTAACTGAAGATGATCCAGTGTAGCATGGAACGTGGCAATGAACGAAGTTGGGATAAGTACTGTATTGGCGATGAGCTTTAGCGGGGGAGGAAAGGTAACAAACCGCAATTGGATGAAACGTGGTGTTTATCCGATGAACTTTAGCGATCGATTCATGTTTCTTTTTTCAACCTACAGAGTACATTGTACGTGAACCTCTCCCAGCCAGTAAATATCAGTTCAATCTTGTCAACTGTCAGGATTGTAAACCTTCTTCTGAATTCTTTCTTTATGACAACTCAGATGATCTCAGCCTTCCAATACCGGCTATAATGTATTTGGTACGCAAGCTTTCCCCCCCCCCCCCCCCCCCCCCCAAAAAAAATCCAGTATTCAGACTTGCATTGCATCACGCATCGCATCTTTCTATCGATTATTATATAACAAACAGTATACTCCGTATGTACGGAATCAGTCCAGATAACCCTCAAAAAGTTACAGCCCCAACCAATTCTTCGGAATCTTTCAACCAATGAATTTTTTACTCTTAACTGAAAAGATATTAACATCTATTTTACCTACTCTTTGCTACACCTCATCTTAAATATTGTCTGCTAAGGCAAAATACTCCCTGTCATCTACAAGGGTAACTGTGCGCATACCTAGTGAATCTTATCTTTTTCCCACTTTGGCTTGAGCGCAGGCCTTTGAACCTTTTTCAGACATCATTCCGGCCACGCCAACAAGCCAAAACTTTCCTTTCGTTCTATGTACTTGAGTTTCAGGGCCTTCTTCCCTCTAGGCCCTTTCTTTCCTTAGGTAGAGATTCTAAAACCTAATTCTACCTACACAAAGCTTCAAAACGCAAGAGGCGGTCACTAAAGGAAGGAAGAGGCTGATCGACTTTGAACCGTCTTTTGGTCCTTCTTCTTCTTCTTCTAGAGCAGCCAATACTTTTCGATCTTCTCAGTCATTTTGTTCATTACCAACTTCAATCGTTACAAAATAACAGAATCATTCGTTTGAATTTTCAATTCGTTTTTGGAAGAACTTCTTTTTTTTCTTTTCTACAAATTCTGTTTAAATCAATAACTACCTCTTTGGATATTGGGTGGTACTTTTGTTTATTGAGCTGAGGTTATTGAGAGAGACGGTCTGGGAACACAGTGAAGGACATAATTGCAAAGAGTTGGGATTTGGTGGATGAGCAAGGACGATTACGAAAAAGAAAACATGAGCAAGAAAATCTTGGGAAACAGTTCCGATTACGCCTTCACCGCAAGTCACCCTTCGATATCGAACAATGAGAAGCATTGCGGCAACAGCATGGCATACGAACCATTGACATTATCTTCATCTCGAACAATGGCGAAAGTGGTATCGAAAGATAGGAAAGAACTCAGCACAAGCAAACGAAAGCAACGGTGGACTGGATTTTATACCAAGACAACTCTATTATCAATTCTCGCAATTGCACCTCTTGCAATTGCAGATTGCATCTCTCTTTCAGGTTCTACACAATGTCCAGCATTTACTTCTGCTTCAGTTGAGACCAGCCTGACCGGACTTTTGTATGTTTTGATTTCATCCTATCAGCATGTGTTTGTTGATCAATACTGACTATAACTTTAGCCCATTTCTATCCTATGTTTCCGATCGCGCTACTTTCGATACTCAATTAAGCGCATATGTTCAAACAAGCTATGTGCAGTTAAAGTATGCATATATATTATTCTGAAATTGCCGATACCGATATTTGTCTAACGCGATCATGCAGGTACCAGCAACTTCTCGGATGCGGAAATATAAATCTTACAAACACAACAAACCTTTACGCTAGATACACAACCACAGCTATATGTAATTCTATAATACAGAATTCAAAAAAATCATGTAGTTTATCGGATACCCAAGCACCACCAGTTTGTGCAGATTCTTGCGTGAGTTTCTATCCTATCAGATCAAAATATGAACTTGAAATTAACAGGTAGACATAGGCCCAATTTGCGGAGAGTGAATCGATAATAATCTCTGATGGTCAACTCTGTTCAAATCCAGGGGATAATGCTGTTTCTCAAATTCGTGCCGATTTCACAAATTGCGCATTACCATCAGATTCATTAGCTGGATCTTGTGTTGAAGGCTCCACCAATGAACCGGATAATTGTGGATTTGGAAATAGCACGTTTGGATTATGTCAGTACTGTGGTACGGGTGGGCAAAATAGTACGGATACATGCTGTTATAATTCAAAAGCAGAGACTCGTTGTGCTGGTGTAGTATTACCTACAATCACAGGATTCATAAACTTCACCACAAGTACTGCCTCGGGATCCGGAACATCGACCCCAACTTCATCTTCCACGGGAGTCGCCAGCTCTACATCAAAGAAGGGACTATCTGGTGGTGCCATTGCTGGTATCGTTATTGGATCATTAATTGGTTTGGCTGCACTTATTGCCTTAATCTTTCTCATTGCGTTGTGCTTGCGTAGACGACGTGGAAGTCAGCATGGAAGTATTCTCAATCAACCGACACCGCCTAGAAATAATGGAATGGCATACAATCCTGTAGGTTCCAATACTACACCCGAAGGATACGAAGTACTTCCTGGAGGACGAATTGCCCGAATGTCGGCACTTGAAGGACATTCTCACTCTGCACATTCTTCATCTCCAAACGACAGAGGTGCTTCGGCTGCTGGCGCTGTATTAGGGGGTGCGGCCGGCTATGCTGCCGGGCGACGACATGAGCATCAATCTTCATCAAGTGAATTTGGAGACAGTCCAACTTCAGCTATGCAAGGTGGGATCCTACGACCACCTCCAAATAGAAGAACTGCGTCTCTTTCCAGTGGCTCGGTTCTTGGAATTGACGATCCTCAGACTCCTGGTAGTATGTCATCACCACAAGCCATGGCGAGCAATCAATCTGAGCAGTTACCATCCTTCAAGGACTACTATTCTCAAGACGAGATTCACCCTGGCGATAAAGTTGCAACGTTATGGGCCTATCAACCACGCGCCGGAGATGAGTTTTCGTTGGAACGTGGTGATATGCTCAAGATTGTCGGGATTTGGGATGATGGATGGGCTACTGGAGTCATGATTAATGAGCGAGCGGATGAATGGGACGAGAAGCGTAAGATGCAACGCGACAGTGGTGTCTCAAATACATCCGGACGAAAAGATCAATCTCCAAACGTTAGTGGCGAGATTAAAGCTTTTCCATTGGTTTGTGTCTGTCTTCCGGATCATTGGAGAAGGACAATCGATGGTGATGATTCAACGGACTCCGGTGGTCCACCAGGCCTTTCATGATGATGGCAGATTTCATATTTTCCCTTTCATAAATAATCTCACGGCTTCACGACTATCGTATTTCATTCGGCACAGGCGTTACGGACTATAAGATTCTTTTCACACGCCCATCATCCGAACCTTCACACACAACGCGCTACTTTATTTACATTCGACCTACATTTCACGCCCCGTTACGTTTTAGATTTTACTTACGGTATTACACCATAAATTTCCTGGCTTTGAGCTTATGTGCTCATGATTCAGCTTTAATTATAATGATAGCATCATCGTTTTGTTGCTTGATTATGGAGAAACCTTGTTAGATTATATTGATACTACTCAGTTTACAAATTTTTTTCTTTTTTACATATACCCAGACTCGTTTATACTACTAGCAGGATGCAAACAAAACTTGGGAGGCTGGAGGCATTTTTTTGATTTGCATAATAATGGCTATTGAAGAAAATTCATTTCTTGGGGATGAAGCACGCTTTTCAAATGGGAGAATAGGAGGGAGCAAGACAGGGGAATGATTACCTAGTATCTACATGAACTTTCAGGCTCATAAAAAATCAAAAATAAAGAAGTTCAAGATGATGGAAGCTTTATGAATAAAAGGTCCCTAGTGAATGTAGATAGTTAATTGCTGATAGATTTGCCTCTTGATATCAACCGAATCATGCCCCGCTACTAGCGTCCCTCTTTTCCCCAAAATTTATAATTCTGCCAAAGCGGTCACTTATCAAATTCGATATTTCGAGTTCGAGTTAGAGAGGACGCTCATAAGAAGCAGATTTACTCACAAAAGCCATTGCAGAGGATTAATCACATACACGATATCAAAATGGTTAAGAAGAGAGTTCGCGATCCCGAAGAACTTCCTGATGCGCCTATTCATAGTGCAGGGGAAGAAAATGATAGTGGGAGTGATGTGAGTTTGGCTTTTGTTTGATGAGTTGGAGGGGAGGATGAAAAGGGAATTTAGGATAGGAATTGGATTTGCGCTATGCATTTCCTACTTTATTTTTTCATTAACTGCAAATTATGTTGCAACGAGTCACCGGATCCCACACTAATAAATATGCAATCACCAGGGCGAAGATATCCTCAACGTCGACTTTGAATGGTTCAACTTCTGCGAAATCGATTTCCACGGCGTCAAGAGTCTCATTCGACAATTGTTCGATGTGGATAGTCAGTTATTGGATTTGAGTGGATTGGCCGATGAAGTCGTCAAGCAGGGCACGATTGGTAGTACGGTGAAGGTTGATGGGGAGGGAACCGACGCGTATGCTTTTATGACGGTGGTGAATTTACATCAGGGGAATACGCAGTCGGGGGATAAGGGAAATAGAGAGGTGGGAGAGGCGGTTAAGGGTCTACGGGGTTATTTGGCAAGTCAGGCGAAGGAGGGTGGGTTGGTTCAGAGGGTTGTTAATGGAGGGGGGAAGTTGGGAGGCGATGTGGGTGTGGTGTTGGCGGAGAGGTTGATTAATGCCCCGGCGGAGGTGGCGCCGCCTATGTATGGGATGTTGGTTGATGAGTTGGAGGCGGCGGTGGAAGATGAGGAACCGTATGATTTTGCCTATTATTTGGTTGTGTCGAGAGGATATCGAGAGGTGGAATCGAGGTTGGATAGGGAGGAGCAGGGTCCCAAGAGTAAGAAGAGTAAGGGGAAGGCGAGGGCGTCGGGGGAGTTGTTTTATTTTCATCCCGAGGATGAGGTGCTTAAAAGGTTTAGTTGTGCGTATGAGGAGTTTGATTATAAGAAGGATGAGGGGGAGGGCATGGCGGATAGTAAGAGGGCTTTTCAGGAAATGGGGATTAGAGCAGTGGGAGAACTTATTCTGATTGAAAAGGCTAAGTGGGAGGAATGTGTTAAAGCTTTGGGGGAGTATTTGGGTGCGCCGAGTTGAGGGGTGGTAAAAGAAATGAAATAAATAAATTCAATAATAATATCATGCATGACTTGGAAGTGTTTTATGTATTCCTTTATACTCGGTCTTCCCCTCTGACCTTCTACTTTCTCGATTTTGCAATCTATCCAGGTATACTTCTATTTTGATCATCCCCCGTCCATCTATTTTACTTCTCTCTCCTTTAACCGCTGCATGAACCTCCAACTATTCATTTTTTATCAAGTTTTCTCCTACCCTACTCCTTCTCTAACCTCTGCATCAAATACTCCACCTCCACCACCTTAGTCAAAGGAATCACAAAATCCCTATACAATCCCTCTACCGCCTCCACATTAATCTTGCCCTGCGGTTCTTCCCCATTTCCTTTCCCATTATTCAAACTCGGATCCGTTCCATAAGTTCTAGCCTTCAATCTCAATCTCTCCAATACCTGCAACTCGACCTTCTCATTCGTGATTGCGCGTCCTAATCCCTCGCGATCTCCCGCTTGTATCATTTTCGTAAACGCTTCTTCCTCAGCTCGAAACTTGCTCTCCGCGACGAATTTCCCAAAATGTATGCGTCGGGATAACGCTTGTAGACAGTTTATGTCACATGTAGCAGCTGATCCATAATTTTCCTCTTTTTCTCCGCGGTCTGAACGCCCTGTTTGGAGACAGGCTTTGGGGAGGAATGCCTTGATATAATGGTCCTTGATCTCGGTATTGACGTTTACGTCATTTGAATGTAGGATGGTGGGATAATGAAGCGGTTGAAGAATGGGCTCTTTGAGAGCATCAGGGAAGAAGGGATATTCGTCTGGGGATTGGAAACGGCGGATGAGGGAATCGAGGGTTTCGCGGGAGCGGAGGAGCCAGTCGAGGAAACTGAGGGAGCTGTCGGGAAGGGGGAGTGCGCCGGGAATATAGATTGTGGGGTTGAGGGGGAATTGAACTCGTTCGATTAGATGGAAGGTTATGGTGTCTTCGAGGCGGCTGGAGAGGTGTTAGCTGGGGATTTGGAGAGATGGATGGGGAGGAGGAAGGGGGAGGGGAGTGGTAAATACATCAGTTGGAAACGGATATTGGCTAGATCAAGAGCTTTAGAAGCATCGGAAAGATCGATCGCAGCGTCCATTATGAAGTTTTATAAATATTATATATCAATGGAACTATTCAACTGCTCAACAAGTAAATATGAGATTTGGAAGTTCAACCGTTCTTGTATGACCGAGTTCAGCTGTGAGTACAATTCAAGAATGTAAGAACTGCATCTCAATTTATGTTTGAAAACTGAAAAGAAGATAAGAAGGTATTTGTTTTCAATACGTTCTCGGATCCGGAGAACTTGATTATGTTAAGGTTACCTCGTGTGTTCTATTGAATGCCATGAAACTTTAATTTTGGTGGTGATACAGTCATAGTTATTAGAATATGGAATATGGGCGAGAATGGTGGGGAGGAGCTCCAGAGTTTGGCCTTGTAGAGTTACATGCAAAAAAAACCTTGTGCTGTCATTTTGTGCAAGGACCAGATCTTGTATAAAGGTTGTGCATAGATATTCCCCTACTACGTGTGACGTTGTGACCCCATAGACAAGTGCATTCCGTACCTTTATCCAATTTTATGATATGCATTACGATTTTTATGCACATCTTTCCACCTATCAATCAAAACATCAATTACGGAACCGCCAAATCTATCATATCTTCAAGATCTTAACCTTAACAGAATGAACAAATTAAAAAACTTCTAAAATTCTTTACCAAAACACACTATTTGTGCCAACACACACATTCAAGGGGAACCAACCAAATACTCGTTTCTCATTTTTTGCTGCATTGAATTATCAATCACAAGAGAAGTTATCTTATCATTGAATTGACTTTTGTATGGCTGGCTCCAGTAGCCGCAATGCCTCTTCATTTGGGGCAGAAGAGGATGAAGATGGGGCTCTGATATCTGTATGTTTATGCGGTGTTCTTAGTTCTACTGCATTTTTCCTACCTTGCATATTCTTTAAATTTTTATCCAATTTACAATAATTGCGCTAATGGGTATCTATCTCAATCAGACCCGAGGGCTAGAAGCTTTTGGTAGAAAAGTTACAACTACAGCTGGTCATTTAATAGGGCCTATCGATCCCACCTCTAGCACCCACTATCAGAATGCCATGAGTGATTTACATAAACAACTTCGCAGACCCAATCTTCAACGAAGCGTCTTCTCGTTTGCGAAAACTACACCTACCGATTTGGTGCGCTCAAAGTTGTCGACGTCGGAGATTCAATATAGGGCGCTGACGTTCTTGCCGGATGAGTTGTTGAGGAATATACCCGAGAATGAAAATAGTTATTCCTTGTTTCAGGGATTTCAAGCGACGTTGCCCGAGGCAGGGGAGGAGAAGGGTAAAAAACACAGAAGGAGAATTTCGAGGGGAAGGAAACTTATCGATAATGCAAGTGAGGGGGGTTCGGAGGGGGATGGACCACCTAGTGTGGCGAAGTTGAAAAAAGAAAAGGATGCTCTCAATCATCAATTGGAGATGATGGGTATTAGGAAGAACATGGCAAGTAGTGAGATTCATGGAATTGATAATAAAATCGCAAATCTAAATTCTATGAGGAGAATAGTCTTGGATAGGTTGGCGGGGTTGGAACAGGAAGAGTCAATGTTGGAGCATGAGAGTGAGTATACTGGTGAATATTGAAGTGCGGGTAACTAACTTCGGAATAGTTTTAGATGTGGAGAATCGATTAGAGGAGGCTCAAGAACAAATCGAAGATGCGGAAGCATTGGGAAAATCTATTGTTGGGGCTGATGAAGGAGATGATGTCGAGAATTCAGGAATGGATTCTTCATTCATGTCGGAATCGATTTACGAGAAACTTCCCTCGAGCGCAAGTACATCTTCCTCTAAAGGATCAAGAAGACATAAAACAATTCGAAGGAAATCTATGCCAATTTTACATGAACATTTCGAACCTGGGTCTTCAATTCGAGAAATTCAAGCACATGATGATATGGTTACAGCTCTCGATTTCGATGTACCATTTGGTACAATGGTTTCCTCGGCTTTAGATGATACAGTCCGAGTATGGGATATGAATGCGGGTAGATGTATAGGACTTCTCGAGGGACATACTGCATCTGTACGAACTCTTCAAGTTGAAGATAATATCGTCGCCACTGGATCTATGGATGCTACAATTCGATTATGGGATTTAAGCAAAGCTCGTTATGATCATCAAGATAAAATCAAGGAAGAACAGGAAGAGGGGGAAGAAGCAGATCATCTTGCTTTGAGAGAAGCTTTGGAACGTGAACAACCAATACATATCCCACAAGGAACAATGCAGGATTGTCCACTATTCACATTAGAAGCTCATGTTGATGAAGTAACAGCTCTTCATTTCCGTGGCGATACCCTTATATCTGGTTCGGCTGATAAAACATTAAGGCAATGGGATTTAGAAAAAGGAAGATGTGTACAAACATTGGATGTTATGTGGGCAGCAGCACAAGCTTCGGCAACAATGGGTTCTACTGAGGGTACATGGCGACAAACTGGACGTTTACCAGATGCAACAGCCGATTTTGTAGGCGCGGTACAAGTTTTTGATGCGGCTCTTGCTTGTGGTACTGCTGATGGAATGGTTCGCTTATGGGATTTGAGAAGTGGTCAAGTGCATAGGAGTTTAGTGGGACATACAGGTCCAGTTACTTGTTTGCAATTTGATGATGTGCATTTGGTTACTGGAAGTTTGGATAGGAGTATTAGAGTATGTTCCTACACTTTCATTTTCATATTTTTTTTATTTCACGATATATGTCTAGTAGATGTATCGGAGGAATATATTGACATCAATAACTAACAACAAAACAGATCTGGGATCTCCGAACAGGAGCAATCTATGATGCATATGCATATGATGCACCTATCACAAGTATGATGTTTGATACTAGACGCATTGTAGCAGCTGCTGGGGAGGATATGGTTAAGGTGTATGATAAAACGGATGGAAGACATTGGGATTGTGGTGCTGGGGCTCAAAGGGAGGGAAGTGAAGAGGTGGTTGAGAGGAATATTATAGAGAAGTGTAGGGTTAAAGATGGGTATATGGTGGAGGGAAGGAGAAGTGGTATGGTGGGGATTTGGAGTTGTTAGATATTTGGGGATGGGTGGTGTAGAGGAGAGGGTGGATCAGATGAGACGAGATGGAAGCGCTTGCCACGAGAGATGAAATGGGAAGTGGTATTCACTTCTTCAAAGTTGGGCTAACTCCGGTTGAGGTGACCAGAGAATAAAATGGGGAGGGATACGGATGGATGTGAATGTTGTGGATGAATCCATAGGCCATGCATATCATATATACATACGAATCAATGAATGAACGAATGAACGAATAAATACATGCGGAGCATACTGTCGTTCTCGGCCGTGGAACTGAATAAAAGGAACAATGATGATAAATGGTATCTAGATATGGATATAGTGCCCAGCTATGGTTCTATTCACATAAGATAATGGGGTTGGTCGGACTATATCATCTTTTCATAGGAATGGAATAGGATTCCCGTGGGTAGTTTGTTTGGGATTGAGTTACTAGCTTTTGCATCGCCGAGCAATAACAGGAGATTAGATTTTCATCCCAAGCGAGACGTCACCAATTAGAATTGAGATGAGCGAGCCCGAAGAATCCGGAGATGAACTCTCAATCTCAATCCGAATCTACAGCCGGCAGGTCAGTTGATGCCGCGGATATGAGCGATGAGCGATGAGCTGCGTCTGGGTGCTGAGGTTGCTGGGGGTAGTTATCTTAGGAGAGCTTGAATTTGATGATTTGGTGATTTGGTGATTTGGTGATTTGTTGCAGAAAGATAGGGAGTGAGGAGTGAGGAGAACTGAGATTTGAATATCTTGAACGATTGTTTGGTTGTAGAAGTGAGGAGTGAGGAGTGAGAAATAAGAAATGAGAAATGAGAGATCTGAGAATTTTTAGGGCTCTGTGTTGGGTTTGAGATATGAGGAGAAGGAGAAGGAGAAGATATTCCTGACGATTAGATTGTTGATGACTAAATCGTCCCTTGGATTTTCCTCGGGAGCTACATTAAGAATTCGTGTGGGCTATCCTTGAAAAGATCGTAATCGTACCTAGTAGTTCGCTTTGCAAATGCCGAAGATATAATATAGGGGTTTGAGTAGAATTAGAATGCTGGATTGATATATTTCTTTTTCTTCTTCTTTCCCCTTCCTTACCTTATTATTGTCATCTTCTTCTGGCGGAGATAAGCAATTTGAGTTTTGAGACGAGGAGATTCGAAGATTGCTGGGTTACTAGGTATTCTTTGGAGGAGATGGTGTTTTTTTGTGGGTACGGTAAGATCTTACTATTCTGGTTTTGTGCGGCTTTGTTTTGATATTGGGATTAGGGGGTTTGGGATATTGATATTGCTTGGTGGATGATAATAGTAAGTTGAACTTGATGTCATTTTATTCTCCAACATACATATATATCGATTCTATACATGGCTCATAACTACAATACTCCCAATTTACAAAATCCCCGGCTTGGTAAATCTACCAACACAATGCTAGATAATCCTCGAGGGATAAAAAATTTTGTTCAGAAAGTCATCGAGAACCTTTCCATCGATATGTATGCCCGGGTCTTGAAGATTTTCGAAGGACTGACATCGGAGTCAAGTCAAGTAAATCATCGAGATCTTTCAGAAATCTGGATTTATTTGAGCTGGTTTCTGGGGGAAGTGTGTCTATATATATGCCAGTAGTGGGGGCTGGAGTTTGGTGGTAGGACGGAGGCTTTTGGATATGGTAATTGTTTTGGATATTGAGATCGTTTTGGCTAGTGAGGTCGGGGAATCAAATAATCCGGATTAGTAGACTGGATTCGAATGCACGATTTTCGGATAGTTTCCTATGTTTGGGAAGGAATTAATTTCTTAGGATGGTGCGATTGTTTTAATTGAATTTTGGGTTTCAAAATATTTTCATCTTTTAAATCAATTCAATCTCCCCAATAGATCCAGGAATTTAAAACTTCTCATTTGGGACTGCGGTCTGGACTATTAGATACCCAAAGAACTAATTTCAAAAGACCCCAATCAGACTGCAGTCCGGACTATTCAAAACACTGTCCCAATCTTGCCGATATTGTGGTCTTAATCTATGTCATGTTGCCGGTTCGAGAGCAGAGTGAATCAGTGGAATATTCTTTTAAAAAAAAATTCAGATATATAATTAAGGAAGATAATTCTCTAATAAATAAAATATCTTAGTTATAATATTTGGGATATATCATCTATTATCATTCATGACCTCATAATTAATCGAGGTATCAATATATTCTTTTGCCGGAATCAATTTATAATTATAGTGTAATGCTGTAAATATCCAAGTGTCTTTCCCGAGTGTTTCCTTTTCTCGTTGAATATGCTAGAGAAGGATTTCATTATTTGCGGATTATACTGATCATGATCGTCCTGATCGATGGACTGAGTGACAGTATTTGAACTGCTGGAATTTGGATTGAGATTGAATTTGCTCGTTTTGATGTAGGAGCACTGATGTTTTTATGTTCTTCGAAGTTTTCAATTTGGGGTTGTATTTGGAAACATTCCATACCACGGAATCGATTATTTATGGAGGTTAGGATAATTGATGAGAGAGTTATCTACAAAATTTCCCCTGGGGATTTATTAAGTGTTTTGATGGTGGTTGTGCTGTACAAAAAAATAACAAAATGGACAATGACTTGTGTGAGATCTCAAGTTTGACTTTCTCCGTTATTTTTAAGGGAGAAACGGTGCTTTGGAATAAGCTCACTCTGTCTAGGTTCTTGCAGAATAGTAGTCAAATAGCTCCTCATAATGATGTAAAGTATTCCTCATATCTTACTTAGTCTTGAGTGATGATGAACTTAAGTCCATGCATTGAAGAGTATCATGAAACATTTAAAGCAGCTAATGCACTATTTGCTTAGGCGAAAGGAGAAAAGGGGGAATAAATTAGCGAATCTTCGGAAAGGGAACTCGGAATCTCGAAAGCCTAATTTCATCTGTCCATCGTATATACCGCATCAATATTGAATTCAAGAGCAAGCATTGAAAATTATCAAATGGTATGAAGTCTGATGGATTTTTTGATTGTTTGAATTCAGATTTGGACATCATACAAGTGCTATGAGGTTTTTGATTCCAGATAGTTGATCCGGCTGTCTGTACTCTACCCGGAACCAAATAGTGATTTGTATTGAATTTTATATTTGGAATATAAAACATACATCTATATTCACTTGAAGCATATTACTGATTCTTTATCAACACTCGCACCACTCGATAGTCACCCATTCAGAACATACCCTCTTTATTAGATACCATAAAAAGGTCTACATTTTCATCCTTTACTTTCCTCACACCATCCAGTTTCTGGAAAGATGAGTACGTATCCGGATCCATGGATATTAACCGACATTGTGTAAATTGAAGTTACCGATTGATACACCCTCATCATACCATTACCGAAAAGACCTGATCTATCCGAATGGGTAAGGTTGCATCTGAGATATCCGGCACAGTATAAAAATAAGCTCACAGCTGCATAGATTGCGCAACCACACCTCCTCGCATTAGTTCCACCACATCCCTGATATCTCAATGCCCGAATCAGTATATACGCAGGCAAGCCACATTTACAGAGCAGGCCGCCACAGAAAAATCTAAAATATAAGCAAGATGAGGTGATGTGACGTAAGCACACCAGTTGGCAGGATCCAATCGGTGCTATCCGTCGTGCGGCCTGGAAAAAATCCAGAAGGATGCATTGCATGCCCCTTGTAAATGTATATGGGAATTTCCCGAATATCAGGTGTTGTGAGGAATATGCGGCGAGCATGCATCATTATCAAATACATCAGGGATAATAGCCACAATAACGATGCATGGAAGGACCTTTCACTGGTGAAAAAAGGTGATTCACCGTTACATCTTGGCATCTACTCCTATGAATAACCATAAGAACTGCGCATTTTCATTTTCCTATACGAAATGGCGCAAAGTATTCCGTGATAATGCATAAATAGGTAAGAAAACTTATTCCGCCGTATTACCAACGATGGCGCTATGCATCACCCATATATTTCCATGCAATTGTCAGCCATGCGCTGAAATCAGCTTACTCATATCTCCAAAGATTTTCGGCAATCAAGATTGATTGCATCATGTAAAATCTGAGCTAATAAGCTGAATAATATGAGTATATTTTCTGGGATTCTAAGCTATAATGTTGTTGTCAATACTAAGATCATCGTTTCATCCTGTTTTTCGGTAAGGTTACTTTTGGGATGAATGATGGAATGCTACAGTATATGTATGCCTGTTTCTTAATCTTGGAAGCGATAAATAAGCTTTGAGATCTATATCCTGGGATTTAATTTAGAAACGATGTCATCTATCTCATTACCTATTACTATTCACGATTACTATACTCAAGTATAATGAATATTAATCCATTACCTCGGTGAAAAAATCTGTGGGATGGGATACTTAGCTCATCAGCCATACGTTTTGAGATCTGTATGCATGAATGGGATCTCGAATGGAAGACGATGTCATCTAATATATTATAATATTACTTACTATTCATAATATATTAACCGATCCTCACCTCGGTAGAGAATAATGTAAGACAAGTTTTCAGTTAGGCCATCAGCTATAAGCCCGGTTGAAAAATGAAAGGAGTTGAGACATTTTGATGTTAACGTTTAGCATTCAAGGCAGAATGTCTGGAATCCTGAGGGTCAGGCAACTTCCTCGGCGGATTTAGCCACTGTCATTCCTGTGTAGTAGGTATGCAGGAAATTAATGCATATATGTTGTACAGAAAATCTCTTAGCTATGGAAATTCCCACCTTAATTCTCACCTTAATTCACAGGCTCTTTTTGGTGGCTATCGATGTGGCTAATTGAGGGAGTGAGAAGGATGCCCATATAATCTTATATACACTTAATTAGGCATCTTAGTTTTGCAGCGTAATATGGTTACCTATATACCCATGATAACCGCAGCTTCATTCTTAATATATTTCAATATACAATGTAACCGTAAATAATTTTATTACAGTCGATGGATATTGAACCTGTGTGCATTGAGAGATAGTGGGAAGTATCTATATATCTAAGTATTTTGTACTTGAGCGTGAGAGTGACAATAAATACTGATCCAGGGCTCTTTTGAGTTTTGTAATTGGAATGAGTATAGTTTAAATATTTTAACGAGGAACAATTGGAGGGCAAGTCTGGTGGGCTCAGTCCCTGGGAGTGTAGAGCTCTCATGCTGACGCCAGGAATAATGAACATTAGTCGATCTGCACGTAGCGCTTTTATTTTCCTGTCAGAGTGCTGCATTGCATTACATTGCCGCACCCTTATCCCTCATTCTTCATTTAGCCAATTTAAATACCCATCTTGAAGCGGAGGATTGCAATTGCATCCAAAAGATTAAAATTCTACCTCTCCTAAAAAACGTGACGAAAGCAAGAGTAATCTGAAAGTATAAAAATCACAAACGCTAAATGACATCATATTCCATCCAAAACATATGAAGCACCAATCAACAAATCAGCTTTACACAGTAGAAATCATTTGTTAAAAAAAAAGTAGATATATATTCCCTAATAAACTAATAATACAAGAAACCAAAACCCCATTTCGAAAACCCCATTTCTACAGTCCTTTCTTTAATAAAACACCAAACAGTATCTGCGCGAGCAGTGATATCTAAGCCATCTAGACAGAAAGCAAAGCGAAGAAGGTATAAAAAAACAAGCGCAAACTTCCCCCCTCTCCAAATAACCGAAAATGAGAACAAACCACCCAGCTAGCCAAAATAAAACATTATGAAAAAACCACCCCTCAAATATTTTACTTCCTCCTTGCAATCCCAATTAAGCCCTCTCCCTCATACATCACTAATAACCTAGTAAGAGAAAGGCCCAATAAGATTCCCACTAGTCTTCCCCTGACCCTTCAAAATATCCGTAACATTATTCATAGCACTCTCATGAAAGCCCTGAAAATCAAAATCCACGCTGAAACAAGCATAGATGTTCCACAACCAACTAGATGACTTCGATCCAATGGCATGCACATCGACGATATCCCAGGTGCCCCCCAGAATCCCGGGCGCTCCACTCGTCAAGTTGAAATAGAAGGGTGCGTCTCCCATTTGGAATTTCTGGAAGAACCCTGCGTTGTTGGGGTATGGTTTGTAGACGGTGAGTTCTTCGGTGATTGGGTAGATGCCCGCGCCGGGGATTTCGCCGAGGAGATGGCGTTTTGCGCCGGGGACGAATCCCGTGCCGGTGACGGATTCGGGACTGGTGCCGAACCAGGCGGTTTGGAGGAAATCGCCGATGATGGATTGTAGGTCAGAGGCCGAGGCGGGGATGATGGCTACTGAGGTGGAGACTTGGTAGTAGGTTCCTGCTGGGCAGGAACATGGTTGAGGTGTTGGGCCGCAGGCGGGAAGCTTGGGTGGTGATGGTGTTGGGCGGGGTCTGTAGTTGGAGTTGGCGACCGTCGCTGCTGGTAAAGCTAGAGCGGAAGCAATTAGAGGAGTGATTGCGAAGATTGAGAAACGCATTTTGATTGTTTGGTCGGTTGTTACTTGATTGAAAGTTGGATAGGTTGAAGGCGGAAGGTGTGTTGTATGTGAAAGGTTTGTGTAAGACTTTGATAGAGATAGTTGGCTGTAGTAAGATCTGATGGTGATATGAAGACTTTTGTTGATGTTGTTGATGTTGGTGATCGTTGAGATGATGATGTTGATGATGATGAAAAGGAAGTTGATCTTAGGAAGCCAACATCCTCTTATACACTTCGACTCATACAATATCCTCGCCACAAATTCCATCACAGCCTCCAGCATCCTCGAAACCTCACAATAATTACTTGCGGCTCCGAGAACATTTCCCAAAGCTCAAAGCTCAAACGGCTCAGAATCCTTCGATTAGCTACCCAGAATTACGGCCCACGTGGATGACTGCGATATGAGTGTGTGGAGTTTTTCGAAATAGAAACGAGAATTCCAAATCCTTGGTTCGATATCCCACTTTAGCACCTTACTGGTAGCAAAGCCCCCTGATTACAGGTAAACAGGCATTGAGATCTCGATTTCCACGTGGATGACTGTAATGTGACTCTGTGGAGTCTATCGAAATAGAAACGAGAATTCCAAATCCTTGGTTCGATATCCCACTTTAGCACCTCACTGGTAGCAATGCCACCCTGATTGCAGGTAAACAGGCATTGAGATCTCGATTTCCACGTGGATGACTGCATTTCTGATCGTACCTTACAGACGTCAAACACTTCATTGGATATCTGAACCTGAAACCCGAACACCAAGAATAGAGCCACCCTGAAAGCCATGTGCTGTGTAAGCTTGTGCGTCGTATAGTTGCTATAGTAGGTATGGTGGTAAGGCTGAAAAACGTGGTTGAGATGCATGGTGATGATGATCCCCGGTGCATTGCAGCATTGCCTCGGAAATCTAGCCGACATGCAGGTCCTTGGTATATTGAAAGGATTGAGCCTCATAGCTGACTGATTGATCAATATCACGGGTTAATCCGTCTGATTGTGAGTCTTGCCAGGGGCTGACATCGCCAGTGGCCTTCCTGAATCTGACAGTAAGCGAAGGCGTGATGAGATTTTTGTCGGATCCGGTGATCGGATATCAATTGACGGACCGGAAACTTACCCTCGTATCTTATTCTGCAGCTTATTGATAAGCAATGGAATTCGGTCTTCTTGCTCCGGTGTCGTCGGATTAGATATATTCATATAGCTTAGTAGTGACAATATAATGACAGATGGCATATAAATTTGGTCTTTCTCACCATTCCTACTGATCATTCAGCAGTCAAAATGTTTCCAAATACTTTTATTGCAGGGCAATTTGTCATAGCCGTAGTCATATGCGGCTGTTTTATTTTCAGAAAGCCTTTGACGACTACATGTAATAATATTCTTTCCAAAGTCCTCAACGTAAGTTGCTGCGCCGCCATACAATCAGGTGTTATACATCAGTCATGTTAAACGAGACTGACTTCCATAAATAGATATACTTATCATACCGATACCCCGTCAAGCATGTCGAGTTTGGGCACAGACTTCCAGGCTGTGATTATGAGTTCCCCAATAGCCAGGGTGATGGTGCAAAATTCCTTCATGGAAAAGAGAATAGTGAACTATGGGGATCAAAATATGGTTCTATTTACCAAATTTGGTCAGGCCACAAACCAGAAATGTGAGTGAACCTTCTGATATACATTCGGACCAAAAATTAAAGAGCCAGATTCTAATATGTATGATAGTGTTCTCACTCAAGCCGCCGACATTCAAGCTGTTTTCAGTGATTCAGATAAACACTTCAAAGCTGTAAACAACAACTCCGGATATTTGTTGGGTCAGATACTTGGCCAATGTGTTGGGTTGATCAGTGGCCAGCAATGGAAGCGTGTTCGATCCATTGTAGAAAAGCCATTTCACCGCAATGTTACTCCCAGATATGTTCCAATGATAGAACAACGAACAGCTTCATTCTTTCAAGAACTTTGGGACTCTAGAGATTTGTCACGTGGAATTATCGACCCAGCAGACGATCTGAAACTTCTTCCATTCTTGATTGTGGCTGAGGTCGTTTACGGGAAGCTGGCTCCCGATGTTGAATCCGAGCTCCGTGCCCTCGCTCCGATCCGCGAATCCTTCTTCAAACACGTCATTTCAGGCGGGCTTACTCGTTTCGATTGGTCAGCTTATCTACCTACTCAAGCCAATAAAGACCTTGCAGCATTTCGAGAGCGATGGATTGCGTTCAATGAATTTGCTTGTCGAAGAGCGAAGGAACAAGGTCTCAACGCCCCCATCTTGGACTTATTCGCCGCGAAGGAAACGGGAGAATTAACCGAGAATGAAATGCTGCACACTCTTGACGAAATGCTATACGCCAATCTTGATGTCACAATTGGCGGTGTGAGCTGGAATCTTGTGTTTCTTGCATCGGACATATCCGTGCAGAATGAGTTGCGAGCAGAATACCAAGCCGCCCAGAAAGAAGCCGACGAAAATGGTTTGACGCTAGAGAAATATTTGTCGAGTAATACAACACTTCTCGCCGCCTGTGTATCCGAAGCTTCTCGTCTACGGCCCCTTGCTGCATTCTCGGTACCACAGAGTATTCCCACACCAAGAGTTGTCGGAGGCTATGAGTTTCCTGCCGGAACAAATTTCGTAATTGACTCATATGCTTTGAATATTCGCAACTCATACTGGGGCGAAGATAAAGCCATATATCGTCCAAGTCGTTTCATGGAGAGAACCGCAACACAATCACGGTACAACTTTTGGAGATTTGGATTTGGTCCAAGGCAATGTATGGGAAAATTTGTGGCCGATATTTTGATAAGGAATATTTTGGTACATTTGGTAAGAGAGTATGATCTGTCATTGTTGAAAACCGAAGAGTGGCAGAGAAACCCTGAGATTTGGATTAATCATCCAGATATGAAGTTAAGATGTGTGAAGAGAGAAGGATAAACTCTATGATGTGGGCGCTTCAGTGATTGGGCAACTGAGTCGGAGCGATGGCGTATTTTCATACTACAGGGCCATTTTGAATGTATAGTTTCAAATTAAAATGTCTGTTGAATGTCTCTTCAAACTACTTTGAATATGCAATTTTGAGGTGAACATTCAAAGAGCCATGGCGGCGACCATGAACTTTGGATGAATATAACTCGTCGTGACATAAAAAATTCCGATCCTAAACCTAGTATATGATAGTTGATAAGTGTGTATTTGTCACCCCTGAATTCGGATGGTTGAATCCTTGGTGTATAATCAATTTTGAGGTTTTCCATCGTAAGAAATATAGAAATATAACAGACCGAAACGAATACTGAAGAAATTTCTATGAGCCAAGAGGCAAATCGGTAACAACTGGGAATATTTTTTGTTCCTATTCTAATCATTTTGAATACTTTTATTGCCAATACTCATTATAACTCCAATCATTATCAACATTGAATATACCGGCATCCGAGAAATCAAATATATCACCTTGGAACTATAATTGAGACAAATCAGATTAGTATGATGTCATGGAGGTTGCACGCAAATCCAACGAGAAATATAATAGAAAGAGGGATTTACCTGGCTGATTTCAGGTGTCAAAGTGGTTAATTGATCTAAATATCCAGGCTGACTGGTATACATGGCCTGGTCTGCGATCGGCATTGAGACATCTGCTGTCGGTGCTGCCTTGATGGTGTTCTTATCATCCTGCGAGAAAATTAGTATCATGTTTCCGCTCCGCAATTCATAGCAACGCCTTACCTTGTTCAATTCAGGACTTTGAGATGGAAGTTTAACTTCTCCATTGGGAAAAGATTGTAGCAAGGCTTGCCTGCATGTTGACAACGCCTTCTTGGCACCTTCGTACATCAAGTTCTCTTTTAGATCAGATGTACCATTCGCTCGTACTGATTGCATCACCACGGAAAGAATGAGAACGTCTTTGAGATCGCTACCGAATTCCCCAACTCTTTTGGTAAAGCCTTCCAGTGTACCTTCGACTATCCGAGTGAGCTTGGCTTTTGAAAACTGTGTATTTGTTGCTGGAGGACTTGGTAAGCTCATCGGAAATGGATTCGGTGTAAATCCTGGACTTGGCATATTGCTTTGGTATCCGGATGTTGACGTTTTGATATATTGACAGACACTCAAGACAGCGGCTAAAACATCATTCTTGCAACAGATTTGGAACATGGTCCAATACAAGTTTGTACTTAGTAGATCCAAATCCGCGACTGAGGGATCAAAATAATCCTGGTAAGAAAGAATGGCGACTGACGATTCCAAACAAATTTGTTGCATCTCTCGGAATGAAGGGTCATCTTGTCGCTCTTCCCATAGAAGTAATCGATAAAGATTGAGAAAAGGTCTCCTGAGGTATATATCCAACAAAACGCAATCCAATAGATGGGAAGGGGAACGTTGAAGTGTTCCATCTAGTTTGAGTGGTGCTGGTACACGTCGCAAGAGTTCCTCCAGTTTTCTCCCTTCTCGGACCACTTCTGTAAGATCCATACCAGGACTAACATCTTTGATAAGCGACACAACCTTCAGTTGCTGGGCTAGAGACATAGCTAATGTAACTTGGGCAAGAGAGTCGGTCCATTCATATAGAGGTTTTGAAGGAGGAAGCTCGGTTGTAGATTCGTCAAAGTCCGCATCATTTAGATTTGCTGGAGCCAGTTGATTGAAATCTATGTCGGGAACAATACTGGGCATGCTTGCAGCCATGGATGCTTGTAGGTCCATTTGAACAATCGTTACCCAAATTCTTCGCCTTAGTTCGGCATGAAACGGTGACATTTTCTTAAATTCCGCTGGTCTTAAGTGAAGTCCCATAACCATGGCAGAACGGACCAAAGCACCCGTGGCACACCATAACTTATCTGGAGAAAGAAGTTGTAACTGTCGGGCAAGGAGTAGAAGTGTCTCTGTTTGCAGAGTTGATATATCAATTGCCTGCTTCCTACTGATTGTATCAATCCAAGCCGTTACAAGCTCAAGTGATGCCATTTCCAGATATGTTTTCTGGTCATCATCAAATCCTGAATTGCTATCGAGGAATTTGTAACAAATGGCCAATATAGTTGTCAACTGAGGTAAAAATGATGAGGTTTGGAATAGCTTGTCGTCGGGGGATGTCCAAAATCGCGAGTACAGACGAAGGAAGGAAGGCACATGAAGGATCCTTGAACTCTTTTCAAAATTATCAGTGTAGATTTTTAATAACCTGTCACAAACAGGTTTTCCGGGAAGAAATTCCCGAAGCTTCGAAAGAATTGCAGCACTTTCTTGACTCGATGTCTCCTTTCTCATCTTAAGATGAGCCTGGGACTTTTGCTGTAGATATTGAACATCTTTGGCAAGATTAATGATGGAAGTATTACTGTTTGCACTCTTATTTATGAAATCTTTTGCCTCGGGAAACTTCAAATAATGTTAGTATCGTGTCGTATCAAATCAAATCAAATCAAATCAAATCAATACAATAGATAGGATTGAACCCTAATGGGGCGCATACCTGATTCAACAAGGTGATTCGATCATTTTGACCATGATATCTACTCCTCGATCCTTTCACAACCAGGGTACAAAGACCTGGTATCAATCTAGGCGGAAAATTTGTACGCTTTGATACTCTGTGAGTCGGTGATGATTGTGATGTTGATCTTTGAATATTTGGTAACTTTCCGGAGACTTGTAGTAGCTCTTCAAGTCTTGCGACACGAGATTGAAGTTCTTCAACGACTCCAAACCCACCATTACTCTAGGAAAAAGAAAGACGCATTAGCCAATGTTGAAGTGATTGCAGAAACCAGCTACCTATATAAAAACGTACCTGGATGATATTTACACTATTTGCTAATGTTGATGATACGTTCTTAAGATCAGGTGTGCGATCTCCTGGTGAATTTGTTGAAGGTCGTGATTTTGGGATTGATTTCGTAGGGTCGTGATTGTAAGTACATTCAGCTGAGCTACCTGGTATCTTGGTACAATTTTGACACGGTAAAAGTCGATCGCATTTCAATTTCTTTTCACGACATCTTAAACAAGACACAACTGGTCGTGGTCGTTTGCGAGATGAATCAAATCGAGTATCCTCCATATTTTCAAGGCTCCGCGAGTCTCGTGGTGATAGATGCAGGTAGAATATGAAAGAGGCTATGGAGGTACGGAGTATGTTGCTAATTAGGTAGCTACTGTACTCGTGGGAAGTTGTGATGCCTTAATGTGGAAAGGGTCTGACCAGGAGAGGGGAAATCGGAGGATTAAATTGTTTGGATTCACTGCAGACGGGGGCAGAACAAGGTACACAAGAACGTATAAAGAAAAAGATAATAATAATGTCAGATTCTCGTGATGAGAACACCCAAGACGTCTTGTCTATAGCTAGGTAGCTAATAATCACAGATGTTGTATGTATAAAATATATAAGATATGTATAGTACAGTCAGCCGGTGAGACTTGCATGATAGCCTGTCTTCTCATCAGCCGGGTAAAATAATGGTGCTTACTTTGTTTTGAAAAGTACGTACGGTAAGGTACTCAAGTAATCAGACTTTTCCGATTTTGAGTTATTAATACTCCATAATTATAAATTTATTGTAATTAGGAGAATTAGTGAGTTTAGCGTTTAGTGAGATAGAGAAATATATAAGACATAACGGCACGTTACTTAGCTACGCTACTGGGTACTTAGGTACTCGGGTACATACTCAAGACTCACGGGCGAAAGACGAGAATGATAAATGATAAATGATAAATAATAAATAATAAATAATAAACGGTGGTTGGTTCTAGTGGCTAACCTTCCGAGGTAAATTCATTCCAAATCGAAGCTTTTGCAGCCTGAAATGAAAGTGTTAAGTTCTAACCAGGATTATGATCTTACGTAGCAATACGTACTAGATAGATAGATAGATACTAGATAGGTAGGTAGTCTTACATAGTAAAATGCATCTTCTCCTCCCGCTGCTTGAAGAACTTGAAGAACTTGAAGAAAAAGCCTTCTTCTCTTTCCTACATGATATGATTGTCAGCTATACGTAGCTAATTAGCTGACTTTGAACGATGATGATTTTGATATTACTGATGTGTGTAGTATAGCTTACCTATGGTATAAAGGCAAGCTGAATGACGAGAGTAAGTGCACACATAGATACCTACCTACCTATACCTGTACCTATAACTATAGGGGGCTAGCTAGCTCACTTACTAAAGTTGATTATCCGTCGATCAGGAAATTTCGAAATTTCCGAAGGGATGGCTTCCAATAACAAAAAAAGCTTATTAAAACTTTCTTTGCTTTGCACTAACATGTTTTGCGGGTTAATGTTGGTAATAAATATTGATGGTCCACTGTTGGGTCGATAAGGTTAAAGTTATTAGGTGGGCCTGAACGGAGAGCTGATATGTCGCATTATGCAATCACAATCAAATCAATGGGAGAGCCATCCTACATCCTCCCACAAACCGCAACGCAGATGAGAATGTACTGCTCTGCTTTCGTACAATAACCAGGACTGACTGGTATTATTAATCCCATCTATACAATCGTCAGCATACTGGTACCGCCACTCTTGATGCTCAGACATGTGGAAAAATGGTCCCTGCATTTGATAAAGAGATAATTATTACACCATTCCATTCTCAACAAACAACTCCTACCACCATTCACCTTTCCACTCTCAATAGAGTCTAATTCGTCAATACTGGAGTTTGTGAATCCCATGTTTTTTGCTCGGCTGCATCGACGAGCCAATTGGCTACACTTTCTCGAGTGATACTAGCCATCATGGCCATGCCTTTACCCTTGTTTCCATATACGTTGACCGGCTTTACTTCACCTTCTTCCAGTCTTGCAGGTCGAGCGAGAATATAGTCCATACCACTTGCCTTCACCTCTTTATCCACCAAGTTGTGGTCATCGTATTGGAGGTACATGTTTGACTTCTTCATCAACATTCGAAGCAAGAAGTGCATGTGCGGCCAGCTATCCCCAACCCCAAAAGCCTGCATTACCACAATCTTACGCACGTCAAATTCCTTCATAACAGCAATTATATTGGCGTTTGAGTCTGCCATAAGCCTTGGAGGAGATATCGATGCAGCGAAAGGGCTATCGGATGTACGAGGAGCGCTCAATGTAACAAGAACAACGGACGGGATTTCGGGACTTGCTTCGAATGCAGCTCTGATATCGGCTTTATTGAGTGGGGTACCTGTGGTGGTTAGAGTTAGTCAAGGGCCTTCTTGCAGATATCCAGCTTGGATGCAATGCCCAATTTCGACATTTGAGGATATTTTCCTTACCTTTGACAAGCTTTAAGCCATCCCTGGCCTCTATTGAGGAAGGATCTCGAACCAGTGCTGTCACATCATGACCTAAACCTGCACATCAGCTTCGGATATCGGAAGTATAAGAAATGGCGACATCGCTGATTTCTCGGTATGCTAATGCATTCTTACGGTATATACGTACCTCGAAGTAGGGCCTCTTCAATAACCATCTTACCCGTCCTTCCACTACCGCCGATTACAAAAAGCTGCATAGTTTTTGAAACGCTAAAATTCTGCTGACTGTCGTTTATCAGGCTTATGTTGAGTATTCAATTGGGATGCAAATGTTGTGTGATATATGTAAAAGTCATGCTACGGACGGTTGAGGAGAGCTAGCAGATACAGATCGGCGATATTTCTATTTCCTTATAAGCAATTGTGATTGTTCTTGAGCTCGTTCAAAGTTGGTTTTGAAGCCAAAAGATTCCTGAGCTGTATATTTACTCTCTTCCTTCAGGCTTTTGGGAATCGGAGCCGATCGGACCCGGCTCCTTCAGTCATCCAATCATTTCTTGCACCTATTGTGGATTGTGGACTCCTACAATGATTTAATTTCATTCTGAGATGTTCATTCTAAATCCTCAAGCTGATTACAAACATCCATATTAACCTGTTGATGTTGGAGAGCAGTAAAATGGTTGGCTATTGGATTACCAAGTGGTCGCTTCACAGGCTCAATAGTCCTCAATGCGTTCTGACAACAACAGAATGAATATTTAACCTTGAATCTAATTCATACAAGAATTTAATTGGGCGTTATAAAGTTATTCGAAAACATATCCACTGAAACAACTCCACCATTCTTTTACTTTTCAAATTTGGAATGCAGCCCGTAGACTGCAGTATCGATGACTTCACCATATCATTCATTTATCCCGACAAGCAGTTCACCATTCTCGCGACTGTAATATAGGATTTTAGTATCGACATTAATTTCGAGACAATTGAAGGCGATTAATAGTTTTATCTACCTCTCCGTAACAATAGGCTCCAACCATAACTCCGACAAAAAAAACCCCCCCAAAGTTCTAGACGCTTACAACCTCGGTATTGACCGTCTCCTTCTCCAAAATCTTCGATTCAGCTTCCTTTTGCTGCTGCTTCTTTTGTTCGGCGAAGCTTTCAACCATTGCATGTCCTCCTCTTTCGTTGAAGAAAAGGTTCAAGTACATCCAAGTTTCTTTCGCATACCCCTCTGCACGATCAAACATGGCCAGTTCATACTTTCTTACAGCTTCGGACAAACCCTCTGCATCATTGAAGTTCTCTTTTCCTTCCCAGGTTGGTTTGCGAGCAATTATAGCCCTTGCAAGTTCCATTGCATCCTCCATCGCAACGTTTACTCCTACACCGGCAAATGGAGTCATGAGATGAGCTGCATCACCTAATAGGGTTGCACTAAGAAATGGTCAGATAATGTTCTTGAATTATTGAAAGGGGGAAGGGTCGACAAAGACCCAATGGAAGAAAGAGCGAATGGAAGGAAAAGTATCTTACCCAGCTCTGTGAAGCCATCTATGACCAATTGGAAGCATATACATTGGCCTTGGAATTGGTTCTTCATCGCTCTTGGTTATCAGGTCCTTCGCGTCTTGGTCCCAGTCTTCGTAATATTTATCCACAAACTTCTGTCCAACACCAGGAGCGGACCAATCGATACCGCAGGTTTCTTGCCAATCTTCAGGTCTTCGGAAGAATCCATATGTTTGGACAGATCCATCTCCATTACGCTGTGACAATACGGTTTGGTGGTTACCGAGAGTGAGGCACATACCCAAGCCTACCCTTTTTGCAAGAGCTGGGTCCTTCTGATCGATGTTTAAAACTTTGGCTTCTACTCCAGTGATTCCAGAGAACTTTGGCCGTGTGTTGGAAATTATGTGGCGTACTTTGCTCCAGGCTCCATCCGCTCCAACAACCAAATCAAAACCTCTCTCAACAGAATTCTTGAAGTGTAAATCATATGTGAGGGAGATACCGTCAGCGGATGTTTCCACACGCTGTAGTTTATGTCCCCACTTGATGCTACCAGGCTCAAGAGAATCCAAAAGCATATTACGGAGCTGGACTCGATCGACTTCAGGTCGGCCTTTGAAAGAATCTGGTCTGCTTTCACCAATATCTTTGCTCTCATCCATAAGCAAATTTCCAGCAGGGTCGTAGATTTTGAGAACTTCGCCCTCAGGTCGTGCAACTGCCAAGAATTGTTCATACAATCCAGCTTCACGGAGTGCAACTTGAGCAGATCCTTCATGAATATCGAGTGTACCTCCTCGAGTACGTGCATTTCGATCGTCGTCTAACTCGAATATGGTACATGGGATACCGTTGTATTGAACGAGACGAGCAAAAGTTAACCCCGCTGGGCCAGCTGTAATTTATTAGTCTTTGCATAATTTTAATACCGGAATCCAGAAAATGACTTACCACCTATGACGGCAATTTTTGGAAGAGACATTTCGAGCGCAAAGTACCAGATTTAGTCCTGAAAATTTAGATATGGAGAGAGAAAGGTAGCAGAAGTTTACAGCTCAAAGTTGATGATTTGAAATTCTAAAAATCAATGGTGAATGACGTTGATTGATATTATATAATTCCAGCACGCAATAGAAAGCCTGTCCAATATCCAATCGTGGTAACAACGTGCTGACAAGGGACATTTTCGGATCCGGTACTACGGTAAATTCGACACACATTTTGGCCAAAAAACGCTACGTTTACTTCTTACCATATACGAGCGAATGGTCCCACACCCGCATCCTACTTGTCACTAGAAGTTTACTAGAAGCTGAAGGATAAGTATGACTAAGTCTTAGACAGAACTATTATATCAGCCTGCAAGTAAGAAGTGTGGAGTTATCGTTCCCGACAGCATTTTTATCATTTCCGGATATGTTTCTCCGTTCGGAGATGCTCGGGATCAAGCGATCCTCCCCTTTCCTTATTGTTCCTACCGCTTGGCGTAACCTTATTCACACCTTTGACTTGCATCTTAGGCTAAAGTACTATACGAGACAAGCGTTTAACGTTAGTAGCCGTAGGCTTGGGACGCTAATCTTGGTGGCCACAATTTTCCCCTCTAGTTTGGCGTTACACATGACGAGCGGATTTTGTGATTGTAAATCCAGTGACTATACTCAAAATGTGGAAGTAGGGCACCACCCGTGATACGAAAACTTGTGTGCGCGTATATCACGCAATTTTACGTAGCCAAGAGCTCACAATTGCCATGGATTGCAGAACTGAAAGCTCAGTTACTGGTTCGATATGGTGTATGCATCTAGAATGTGCTGAAGATGCTGCCCCTCGGCCTCTGCGAATCCTGACATGTAAGATTTGTTCCTGCAATATTCATCATCGGGAAGCGCTGAGGAGAGATTTTAGATAAAATATCATCGACTTTTCGGAGCCGGATGAGAAAGTTTACGTTTCATCTAGAAAGTTCCTTACTCTATCCATCACCATGATTCCTTTATGTATGGCCGTTTTCTCCTCCTGCATTTGTACTTCCATCTCAGAAATCAGCATCGACAACAAAGACCATTATCACAATGTCTCCATTCATTGATATCATTGGTAACAATAACTATACCAAACGAAACATGGTCGAAAGGACTTCCGGCATGATACCGTCAAAGAAAGAAGCCCTTATTCTGAGTCACCTATGCTCGATACTTGAGATTCCTCCAACGAAAGTTGACATGGACTCCAATTTCGTTAGTCTTGGTGGTCATTCATTGATGGCTATCAAGCTATCCAAAGCGTGCAAGAAAGATGGTCTCGCCCTATCAATACCATCCATTCTTTTAAGCCCCACCCTTACACAGCTCATCGAATCGGCTACTGAAACAAGATCCACTCCTTCAACAAACATTCTAAAGAACACACATGATTTAAATACACCTGTCAGCCCTACACGATTGACTCATGAACGTCGCATGTCACTCTCTAGACCTATGCCTTCCAACAAACATGCAACATCCACTTCCACTCTTTCAATAACAGAGATGCAACACTCCTTTATGCACAGCTATCAAAGACAACCTGGTAGCAACATCATCAGTTTCTACGAGACATACAGTACTGCCGATATCCCAACCATGAAAATGGCTTGGAAGACGGTTATAGATTCGGAACCAGTATTCCGCACGATTTTTGATCACGAAAGAGCTACTGCAACATATTCGAAACAACCATTACCATTCATCTGGGATGAGGTTTTTGTTGAGGATACAGATACATATATTTCGGAACTAGAGAAGGAAATTGTTCCAGAAAAGATGGAGGTTACTTTTAAAGTTCTTACTCCTAGGACCCAAAGATCTGGCAATGTTGGCGTTAGCACGATAATATGGAGGGTTCATCATGCATTCATTGATGGATACTCGGCAAATCTATTGTACGAGAAAGTTCGAAAGATTGTGATGGGTCAGAGTATCGTTCCTGGCACACCATTCTCGAATGTTATCCATGAAGTACAAAAATATCAGCAGATGAACCGAGACGTAAGCAGAGCTTTTTGGAGGAAACAAATGGAACTACATCCATCACCAGTGGGTGATTTAGCTCTCCCAGTTCCATCTTCGGCCTCCAAGATGTCTCGGAATGCCGATGTCTCGTTCACGATACCTTCCGATGAGATTTCTGCCGCTGCGAAGTCGGCTGGTATTTCATTGGCATCATGGTTTCAAGCAGCTTGGGGTCTGGTACTATCCATGTACGCTGATTCAGATACCGTGGTTTTTGGTACTGTTCTTTCTGGTCGTAATTTACCGATTCATGGGATGGATGACACGATTGGACCTTTGATCAACACCTTGCCATTTCATGTCTCCCTAGACCGCAGCCAAACTACTTTGGAATATGTTCAATCTGTCTTTAGACACTCGGTTGAGCTAAGCTCATTCCAACATTCGCTTCCCGAAGATGGATACAGTAGACAATTTGCATCGGCATTGGCAATGGAGTTTGATATGCAACCCACGGATGATCACAAGGTTCGCCCCATTGGTCAATCATGGTTTAAAGTCGTTCCGGATATCCCACTCAGTATCTTCATGACCACGACTGGTACTATCAGAATGTCATATCAAACACAGAAATTTGCAGAGTCTGATATCGAACTACTGTCCGAGAACTTCCAAAGCGCTATCCTGTCTCTTCTTTCACCAACCAAGACCATCGGCGAAAGTTTGTCCAATCTTCTCTCTACCGGATCTCATGAGACTTTAATGAAGATGGGAAACTGCTTATCAGATGAAACATCACCAGCCTCAATCAAAGATGATTTAGTAACCCTATTCGAGCGGGCCGCTACAGAAAATCCGTCCATTCTAGCCGTTGAGAAAGCTGGAGCAAGTCTAACTTATCAAGAATTCGATAAACTGGCCACCAAACTATCAGCTCAACTCTCCAAGTACGTCCAACCAGGAGATGTCGTCTGCGTTCATGCAGATCGAAGTATCAACTGGCTTGTTGCCATCTACGGTATTCTGAAAGCCGGCGCCGTATATTCGGCACAAGATGCGGCATTGCCGGGACATATCCGTGAAGCCAATTTTCAGACTGCTGGTGGAAAGCTTTTCTTGACACCAGCATCATCGCAACGAAGTATTGCGCCAGAGTCGTGCAAATTGTGTCTTTCGGTTGAGGATCTAGTTCAATTACCTGTGCCAAGCTCCGTTGCGGTCGCTCCAAGAAAAACACCAAGGCCTGCGGATAATGCATACCTCTGCTTTACATCTGGTTCAACAGGTAAACCTAAGGGTGTCATGTGTAGTCATGAAGGTCTTGTGGCATTCCAGAAAGATCTTGCTGTTCGGCTTTTCGCCCTGCCAGGTCAAAGAATTTCTCAATTGATGTCTCCAGCATTTGATGGAAGCATACATGAGATATTCTCGGCTCTAAGCTATGGTGCCACCATTGTATTAGCTGATGGCATTCATCCATTTTCTCATTTGGAAAAATCCACCGCTGCAATCTTGACCCCATCTATCGCCAACATTTTAGATCCAGAAGACTTCCCCATGTTGCGAAATGTATACCTTGTCGGCGAACCTGTACCACAACACGTAAATGATGTGTGGTCCAGTGTCAAGAACCTCTACAACATGTACGGTCCTACCGAAGCCACGTGCGGAGCCACCATCAAACGTCTACTTCCCGGAAAACCGGTCAACATAGGAGCTCCAAATTCGACCACTCGTATCTACATCCTCGACCGAAACCAACAGCTTCTTCCACCTGGAGTGATTGGAGAAATCTATCTCGCCGGTGTTCAAGTAGCACGTGGATATATCGGCATGCCACAAATGTCCGCCGAACGATTCCTTCAAGACACTATCTGCAATCGTCAAGGTGAAATGATGTACCGAACCGGTGATCGAGGATATTTCAATCGAGCTGGTGAGGTTGAATGTCTAGGTCGCAATGATCGACAAATCAAATTACGTGGTTTCCGTCTTGATCTTAATGATTTGGAAATTCGTGTTGCGGAGGCTATTCCCGAATGTTCGGGTATTGCTATTTGTCAGAAGGGCGATTACCTTGTTGCTATGGTGCAACCTGAGACACTCGATATTGCGAAGGTTAGAGCAAAGGTTACCAAGGTCCTACCTGTTCATGCTGTTCCTAGAGTATTCATGGCTGTGGAGAAATTCCCTATGACGCCAGCTGGAAAATTGGACTATAAGGCTATTACCAGTATGACGCTGGCAGAGAAAGAGTCCACACCGAAGAAGATTGAAAGTTCAACTGAAGCTAAGATCGCCGAAGCATGGAAGGAATTATTGGGACTCGAGCCTAATGTGGAGATTACTAGAGACTCGGAGTTTGTCTCACTTGGAGGCCATTCCGTTATGCAACTTCGTCTTGCTAGCAAACTCTCCGACATATTCCATGTGAGGATGACAGTTTCTCATATCATGCAATCGGTCGATCTGTTCGGGATGGCAAAGACCATCGATAATCTTCGTGCTCAAGCTCAACCTGTCGATGACAATGATGGTTTGATACCACTGGGAAAATATAGAGTGTCACCTATTGAGCGTGAGTGGTGGGAGAAGTATAGATTGAATGTCGGAACTTCCTCATTCAACGTTACCTATGCCTGCTCGATTGATAGTAACGTGGTTGATACCGACAAACTCATCTCAGCATGGAACACGGTGTTAGCACGTCATCGTATTCTCCGATGCAGATATGTCAGGACCGGACAACAAGGAGGTGTACGAAGAGGTTACGACCGATTCCCACCTCAGATCAAGACAGTCAACAAACTTGGTCTCTGGAGAGAATGCAACCGACCTTTTGATTTGGAACGTCAACATCCCATCCGAGTTTTCCTTTCTCGAAACACAATGCTTGCATCCATGAGTCACATCATTGCAGATTTAACATCCCTCGAAGTTCTCCTCAAGGAAGTCACTACGCTTTATAGTGGTGGCTCGTTACAACCCATCGAGCATACGTATATGGATACCACACAATGGAGCACCACGGCCACACCAGCCGAGCAGAAATGGTGGAAAGAATATCTCCACGGAGCATCACAAACTTATACTCTTCCCAATCTTCCAGAACGTACTACATACGCAGGTCGTACACGTCTTACGAAACTTCCTCAAGATCTCACGCGTCAAATTCTCACATTTACAGATGAACAAAAAGTTACACTCCACCAATTGGCTCTCGGTGCCGTAGCGCTTTCCCTCCAACACGATCAGGATGATGTCGACATCGTACTGGGAGGACCCTACTTCAACCGCGGAGCCAAAGATCTCGAAACCGTCGGACTATTCCTCGAGCCTCTCCCCATCCGTATCCGGCACCCATCCACCCAATCCACAAACACCACCTCCTTCCTGCGCACCGTACAAACCTCAAGCCAAGAAGCCATCGCGCACGCCATGCCCTGGGATCAAATCCTCAGCGCCACATCCAGCAAAACGCATTTTCCTAATCATCCTCTCCTGGACGTCATGGTAACTTTCCACGATAATCGCACTCCTAAGACTATGATCGCCGGTGTGGATCCTCTGATTACTTATACCGAAGGCAGTAAATTCGCCCTGTTGGTTGAGTTTTCGGTGCTTTCTGATGAGGCTATTGCGTTGAGATTGGAGTATGATATGAAATGTGTGTCGAAATATGAGATTGCGGCGTTTGAAGCGGTGGTTTTTGAGGCTATTAGGGGTTTGATTGGAGGGAGGGAGATGGAAGTGGTGAAGAGGAATTTGGGGATTAAGAAGGGAAAGGTAGAGATGGAGAATGATGGGAGGGGAGCGGTATCTGCGAGTTATTTTGGGAAGAGGGTGGAGGTTTTGAGTGGTTGGTAGAGGTTGGGGGGATTGGTGATTTTGGGATGGTGAAATTGTATTAGAGGCGCGGGTTTAGATAGCATTTAGAGGTCCTTGAGGATTCTGGGAGCTTCTTGGATAGGTAGTTTTGGAGTTTGGGAATTTATGGTTTATGGTTTATGAATTTTATTCTTTCTAGCCTTCAGTGTTACTACTACAATCGTGAAGTGAATTACCAGAGGAACCTTATTTGCTCTAGGCTCTCAAATTTGAATCTATTATTTCCTAATTCGGTAATTAGCCTGAGGTACCTTGATCCAGTTAGATCAAGAAAATTGCACACTTTGCTGAACTTATTAAAATTGTGGTTATCATTTTCATTGTCGATCTAGCTCATTCAAACAACTTCAACAACTTCAATTGCCACTACCACGGCACAGCGGCTTCCTAAACTCGTAATGCCAATCTTTATTCCAGATTCCCAATTCTAATTCAAGCGATCCTCACGGCACTGACAGAAAAACTATGCATTCCGCAACTGCCACCATGGCACAACAACCTCCACGAGAGTATTCCACAGTCCAAAAGGGGCTCTTGAGCGTCTTCTTAACCAACAACGTTCCACAAACCATCCACGCGTCAGTACCTGGTAATCCCATGACCTTTGCCAAAGTATCATTCAGTCGGTCGTAGATGAAGAGCGCAACTCCGGTATTCGACTTCTACAACCAGAGTGGCAACATCGCATCGATATCAATGTCTGGCAAGATATGTGTATGGACTCATTTTGTGATACTTGTATTTATGGATAATTGACGTTCTTAAAGTCTCCGAATTTCTAGAGAAAGAGATTTCTCAGTTTCCTTTCCGGAGCTAGTTCTTGAGCTCTTCCAAGATCAACGACAAGCTGGCATTGCACCTATTCGATATCTTGCGCCAGTTCCTCAGAAGCCATCGCCTGCTCTAGTTGCTTCGGCTCTACGCACAACATTTCTCGCTTTTGTGTTTCATCATCACATTCGGGGTCATCTCCCTGCAAGAAAGGAATAAAATGTCATATATAAAAGACAAGCAAGAATAAGAGTTCGGTGAATAAATACATGGCTAAGAGAGGCAAATTAAAATTAGGTGAAACAATTACACACTTTACCCATTGAATCAAATAAGCTAAGGACTCACCCTCTACTGGAGGCCGTCAACTCATGATGGCTCATAACAATGAGCAGGCCGACGCGGCACATCAATTACAAGCCACCTCTTTCAAAGCTGCAGTCAAGAAATCTATGGGAGCCCTTGCAGTGGTAGTTGCAGCTCAATTTCTATCTCTTCCAAGCAACATCAAACCAGAAACCCGTCCAGAAGGAGCTGATTCTCTGGCAAAGAACCTCTCACACCCTAACATGGAGGAGAAGCGGCATCGGGTCTGAGCACCGCCTTGTTTGCCAGACCTTATTGCATCAGCAATAACAAGCCATCAGGCTTTTATTACTTTCTCATCAGAAGTGAAAACCGGATGGTTTTTGCTATTTCACAAGAATTCCAGGCCATCTCGCTTTTATATTTCTTAGCTAGCAAAAAATAAAAAGCTACAGACATTTTATCATAATTGCCATGAAGTGATTCGCATTGTCTGTCTAACAACATATTTATTTCACTGCACTCAGTGTTTCTTAGAGTGAAGGCTTAATCAGAAGTTAATGAGAACCTTGGAAGACACCATGGGGATAAATTACCTAAATAAGAAATAGAGATAAAACGCTCACAATTCAAAGTCAATGACTTTCTTAATCTCAACAAAAATATCAACTGCTACAACACCGCAAAAACAGCACAGAAACAGCAGCTGATTATTTTCTGCCAACAATCAAATAATCAAATCTTCACCATTATGGCAACATATCCTCCAAAAGCAACAAATCCAACCAATATGGCAAATCCACCAACTTGGACCTATTCTCCCACATTGCAACAACTTTATGACCTTGTGGTCACTCATGGCCTGTCCCAGGTTCATGGCAATATGACTGGCAATGGCCTAGATCAAATAGTTAGCCTCATTCACCAACGCGTTATACGCAAGAATCACAATATGGCCCATCATATATACAAGTTCATCCTCGACCGCCATGTTTGGAGATATTGCTGTAAGTAATTACACTTTTTGATTATACCCTTCCACATAAATTTAAACTAATATTTTGGTTATAGTCATGAAAGATATGACATTCACTATGGAGCTATTCACTATGGAGCATCCACAATATCTGTTCCCTGGTGTAGGTCCAACCCAGCAACTACAAGATGAGCAGTACGCCGCTCGCAGAGTCGCACTCTTACAGTCAGCAAATGCTCCAGCACCCGCATAAATCGAGCTGGGAGCACGACGCTATCGTCGGATGCGTCAGATTATTCGTGCAGCCAAGTCATTCAACATTCTCTGGCACCCTAGATTAATCCGCCGATTTATCCGAAAACTTGGGAAATATGATGGCGAAAGCCACCAAGCTCTTATTGCACAGAATGTCGAAGCAACTGAGGCTCGCCGACGCGGAACTTGCTATGCCAACTTGGCTGTAGAAGCTATTGATGCTCGGATTGCCGCTGAACAACAACGAGACCACGCTCCTCGGCACATCCGATGCCTCGAGGCTAGGTCTCGACAACAAGTTATCGATGCTTAACTTGGTTTCGAGCTTCCTCTCAATGTGTGACATTGTTTGAATAAATTATGGTAAAGTGAAAGTATTGGCATATAAAATTTGCCAACTACTCAAGTGTTTTTGAAATAGGAACATAAAGCAGTTACTAGAATGTAGTCACCAAGTAAGCAACACACTTTCCGCCACGGGAAAGACTTCAGAGAGATTAGCCCAAATCCGTCCATGGAGGATATTCGATCGATTCCAAGTCTCAATCCGGGACCTATTGGTACGCTACGCCACGCCACCTGTGCTGGAAAGGAATTGCAGATGCAACAAGCCAGAGCTGAAGCTCGAGGTCAACATCCATTGAACCATTTTTCAGCAACTCCATTCCTTTTAGCAGGCCCTGGCTCCGCCGCAGTTCAATTGGCTCATCCACATCCGCCAATTGGAGCTGTTCCAGGAGTTGTTCCACGAGCTACAGCTGCTTCCGATATGTCGCAATCAATTTGCGATCAACTCGAGGAGGAACAGCTTCGGACGAGGTTCGCATAGTGAGGACCTATTGCCAATAAGTGCGATCCGATTTCAGGGATAGCTTGGTATACTTGATGGAACATTGTGGCTACTGATCATCCATAGATGAATCCCATTCGAGCAGGATGTTGCTTGCTGGCACACCTCAGTCTCTTGCTGCCCAGATGTCGAATGAGCCAACATGGTCGACTAGCGCCAGTGACCACTTCAATGCCAGAGATCCAACAATGCATCCATAGCTGTGCTTACCAAGTGAAAATCTTACCATCATATCATAATTTATGATCAGCAGCTTGCTAAGCTTCGGAATTCAACACTGTAGCCTATATATTTTGATTTGTTTGGAAGCATCTGGAAACTGAGGTACTACCAGGATTTCTAATAGTCTGGATTGCAATTCAGTCATGAGGGATTCTTGTTCGTTGAATTCGTTTATACAATCAACTTCTTTGGAAATATTGAAGCTATTAGAGATGTTGAATCTATCTCAAATATCATAACCCCGTTGAATGTAATGTCCAGCCCATTCAGGTCATTCCACGGTACTCAGAGATCCGCAACTTTTTGAACATTGGGAAAATGCGAGATTGATTTGGCCTGTACTTCGGACTCCTGTACCTGTGTGATCTGTATGCAAGCAAGTAGATAGAACTATAGTGAAAATAATCGTGCTCGGAAGTGTCGGCAGTCATCGTTGCATTGTCAAGCCTTGAATCCTAGATCTTCCCTTTCACCTAACTGGTATACTGCATATCCATATGTAAAATTACATATGAGTGCATTCGGTGCTTTACGGCGATTATCCTGTCTTTCTGCAGCGCATGTATTTTCTTATATAGCACTAGCAAGTTCACGGGATATCTATAGGTGATGGCATAATATGTAATCGGTTGCATGGGACCATAGATTATCAAAACAAATCAGCATCAAAGGTAATCAATGAAATGATACGCCCGGACTTGATTACTTGCGAGGATTTTGTTAAACTCCTCTTATGATCACGTACTTGTTTGCGTGAGCTCTAGTGCCTTTGCCATAGTTAAGTATATGAAGTCAACCAAGGAAGGAGAGCAAGTCTCTCAACAGCCCTACCCTTAACATTCACATACGTAGACGAAACACAACCATAACCATGCCTACAGTCACAATAGAAGAGCTTCTCGAGCGCAACGGAGCATTCGCTGGCCTAGGACATATTCCACGGCCATTGAGAGATGAAGAAACCATCGAAAGCGCCCACACTATCGTCATCAAGTTGCTTCGATGATCGAGCGGCTCCAGAACATTTCCTTCAAATCAATATGCACGGCCGAGAAGTAGTGAGCATTCGCAATGCAGGCGGACATACTAGCCACTGCGTTCATGATATCGTAGCGTTGGAGAGTCTTCTCCGTATCGATGAAGTATCGTGGTGCATCACCAGGATTGCGGTCTTAAATATATGACGAATGAGGATACCCGGCATAGATTAAGGGAAAGAGTAGGTTCGGATGAGGCGGTAAAGGAGGACTTTGATTTTGAGAACTTTGATTTTGGATGTATGACGGATGAACACCCCATGAAGATAGTATCAAGGAGAGTTGTAGGGATGATGTGAGGTTTTTGAAAGAACATTCTTGGATGAGAAAGGACGTCACTGTTAGAGGGTTTCTCTTGAATACAAAGAGTGGTTTGCTGAGTGAAGTCTGAGTCCGAGTGGATGAAATTTGAGAGGCCGGGGAATGAGTCTGAGTCTTGATATGAGTGACGTCGACAGTAGTCAATCCATTCCGAGCTCACACACCTTACTGGATAGACCGGTTGAAGAGACGCCGAGGTCCATCAAATCGTGCCGTGCAAGTGAATGAAGAAATCGGCATCAGACGAAGATTTTGACGGGATGATAACTGCAAGTAAACAAACCGACTTCAAAACCATCAAAAACGCCCCTAGCTCTCCTGCCTCAATTACTCTTCGGATTTGAACGCTGATAGTTTTCCTGAAATCGCGCTGTCGAGAGCTTTCTATATCTACAAAAAAATTTCTACTTTGTCAAAAAGCCCCATTTTTCATTTGTCTCTCAGACGTGCAACATAACTTTTTGGACGCATAAAATCATCACGTGGAAGGTCTGCCATTGGTCAGATGAAGGTGGGAAATCCTTCATTTTGGGATTATGGAAATTCTGGGCGTCAGAGGTTTTTAAAACTTTGGGGGCAGATTGAGAAGGTACTATTTAGTATAATAGCAAAGTTTGATAAACTTCTAAGATCAGGTTTTGGAGTTATTACGATTTCCAATAGTTTGGCTCGCTGTGCGACGAACATTTTGAGGGTTTTGAACATCGCCGAAAAAGAGAATCACCATTACAACACCAACAATGTTTCTGGGAATTTGAAAATTCGCATGCAGATTCAGCGCAATGGCAACTATATGCGCCAAGTCTGCGAAGACTTATTGATCAGAAATTTATTTTGCAGTGATGTCGGCGTGGGTCTTTGTGATTCAGATCTTACCAGCAGACGACGTTTGAAGTTATTGGCGAGCACGACAGGGAATGAGAACGTGGATTCTGCTCATAGCTACATTGGTATGGACGACTGATACTGGAAGATGTTATTTATACCTCGCAGAAGTCGGATTTCGATACTAAGAATTGTGGTCCAACTTCGACGTTCAAAAGCTCTAAACAACGAATAAACCTGCAAACTTCCTATTTCTTTCACCCATATACAAATCACAGTAGTCAATTGCAACGGGCCCATACAATATGTATGAACCCTGCTGTGGAGTCCGCTACTCTCACACTTCGAATGTACCGCCAGAGTCAACATCCGCACATCTGTCTACAATACATGAGCGAAAAGTGCTTGGTAGAGGACCAGTGAATACATGTGAAGATTATGAGATGGGAGCCATCTTTTGGGAGAAAGAAAGTTTCTGATTCACTGCGAGCAAAATCACAAGTCTATTATGGTGAGGCTGCGCGCAACTTTCCTGGGCAAACGGTGAGATCAAGGCGAAAAGAGTATCACTCCCGATACATGGCAGATTGGGCGATAATTGTCTACAGGTGCTTAATTACTGTTTACACCTGGACACTTCGGCGTTTTTCAACTACTCTCCCCATCCCATTGCCCAGAAGCTGGCAAATTTGTACTTCCCGGGATGATCACATCTCTGATGCAAGGTTTGCTATTCAATCTATTTGTGCTATTAGACACAACAGCACCAGATTCTAATATTAATTACCTAGTACTCAATCCACAAATCGAGGTTCCCAGCGGCAAGCTATTCGTGAAGCAATTGTGAGGCTGAGATGGAATATACTTTTTGGCGGAAATTGGATTGATGGGTTGGATTTCCGTTTAGCGACAGGGAAAGAAGACATGGATTCGGCCTCATAACTTACGCTGCCCTGGGCGATGATATTGGGAGATGTCTTTCTTGGAGAAAGCAATAGTTCGCAATCAAATCTCTGGCACAACAGACTGGCTCGACATGTTCTACCACACCTCGATACAGGGCGCTACATTTCTGAAGACTACGAAGAATGATGGCGATGAGGTTATTCAGAATGATTGAATAATACTATCTATTCCTTGCTGTATGCGTTTCAGACGCCGTTGCACAGCCGGCAGCACGTTTTGATTCGCCATGGCACATGCGCAAAGCGTGTACAGAGACTGGGGAATATATGCACTACCCTTAGAGGAGAGCTTCGAGCTGGGGAGGTGATTGTGTGTGCAAGGTGTAGTTTCCCAAGTGGTAAATCTATCATAGTGGATGTGTTTGTATCCCCTTTTAGAATACCTGGACGGTCCTATGAGTTCGAAGTGGGAGCAGTATCTCGTTTCATTCATGGTAGATTGTAATGCGACCGCATTTTAATTACTTGAGTATCTGGTTCTTGTGGTCATTTAATATCCCTAAATATCAATATGATTGTGGTCCCCCGAAAATCAAAGTAGAATTGGAGTTCGTACACAAGGTGGAAAAATCACTTTTCCAATAAGGGACTTCTCTATAATGTCACGCACCACAGCACAATCCTAAGAGGTAATTTGATTGTCGAATCTCATGTTAGACTGGATTCGGCAAGATTAAGGGTACGTACAGACCATGAAACATTTCCGGCAGCCAGCGTGCTATTATGTGCTTTCACGATTGTCCCAACAGTGTCTGAACTATCATATATGGAAGAGTCATTCAACTTCTTGTCGACCTGAAGCGGCCGTGATTATAGATGAATCGAAGTCGGTTCAACCACAGTAGAACGTTAAGTAGCCACAGTCATTATGCAGAACACCAGCCATAACGTTATCAGCATTCTCCGAGTAAAGTCTCTATGACCAGCCCGAGAACTATGCTGGAATCAAATCACGTACGCCATATGGATTAGGTCACCACTGCTCAGATGGCCTCGGGATTTAGAACTTGTTGAAATGATATGATGATGAAAACACTCCAGATATATTTTACGATCCCTCAAATGTTAAAGCTTACGAGTGTCACAACAAATGATCAACGAATCGTCAATTCTGATTTGGAAGGCTTTGGCTGTAAGATTTTAGAATCTATATGTCCTATAAAGTCCTAAACAATACATGGCAATCAGTAGTCACAGTTTTCACGCATGCATTAAACTCAAAGGTTGAGGGGTAGAAAGTTTATAAAGCTGATTTAAATCCCATCTCCTGTACGTAACCCACCCAACCATCATACCAAACCCCTCTCAACTCAAACGACCCCAGAACATCCATGAACAGCCTCTCCGCATCTTCCCTTCGTCCTCTCCAATGGGGGGGGAGTTTGATTCCCAAATTGGATGCCCAGGAGAGGAGAGGTCCGAAGTCAATGTGGTCCGACTCATCACCCCTATTAACAAGCGTAAACGCCCGCAACCGCACGAGTTCCGCGAGGGTAACAACATACCCTTCCCAGAAACTGACAACCTCTGGAATCCGTGGTACAAATGGGCCCCCCGGCTCAACGAGTTCGACAGTGACCTCGAAGAGTTTGTTGTTCAGAGAGTCCAATTTGTCTCACTTAATGGACCCATCGGTGTCCCTGTGAAAGCCCTTCCGCATATTGATGATTGCATCGTCCAGGATCGCTAGAGCCTCGACGCCGACAAGGATGTCAACGTCTTTGGCTTTCTGGTCTAGGATACCATGGGCGATGCTCGCGGCACCACCAAACAAGATGAGAGTTTGGCGGAGGTTGTGAGGCACTAAGGCACAGGAGGCGGCGTAGGCGTCGAGATACGCTTGTTGAAGAGGTGTGATTTGTCGGACCATTGTTGAGGCAGTGAAGATGTAGAGGGATCGAGATCGAGATACAGATAGCTGTTCTAGGATGAATGTTCTGAGGTCGGTTGAAAGAGAGGAAGAGATTTGGTATGAGGTTGGGTGATTGGTCTGTACAGAAGATGGGATTTCCTATTAAGTTCTATTAGCAATCTTTTCTTCAAGACAGTTTCGAGTACTCGATGAGCATACCAAAAATTCTAAAGCTGGGCATAAAAAATATATCTTTTAGCGATATTTGGGATGTGCAAGAAAAGAAAGAGAACGAGATGAATGAGGGCGATCGAAGGTTATGATGGCCTGGAGAATTGAGTTTGAACATCCATAGCTGCTGCTTCTACTTTTGTTATCTGAGGAGGCGCCTGGCAGAATAGGAAGGGATAACTCATAGCTCCATTAACTTTCTGCTCGTCCTCAGTCGATCATGAGCCTCCAAACACCAACGAGGAATAATCAAAACGGTTCTAAGAATGAATCATTGTGTGCATTCAAATAATGCAACGCTCATGAAGAAAATAAGCTTCATGTTAGATTTTTGGGCTTGCGAAATAGGAGTATCATCTAGCGAGAAATGCCCCTTCCTATTCCAAACTCTATTTGTTGAAGGCATGGTTCCTTCTGCCTTAGCATAGATATATAAATGTGGGAAATGAAACGATGGTAATAGAACGTTCTACATCCAGAAAGGAATAATGCTTATGCTTAGCCAATACACACAGCTAAGTCACCCGTGCTAAGGGCCTACTAGGTCACGGCATAACTGCCGAAGTGCATTCATATCACGTGCAACCAAGATGTAGCAGTCTGTAGTTTACGATGCTAAGCTTGCTCCGGAAGGGAAAAACAAGAGGCAGTTAGGAAATCGCCACAAGATGATGGAATTCAAGTGACACTCGTGTCTACCACTTGCGGCTGGTACTGGTGAGCGAGGAATACAAGCTAGTCAAGAAACATTTTTAATCAAGGTTGAGCTTTAAAATGGTATCAAAAGTGTTGTTGTAAAGACTTGTTGAATTTTGGATTGGAATGGTTTCATTTTCTATGCTAGAAAATATTATGACCTACCAAGTGCGCATATTAATGGAGGAATAACATCTTATCATTTCTTGAGATTATTTCATCATTGGGTAAAACTGTACTTGAGTTCTCAATACTTCCATCTCATATAATTTGAAGATATCAGGAAACTCTGAAACCAGATATGCACAATTTGTAATTCCCATATCGGAAGCCACAAGCCTAGAGGAAATCCTTCTGATATGTAAGCCAGACTTAAACAGTGTGCCCAACAGTCCGGATTGCAGTTCAACAATGAAGAACGTATCAATATTCAAATAATTTTGATTGTTGAGTTCATTTTAGATATCAAAATTGGTTCAAATATCCAATCTATTTGGAATAATAATTATATTAAAATCATTGAAGAATTTTCAAAGATTGAAAGTTGGATGAGGCCAAATCCCACTGCTATTGGAGGCATCATATTTGTACTTTGGGATCAACCTTTATCTCTCCATACATCAATCCATCTACTCATAAAGCCATCAACCTTATACAACCGCAAATACTATCCACGCAACCAAGCCCAGAAAAAGAAATCCATTGAACCCCTTTCAAATTCTTACCCGAAAGCGAGAACTGCCAAAATCATTCTTCGGAATCCTTTTCTGAGAGACCGCGAGAGCAACAACTTCTTTCTTCTGCTCCTGAAACTCAAATATCTAGAAAGTTGTATCTGTGCAGAAAGAATCCTTCATTCTACATCACATTGTAATTACCGCTTTCTTTTATCCCATAGTATGCTTGTGTCTCTGTCGTATGCATAGGATTTCATTGTGATTCGAGAAGATAAAACTTACTATCAGATCTAGTTTGGTAAGTGTCAGTACTTATCATCAGCCCTGTGAAAATGGGATTTACCCTGCATTCCCGCAGATGATAGAATGAGTGTCACTTGTATATCATCGGCTTTCTAAAACTGTTGATTTGAGTCCAACCCTTCCTCGGGGGCTCGAGGTGTTCGATAGTCCGGCCTAGTGGATTATATATAGGTTTTTAATGTTTGAAAAGGTTTAGATATATAAGTGTAATTCGTCATTCCAAATATTTTCAATGTTCTGATGAAATACATCTTCTCAGAAATTATGAATATCTGAATATAATTCAATATTTTGAGTGATTTCATCATCTCAGAAGTTATAAAACTTTAAATGACTTTAATATTTCAAATAATTTAAATAGATTGAACAATCTAAAGATTTCTCATTGCTGAACTACAGTCCGGACTATTGAATACCCTATCGGGACTTACCATGGAGTCGTGCACCAGTGTGTTCAAATCGATGCACTTTTGAGAACCTGGCTAATAATGTCATGAGTGTTTGTCCAAAAAGGGAAAACATGCTGCGATGATCAGCGTATTGAAAGAATTTCTACGGAAATAGAATATTGCTATCTTTTGTCCTTCGACAGCGAAAATTTTAAAACACCTAAGAAATGTGAGAAACTGCAAGGGTATTATTGCCATGTCGGATAGCGAACCATTTATATTGTTCGAAACTGGTGTATTGATAGAGTTGAATCATACCCCGAAGCTTCAGCATGTGCTAATTGATCCACTTATCGGGGAGCACATATCAGCTGCTTCAATACTTGGGTGGCATGTTCTACAACTAATATGATCTAGCACCACAGAGCTCAGCAGAGCTTTCCCCCACGTCATCGCGATTTTGAAGGAGAAGAGCTCCACGGCTCCCTACCCGGCCAAAAGCCCATATACAACAGTGTACTTAGTGCATTAAATGAAGAAGCGAGCTGTTCTCAGCATATGCACGTGATGGCCTATTTGCTAAGGGCATGCTAAATCTCTAGCCTTGCGCACTAAGACGCACGCATATAAAGGATCATTTTCCAATCTTTCATCAATTCACACATACTTCAATCTTTTGACATTCTCCACCTGTCTACCATTTCACAGCTTTCCCATTATGTCTGTAATTCCTACACGTGTGATGGTCATTTCTGACACTCACGAGCACACCCTCAATGGAGCTAATATGCCAGACGTCGACGTCCTCCTCCATACTGGCGATTTAACCAATTTTGGTGAATTAGAGGCTTTGAAAGATTCCATCAAAATGATGGGTACTATCACAGCTGAATTAAAATTGGTCATTGCTGGAAACCATGACATATCTCTTGACAAGCAGAACAGGGTGGAAAACATGTCTGATAACGAGTATTCGGAATACCATCATTCCGCCCTCGAAATCATGACGGGTCAATCGGCGAAAGATGCCGGAGTTACCTATCTCAAGGAAGGTACTCATACATTCACACTTAAGAATGGTGCTAAATTCACAGTATACGCCTCACCATACACGTGTGGATCCATGGGCTTCCAATATCAAATAAACGAAGATCGTTTCAACGACGCAACTCAAGTCGCTCCAGGCCAAACTTCGATCGCCACCAATCCTATTCCCCAGGGAGTTGATATCGTCATGACCCACGGTCCTCCACATACGATACTTGACCAAGTGGACGGCGAATATAAAGGTTGCCGCAATCTTCTTCGTGCCGTTGGCCGTGTGCGACCACTTATGCACTGCTTCGGGCACATTCACGAAGGAAGCGGCGCAAATCTTGTAACCTGGAAACCTGATGGTAGCGTTAAAGATCCATCATCTGCCACGCCCATGGAGACGGAACAAATCAATGAGTATCCGTGTACAAACGAGTGGCTATTCAATCTGGAAAACAAACGCTTATGGTCAACGCGGCAATCATAATGAACACCGCAAAGGGTATGCGTCCAAATTATAAGCCCTTCGTAGTATCACTCGATTTGCCTCGCCATGATTAATTGAATTTCTTGCTTTTATCTTTTTTTCTGTATACCAGGTATTTTGCCGGCTTTTAAATTTGGTATTTAGCGGATCTGGTGTTGGTGGATATGCGCTATATATGGGATTTCAATACTTCATGGTATAGTAACGATTCCCATCAATCTTAGCCTAGCGAACTGTATTTATCAGGTTAGATATAATGAATTGATCGAACTATTCAAATGATAGAAATGAGCAGGAAGAGATTGTTCAACAAATTTTTGCTTTGTGAATTTCGAGGTCAACTTCCTCACTAAACCGAATTTCACCCGATATCTTACGAGGAATGCGAAAAGGTCCCGGAAGCAAGTTACATCGCTGACTACTTGACGTTGAGATGTGGTCAGATGGTTAGAAAACTTTCAGATATTCCCACAATTGAATTGTCTTAAATAGAGACTTCTCCTCGATATTTGGATCATCTCTTACATCTCAATCTTTCCATCTACTTTCGGTTACATTCGCCTACCACCTGCCAACTTCTTACCTTTAGTTTAGAATACATCGATATGCCTAGCAAACCAACATTTGTTTTAATTCCTGGAGCATGGCACCGCGCCGAGATTTGGGAGAAAGTCATTTCACTCCTGGAAGAACAACAGTACAAATGCATTCCGGTGGAACTCCCATCGACGGCAGGGGATCCTACCACGGGTTTTGGCGATGATATAGTCGCCGTCCGAAATATCGTATTATCAGAGACCAAACAGGGACGCGATGTGATAATAGTGGTACATTCCTACGGCGGTGCAGTTGGTCAGAGTGCGGTTAAAGGCCTCACCCGTCACAACCCAGATGATCTCCAATCCACAGATGGCCAATCAACCGGTCATGTAGTTGGTCTCGTTATGATGGCTTGTGGTTTTGGGCAAACAGGAGTGAGCTTCATCGACGCTATTGGCGGGGCACCACCACCATTATGGAGATTCGACGATAGTGGTTTCGCAACGTTAGAACTTCCAGCCAGAGAATCATTTTACCATGATCTTCCTGAGGAAGAAGGCAATTATTGGGTTAGCAGGTTGACGAAGCAATCGCAAAAGGTTTTGAAGGAGGGTGGGGAGTGGGCTTATGCGGGATGGATGGATTTGCCGGTTTGGTATTTGATGACCATGGATGATAAGACGTTTCCGGTTGAGGTACAAGAGATGTTTGTGAAAATGGCGAGGGATGCTGGGGCGGATGTCACGGTGAGACAGATTGTGAGTAGCCATTCGCCGATGTTGAGTAGACCGAAAGAGACGGTGGATTTTATTTTGGAAGCGGCGGTATCTCTGGTTAAAGAATGAGGGCACGAGAGACCATTGTAACAATGTAGAAATCCCAACTCCGTTTACTGGCAATGCTCCAATAGCTCCAAGGTTACATCCACCCTCTTAATGCTCCAATTCTTTCGGCTTTTCGGTACTTTTAGTATTCCAAATCTTTCCAATGCCTGAAGTTCTCTCAACAATAAAATCCATAACCAGTGACCTCAATAGCCAAAAACTCCTGAAGCTTTATGTACCGATAGCTGAATGCTTGAAATGAAGTTGATGAATCAAAGATTTCTCATTGCCGGACTGTAGTTCGGACGAGCAAATCGTGGGTGATATGCGACAGTTCTTATATCCGACCGGCCTTTTCATACAACGGTCTATTCATTTTCCGCAACCGGATTTTTTCTTAACACCGGCTCCTGCTTATGAATTCTCTTTCTTTTTTTAAAAAAACACTTGTAACAGCCCATATGGTATTTACGTATATTCGGATAAAGCATAAATAGAAGAATAAATTCCGGCTCGGATCCGAGAGTCACGTGCGTCAATCAGACCATCATAATATGAGGCAACTGATCAACAACATATTGAAAGAAGATAAATTCAAGTGAATCTCCTTCATTCCAAAGGTATTATATTTCCCAAACAACTTCCATTCAAAAATCAATAATTTCGATAACTTCAACAACTTCAACATCTCCAACAACTTCAACATCTCCGACAACTCCAACAACCTCAAAACAACTTCAAATAACTTTACAAATTTCATCTCCCTCATTCAGTCAAAATGTCCACGCCGTCTTCTAAAGAAGTCGCTATCATCGGATCAGGATTATCTGGTCTAACTCTCGCTCTCGCCCTTCATCAAAACAACATAAAATGTCGAGTTTACGAAAGTCGTCCTGCGCCTTTGAACATTGGAGGTGCTGTCATGCTTTCTCCAAATGCTCTCAAAATTTTGAAAGCTCTCAACGTCTATGATCGAATTCGTCATAAAGGTTACAACTTTGATAACCTTGAGTATCGAACTGCTGGAGATGGAAAATTGGTGGAAATTCAAGAATTTGGTTCTGAAGAGAAATATGGTTTCCAGGCCCTTCGAATTTACAGAAATATCCTAATCACTGAATTGCTTGAAATGTTCAAGGAACAGGACATTCCCATCACTTTTGGCAAGAAATTCTCACATGTCACTTCGGAGACCGATAAACAAGTTGAATGGGAATTCACTGATGGTACAAAGGGTACTGCACCTCTTCTCATTGGAGCTGATGGTATTCATTCCACTGTTCGTCGTTATCTCTATCCCGATTTGGAGACCAAGTTCACTGGCATGGTTGGAATCACAGCAGCTGTACCAACATCTCAACTACAACTCCCCGAAGGATATTATATTCCTGTCACCTTAATGTCCCCGAAGGGTGCATTTGTGATTGCTCCTCAACAAGAAGATGGATCTGAGGTATTGATCGGAAAACAATTACGCATCGAAGAGAAAGATAGAGCTGGTTGGAATGATATGTCAAACAACAAGGAAGAAAGCGTCAAATTCTTGCAAAGCAACAATGATCTATTCCCAGAGATCGTCCACAATGCAGTATCCAAGATTTCCCATGACAAGATCAATGTTTGGCCATTTTACATCGTTCCCAAGCTCGATAATTGGGTATCTCAAAATCGTCGTGTAGTTATTCTTGGTGATGCAGCTCATGCAATTCCTCCTTCTGCAGGTCAAGGTATCAACCAGGCATATGAAGACGTTTATATCTTTGCATTGCTACTTGCAAAGGCAAACAAGGAGGATATTCAAGGCGCACTCTCTTTCTGGCAAGACTATCGACAGAAGAGAGTCGGAAAGGTTTTGGAATTGAATCAGCAAATTGATTTGAGACGTTTACCGGGAAATTCGGCAGATCAGAAGAGGGAACCATTTGATCTGGGCTGGTTGTATAATGTGGACTTCGAGGCAGATGTAGAAGAGTGGATTGCTCAGCAAAAGCATTGATTTGATTAGGGATTTTTAGTGGATGTTGGGGATCATGGTGAGAAAGGCTTCGTTTAGGAATGGGGAGAATGAAATAGGGACTGAATGCAGGCAGGTTATTGGGAGTTACGGGGTATGTGGATTAATTGAGGATAGACGGAACGAATGAAATGTGACTTTTCTCTTCTCTTTATCAAATTCTCATTTATGAAAGTGCTTTTTCCAATTGTCTGAAATCCGATAATGGAGGATCGATTACGGGACGAGTGGGTAAAGTCTTTGCCATAGCTTAAAAGCCAAGCATGGTCACCATAGAGGCCATACAGGGTCCAATGCAAAGCTTTTTACCCCCCCCCTGTACATGCTGAATCGGTGCCGAAATTATGTGGGGGGGGTTTTTCGGGCTTAGACACACTCTAAATACCCCACAAGCTTACGTCGTTGGTACCTGTTTTCATTAATGTTGTATCACCTACCATACCTGGCGAAATATACAATATACTGCCTTTTTACATCTCAGCTCTCCCCATCTCTACGGAAAGACCCGGTAGATAACTTCACCAACTCAATTCAAAGGCAAAACATAAATCAAAGTCCCACATTAGACATCATGGAATCTCCTAAACCACCAACAACAACTTCGGAACCAGCACCAAGAAAATATACCGGTATGGATTGTAGGTTTTGTCAAAGAAGTTTCTCCAAAGGCGAACATTTGAGGGTTAGCATCACAATATCACCAAGATATACATCTCATACTCACTAATCATTATTACAGAGACACGAAAGAAGCCGTAAGAACAAATCCCTCGAATTTCAATCTCTCATTATTAAGAATTGCAAGCTAATCAAATGATGAAAAGATACTGGATCTCGACCTTTCATATGTAAAAATTGCAGAAGACCATTTGCTAGACAAGATTCACTTGCTCGCCATGAAAGGTTACATACTCGCCGAGAAAGCAATTATCCTTCACCACCAAGTATACCAACTATATTACCTGTGATTGATACAAATCTTCAAGTCGAAACACCAAAATCACAACAAGGAATTATGAACAATAGTGGGGCCGGTCATTCTATAATTGGAAATACACCATCTTCAACAGAAGATCTTGATTTTGAACTAATATGGCCAGATTCGGAGGATTTATTTGAAACTTTGATGTCTACCGATCCAATGAATCCATGGCAAATGCCGATTGGGATACTACCGGTACCCATCACAACTCCATCACATGTGAGCAATGGAAGTTTTGGGATACCGGGTCCGTTTCAAGAGAAGGGATCAATTGGTTCTATCCCGGTAGGAGAAAGTCATCAAGCTGTACATAATGTTAGTGAGATGGTTACTAGTTTGGTAAGTTCGACAAGACCTTGAATGAAACCATTATTGATCGAAAGATATAGTCATCAACTGTTACAGCTGCTGTTGAAGCTACATCTCTCACCTCAGTTTTCTTAGATGAATGTTTACATATGTTCTTCGTAAGATTCATACCCACATTTCCAGTATTACATCGATCAACATTTGTCTTTCGAGAATGTACTCAACCTTTACTTCTCAATGCTATGGCTATCGGTTCTTTATATCTTGGACCTAAAAATTCCGTCGCAAAAGGTGAAGCTTTATGGAGACTTGCACATGTAGCAGTTGCAACATCTTGGGAAACATTAATTACTCATAAAGGTCCCTACGATAGTTGCCAGGGAGTACAATTAGTTGTTACTGCTCTACTTGCTCAAATATACGGCGTTCTTTCAAGAAATCGAGTTATTCGGACCACAAGTCAAGCATTTCATGCTCTTGGATTCTTTTGGGCAAGACAATGCGCAATATCCGATAGTGAACCATACTCAAGAAACAATCTACCTAGCCAAAATTCAACCGACGAAGAAAAGGATAGAGCTTGGAAATTTTGGGCAGCCAAAGAGATTCAACAACGTGCATTACTGGGTCATTACGTATTGGATGGTTTAATATCTCGAATGTCTGGGGAAACTCCATCAGTTCGACATGCTGCCAATCAATTGGGTTTACCTAGTAGTGAAACAGCATTTGAGGCTAGGACTGCTAATGAATGGCTTAATCATATGAGATCTCAAGAACCATCTCAATATTCCTTTCGAAGTATTATTCGATCATTATTCGATCCGACTAGTCAACCTCTTACGAGTTTCCATGCGTTCTCGGCATTTTCCCTTCGTGTCATTCTAGAAGGTCTTCAATCCTTGGTTTCGGATTGTGATTCCGATGATCTCTCTACTGTTGGTGTACCCACAAAGCTCGAATCACGAAAAGCTTTAAGTCATGTTTTTGAAGCTATATCAATAAGCTCCAAACTTTCACATTCCGAACGACTTGAGCTTTTACTTAGATGGCATACCATCTGCCTTGATGCTTGCAAAGATTCATCACTACTTTGTAGATCCATCTGTTCTCGTTATGGTATTGTGCAGCATGTTTGTGGTGGAAAAAATATCATGAAACCCGAACAAGATTTGATAAGTTGGGCCGGTACGGAAGAAGCAAGGAAAGCTCTCGTACATGCTATTGCTATCCAAGAGATCGTAGAACAATTACCAAGAGGTAGAGCACATGTTATACATATCCCAAGTTCATTATTCGCATCAGCAACGGTTTATTGTGTGTTTTCACTTGCTGGTCATGGTGCAGTTAATGTACCAAATATTGTGGATTGGCAAGCTGTTTTGGCGACGAATGATTCTGGGGATACTTCGATTCAGTCGGTATTTTCTGGTCAATCGGAGACACAATTATTTTTACGAGGTGGAAATTCACCTTCCAGAGCAATGGGGACAACGAAAAATCTTCTCTATGAACTTAATTCCATGCAGAAACTTTTTAAATGCTTATGCTCGCAATGGGGTATTGCATTTGATATGGAAGATATTTTGGATCAATGGAATGCACTCTGTCATTGAGTTTGGGGTCTGGATATATGTTTAAATATTTATGATTTATGGTCATATAAGGAGTTGTGTTTTTCATCAGGCTGGCGTATGATGGAAAATGGGTTTGGGTTGGATGGATTCTCGATAAAATCAGGGTGTAAATTAGAATTTCGAGTTTCGTTTCCCATTGGATAAGGTGTGCGAATGAGGATAGTGAGATATGGTTTGGAGAGGAGCATTGATTGTTTTGCTTTTAGAGTGTTAGTTTTACTAGCTAGCACGCGATGGACGAAATAGATTACTCATCGAGATCGAATATTAATCAACTTAATTACCTCGGTAGACTTCATCTTCATATCACTTCAATATCCCAATTAGACTTAACAATCAAATGATCTTCAGACTTACACCTAGCTTCTCTGGCTTATATCCTGCAGTACAATTTTATTTCCTCCCTCATATAATCATAACTCCGGTACTCCGATACTCTTATTTATAAGATTATAAAATAAAAATCTATCGGTTTATTTAATCAATTTTTTTTCCTTCAAATTTCTCTAGTTAAGCTGGTTAAGTTTGAAGATCAATTTTTTATATTTTGTTTATAGATATTTGAGTTATTTATAATCCCCGCGGAATAAATATATATTACATTACGACCCACAGGAGAGGAAGAGAGGGGAGGAGTAGATATTATATTGGTACTATGATGTATATTATTGGTATCACTTCGGTGATACTATTGCATAGTACTATTGTAGTATATTGTGTTATTCATTCTTGCTAGCTACACTATGAGAAATGGGGGCTGTTTATCTTAAGGAGGAAGGGGCTAGAACTCGCTAGTTCTACGGCTCCCTTTGTAAGGTTGACATGACGTTCTAACATATATCTTATTATGATCTTCTATGATCTATGATCTACTATAATCTGGAAAGATGATTGAAAATGACTAAAATGATTAGTGCTCCACTCGCTTATTTAGTGCTCCTCATTCTTTTATCATTGTTTTTATCCACTTCTTTTATTCGTGTATATATCTTTTTATGAGGGGATGGTCGTAATGGGAGTAGTGGTAGTGGGGATGGGGATATGAGGGGATGTGGAGGAGAGGATAGGGGATGGGGATAAAGAGAGGGGATATAAGGGAATGTGAGGCAGAGGGATAGGGGATGGGGATAGGTGGGGATAAGATGGGATGAGAGGGGATAAGAAAAAGGAGAGAGGGATAGATGGGGTTTGGTGGGGATAAGGAAAGGGGGAGAGGGATAGATGAGAAGAGGAAAGAGAGACTTGATTAAATATCTAGCTTTAGTTATTCCTCGAGTATAAATTATAAGTACTCTTATTCTATATTCTATCGATTGATGATATATTCATAGATTCATACCCCCACCCCATATCCCGTGAACTATGATATCATGGTATTTACGAAGTACCCGTCGTTTTTTATAAATCATGATATGATGTAATATATGATATCTGAATGTATAGAGTTTTAAGTTTTGAGTATAGAGTATTTTGTTGATTTATAAAGGAGTTAAAATGGAGGAATAGAGGACTAGAGGAGTTGGAGGAGAGGAGGAGAGGAGGAGAGGAGGAGAGGAGGAGAGGAGGAGAGGAGTATAATATACGGAGCTAGGTATCAATAATATAAGGATAATTAGATATATATACTATTTCATATATTCTATATTTTCATTTTAATTTAGATTTTCTATTTATTCACTCACTCACCAACTCACTTACTAGAATGGAGTAATGTAATGAGATTACTTAGATTCGTTTAGATCCGTTCAGAATTTGAATTTGATGTATTTGATAAATGGAAGTAAGTAAGTATTAATCTTAATTCCACAATCTGATGGAGCAGATCATTCATAAGATTTTGGTAAGATCTCACTGTGACTAATAACTTCGTGATATTGAAACAGGATACAAGACAAGAGATGAAGAAACTAAATTGATGCTCATGTACTTGTGAGACTTATATTCTTGAATGATATGATAGATAGCTTTCTTAAACCATTTAATTCAGACTATACTGTCATATATACATTTCTATATAAGTCTTACTATTTTCATATACATGTACAATTCCCATCCAAACATCTAAATCTCATTCATAAGATCCACCTATATAGATCTAGAGTAAAAATAAATTCATTAATCATGACTTCGTTTTCTCTTCATTCCCATCCCCATTCCTATTCTCATTCGCATTCGCATTCCTAACCATAACTATAACTCCCGGTTCCTGATCTCCAATCTGTCCAATTATATCCGCAGGCTTCGATGGTCTCCATCTTTTCCCCATTAATTGTACGATGAACGTTGGGATGATACTAACACCAACGAGGAGACCAGCAGCAACTGCTGCACTGGATGAAAGACCGAGGTTTGTGAACATTGCCGGGAACCTGTGGGCGGTGTATTAGTCAGGCTGCTCAGAAAAATGTAATGAAGTGAGAAAAGAAAGAATAGCTTACCAAAAAGGACCAATAAATCCCCAAACCTGTCTTACAAACGTAATAAAAACACCAATGCTGGCCGATTCCTCCAAATGTGAATCCACCGCATAAGTAATCAAAACCGTCGTCACAATTTGATTTCCAACACCTGCAATCGCAATACCAATCACCGGTGTAATATTCCAATGCATGTCCCTTGCCTGTTCAGTTCTTACTAGAAAAACCACGACCCCGACGATGGTGAGGACGAATCCTGCATAACTTAACCATAAACGATATTCGGGGGCCGGTTGTACACCTGTTTTGCGCGTGCGACGATTCATCCAGAAATCAGAGAGTGTGCCACCGAGTTGTTCACCGATTACAGAACCGATGATTAAAGCGAGGAATTGGTAGCCGAGTTGTTGGGCGTCGAAACCAAATTTGGAGGCAAATAGTTGCGGAAGTTCGACGGTGATCATGACTGAGGCGAATAGGAAAACCATGGCGTATGCGGCGGCGGGAATGAAGATGCATGGTTTGGTGAATAAGGTGAGAGGATGGACGAAATCGTAGATGCGAAGAGGTGCAGGGTCAATTCGATGAAAGGTAAGGTATTCTTCTCTGAAAGAGGATTTAGGATGTTGAACTCCATGACGAAGGTAACGAGTTTCTGCACCGAAGAAAAGATATGCAATGAATTGAACACCGTTCATAATTGCGATGATCCAATAAATCCATCGCCATCCTACGCGAACGGCTACAAAACCCATGATGAAGGGAGAAAATGGTACACCAATTGTTAACATGAGTGTCCAGATTCCCATATAACGAGCTCGATCTTTTTTGAAGAATGATTCTGTGACGACCGCACTACCAATTGCTGCAGCTGGACAGATGAAGAAAGAAACGATTGCACGACAGGCTGCCATACTGGCATAGGTAGGTGACTTGGCACATCCTATATTTCCAACCAAGCTAACCAGAAGTGATATAAGAAATAAAGGTCTTCGTCCGAAAGTGTTGGATAATGGTTTCCAGAATAGAGGAGCACCTCCCGCGATAGCAATTTGGAGCGAAGTAAGATATGTAGCTTGTTGTAAGGTTATACCTAGTTCTTCTGCAATGCTTTCGTAGGCAGGAATAATGGCTGCTGCTGTAAAAGTTGACATGCAAGCATGAAATGCAACGAGGAAAAGGTTTGTAACTTTCTATACTTTTCATTAGTGAGGTCTTGGAATGGATAGATAATTCAATGTATACCTTACTATTTGTCCAATTGTATGGATCGGCATCACTATGACTAGGTAAAGGATCTAATTCCAAAGTTCCATGTTTTGAAAGAAGATATTCTCTATGCTCTTCAGATAACTGATCTGCTTCGATATAAGTTGCATAAGTTGCTGTGTGGTCGATATTTTCGGAGAATTCACCACTTGGGCTCGAATCCTCACGCTCGATGACGTCTTTGGTAGCCGACATTATATCGTTTCTTTGGAGACAATTCGATATCAAAGTCTCACCTCCAATGAGTCGTGGATATTTTCCCAAGTTGCACAACAATCAAGATGCACAATGTTGAACCAACTTCAATCTTCTCAGAAATCAAAAAAGAGTTTGATACTGTAAAATTGAACCTCCAAGACTCCAAGTACTTAAATTAAGGGACTCGTAACGGGAACAAAAGAAGAAGTTCTTGAGCACAATATGTTCAACTCGAATCGAGGATACATCTTTAAAATATAGGAGAAAATCTTCTCCATATTCAGCTAAACCAAATCGTTCTCCACACCATCTCTGTTAAAGGAAACCAGGGCCCCTGTCCTGAATCCCATGATGATGCCGCATCCAAGAATGATTCCCCTGTCAACCATCTACAGTAGTTCAGTCCCGAACTTCCATCCAGACATAATTTGTCTAAGTTGTGGACCTCGCCACCAATTAATATGAAGATAAGAAAGCCAGGGACTTTACTAATGGTTTGTAACGGTGTCGATAATGAATGCCCCGTATATGCTTTGCATACTACGAGTAAGATGAAGTGATTCGTGGTCTACTCACGGTCTTCATTCCGCACATGAACTTCCGTGGGGACATGAAACCTCGGCATTTACCAGCGCGTACAAATGGAAGGGATTGAAACAAGTGGAGGTGGTTGCGCGGCCCCTGGTTTATCCAATTCCATATGCTCCATGAATATTTAGCCTATCAACTTTTAAGTCTTATTCTTAAATCTTTTACCGAATATCTGGGGATGTGGGGATGAAGAAATGTTGGGGTATGGGGAAAATGAATTGAGTGTCTATTTGATTCGTAATCTTAAGGCATTCCAATAGATTCATCAGAGGATCCTGTCGCCTCTGATATGATATGATGATTGCGACTGTAATTTTGATTATAATTTTGATTTATGGTGGTAGACATATTGTGGATATTTGAGGTGCATTGGTGTAGATGTCGGTTGTAAAATACTTTTCCGGAGTGATGAAGTGGATAAGTGAGTGGACAGAAAGCTAATGTAGCACCACTTTTTTGGTTGATTAGATATTGATCTACCCGTACATACAGTAGTCTCTTATAAGAAACACAATCAATTAGAAAGGACCAATGAGACCTACTAGAAATTATTCAGTGAACATAGAATACGTCGAGAGCCGGCAGACTTCCGAAAATGGTATATTTTATCCACTTCAGTTCGATTTCTATTTCTATTTCGTTTCGTTTCAATGGTTATTCTTCGTAATCCTGATAAATCTCTCATATGTTCCACTATTATATATTATATACGTCAGTTCTTTTCAAAGTATTAATCCAAGAGTCTAAAACAAATATATAATATATCTATCAATCTTTCAACATTATACCATCTACTCCCGGCATATACAGACTCACCAACTTCTATAAAGAGATAATAACATTATCCCCACAATATTCGCAATACTTTCAATCTCACAATCTATAATCGAACCACCCCTTCTGAGTAATAAAAGTATGAACAAGCAATGCCGTTTATTCCAAACAAGACATCGGGGGTTCGTTCCCACGATGTCACCCTATGTCACCTCTGCATCTACTGACATAACAAGCTTAATCCACATTCTGCAATGGTGAACAAATCAAGGAGGTCAGATACCGGTATCAGTTCATGTATCTAGTATCTTATCTCGAATTCACAAGAAGAATCTTTGTGTTCTGGGCCATTACTCAGAGTTAATATTCAGATGAACGTTGTGATTGGCTGTCTCGGTGGTAGTAGCAAGACAATCTCTTTGCCCGAAAAGCCTAATGCCCTAACACCCTAATATTCAAATACTTTAATACCCTATAATACTTTAACACTCTAATACCCTAACACCCTTCTAACACAATACCTCCAAGCACCCATCAAGCACTCATCAAGCACCCTCCAAACGGCAATCAACATCTCAAACCACTCATCAATATATAGGTATCAATACATACAGTTACCCTTATAGTAAGATCTTACATCAATCCCATTCCACCCCTTCACTCTCCCCAGTATACACCAAGATCAAAAATCCAAAAATCCTCCACAAATAAAACATTTCCAATAATTTATCTTTCTTTACCTTTATCTTTCTTTACCTACAGATATATATTTTATATTTAAATTTTAAACAAGATATTTGTTTGATCTTTGATTTCTTATGTTTCTTATATCCCTCATATTCTTTCTTATATCTATAGAGGGAGGGACTAAGAAATGAAGAAATGAATAAATGAAGAAATGAATAAATGAAGAAATGAATAAATGAAGAAATGAATAAATGAAGAAATGAAGAAATGAGTCTTAGCATTCAGTAAGTAAGGTTTACTCGAGTAAGTATCGAAGTCCAAACTCAAACTCCTGCAAGGCGGATCAGTAATCCCAATCTCAATCTCGCAGGCACGCATAGAAATGTCAGAAGCACCGTGAACACTATGATCAGGAAAACAATAACATCGAATCAAATTATTAGTACGATTAAAATTAAAAGATCTATCTAAAACTAAATACTCATACACAAATACCTACATACATATAATATAATACACATACGCTATACATCCAACACATACATTATATACATAACCCATCCCCGATAAATACATACATACCATACGTATGAAGATACATATACCTATACGTATACGTAAAATATACCCATCACTCCAATAAATATACATCAAAATCATTAAAAGAGACCATTTCTACAAATCATAAAAGAGTGTCTACGCGTATCTAATGCATTTACTCTTAATCATATAACCAAAAAAATAAAAATCGACTTTTCCTCCCCCCCCCATTTGTACACAACGCCATGTCTTTAATCTAGATCATAAAAGATATATAAGATCAAATCTATGGGGCTAATACCAAGGCCAACAATGCCATGCGACAGTAAAGGCCATATCTCATCTAAAAAATAATTAGTCAGGATTGAATCATTAAGGAAAAGGGTAACGTACCTGTCTAAAGTATGCAGCTCTTTGATCGAAATCCACTTCCTCTCCAATCTCGGCATTTCTTGGTAATGGATGCATGACAATCATTGAACTCTTAGCATTTCTCAATGTCTTATTATCAATGATGAAACTATCCTTCAATCTTTCGTATTCTTCTAAATCGGCAAATCGTTCCTTTTGTACACGAGTACAGTAAAGAACATCTGATCGAGCAATAATCTCAGGGGTCAATTCAGTAGAGACTGAAAGTAATTGACCAGGCTTGGATTTGATAAGTGCCAAGATATCCTGTGGAAGGGATAAAGCTTGTGGGGAAACAAGTTGAATGTGAACATCATAATGTTGAAGAAGCTTGACGAGAGAGTGAACGGTGCGACCATATCGAAGATCACCTGTAAAGGTAATGGTAAGACCACCGACTGTGCCCAATTCTTCTCGGATTGTGAACAAATCTAAGAATGCCTGAGTAGGATGTTCCTTGCTTCCATTACCTCCATTGATAATTGGAACAGGTGAAAACTTGGCAGCTGTTGCAGCACTACTCTCCTCAGGGTGACGGAGAACAATAGCATCTCCATAACAACCAAGAGTACGAATAGAATCTGCTAGAGATTCACCCTTAACAGTGGAAGAGTGAGAAGTAGCAATTGCAACTGTTCGTCCTCCCAATCGTTGCATGGCGGCATCAAATGATGCAGATGTACGAGTGGATGGTTCATAAAACATGGTGCAAAGAAGACGTCCCTTGAGAATAGAAAGAACACCTTCACGTTGAACGCCTAATCTCATTTCTTGAGCAACAGAGAAAAGTAGATGAAGATCTTGACGGGAGAATTGATTAACTGAAAGAACGTGTTGGTTCTTGAATGGTGATTGACCGAGGAGAGTTTGTAGAGACGGTGCTATGGTTGGCTGAGGATACAATGGAGATCCCATATCTTCATGAACTGGAGAACGAAGTTGTTGTGTTTGATTGGCAACACCATCCAAGAACCTTGAACGAGTTGGGGGTCGCATAGCTGAGTATGGGGTACTACCAAATGCAGAAAACTTTCTCAAACCATGAGAACTATCAGGTCTAGGTCCAAAGCCTGGAGATCCAGGGTGAGCTTTGACGGGTGGTGATTGTGGTCCCGTGGTATGTAAATCAATAAGATGCGATGACATATCTTTCCCATCAACAGCATCTTGGGTTGGTAAACCATCTAGACAAGCAGTCTTATCTTGGAAGATGACTCTTTGAACAGCTCCTCTTGTAAGCTTTCCAACAAGTGGGGACCAAACTGCTCCAGGCTTGAAAGTGTATGGTCGATCAATTTCAATCTCTACAGAAGCTCCGACTTGATCATGAATTTCGAAAATCTCCTTGGGATTATCATGAAGACGAGCCTTGATATCATCGACTGTGAGTTTACCATCTGCAACAGCTGAGAACAATAGAGGTAAAGTATCAGCAATACCAACAGCCGCGTTTGCCTCTGCCTTGGCAAAAGTTGCTAGTTGATATGGTATGCTACCAATGGAAAAGACATCAATAATATGCATGTGTTCCCACAATGCCTTCTGATCTCTAGCAGTTGGAAGGAAAGAAGCTCCAGGGAACTCATCCTGGCTAAAGAAAAGAGCGTAAACTGCAACATCACATGTGACTTGAAGACCCTTCTCCTTAGCCAATGCAATTAATCCAATATCATCCTTAGTAGTGACGTTGGTGATATGAATTTTTCGGCTATGGAGACTTGCAAGAAGAAGGATTGATGCAAGGTCGGTCATCTTTGCATCGGTAATGATTGGCTTGAATGATGGCCATGATTCAAAATGAGCAGTAACAGCAGGTACCTTGCTGATATTATCGGACAAGTGATTGAATGGAATGAAGAGGGAACCAACTTCACCAGTAACTTGACTAATTTGATCAGCGTTGGAAGAAGTTGCGGCAACAGAGAAATTGTAATCGCAAGATGAACCAAGCTTGCTGTTAAGCTGAGCTGCCTTTAATGCTCTAGCATCAGTAACTGATCCATCAAGACCAAGTGGCATAACACGAATCATACTGAAACCAGATGCGATGGATGCTTTGGTAACAGTTTGGAAATCACGGCTACCACGGGTGGTAATGCCAGGAACGAAAGCGGCAATGTTAATGAGACCAGGAAGAACAATAGTTCTGTGACTGGTTTGAGCATCAATTCCACTGATTTCCATATCATAATGTCTTGCGATGGCTTCAATAAGGATCTTGGCGTTCTTGACATTGGTGACCAAAGGAGTTTGGTAGTCAACAGCCATACGTCTAGTTTGGTAACCCTTACTCATATAGTTGGCAGGCCTTCTATATCTGTTGCTAGAAGGAAGATTGATGTAAAGATCGATCATATTGTTGGCAAGATGTTGAGTCAGAGAATATTCAGACTTTTGATCATCCTCGCCCTTTCCAAGAATTTCGAGGTATTGAACTGGAACATCATGCTCTTGCAAGAAATCCGCGGTACCAGCTGTAGCGAAGAGCTTGTATCCCATCTTTTGAAGCTTGACAACCGATGGAAGCATTTCTTTCTTGTCCTTGAATGAACCAATTGAGAGAAGAATGTTGCGGTTTGGAAGCTTGAATCCAGTAGAGATCAATGCCTTAATGTAAGCCTCATATTTATCACGCCCGAAACAAGCAACTTCTCCAGTGGAAGCCATCTCAACACCAAGAACTGGATCAGCACCAGAAAGTCGAGAGAAACTGAACTGAGGTACCTTCACACCGACACAACCTGGAGGTAATTCGGTTTGTGGGTAAGGCATGAATGGTACACCCATGATAGCTTTGGTAGCCATCTCAATAAGATCAACACCCATGACTTTTGAAACGAATGGAGTTGATCTAGATGCTCGAACATTACATTCGATGACCTTGATATCATTATCCTTGGCGATAAATTGAATGTTATAAGGACCGGTGATGTTGAGGGCTTTACCGATCAAGCGAGTAGCTTCTTCAATTCTCTTGATTGTGGTGGGATCAAGATCTTGAGGTGGTAAAATCAAAGTCGCATCACCAGAATGCACACCAGCATTTTCGACATGCTCAGAGATGAAGTGACCAACCATGACACCATCCTTTGCAACGGCATCCATCTCAATTTCCTTTGCGTTTTCAATATACTTGGTGATGACGACTGGATGATCTCTTGAAACCTCAACAGCTTGAGCAAGATAGGCTTCAAGATCTGGCTCAGAGTACACAGTGTTCATAGCTGCACCTGAGAGTACATAAGACGGTCGCACTGTATGAGATCCGGAAGTCAGTATTGTCTATGACAAAAATGTTTGGAGGAAATAAGGAATCAAGGCTGAATTAGAAAATGGAAAGGATGTGTTTGAAAAGGTGGAAAAGTGGTTACGGATCGAGAACGGATTGGATGTGAAAGCATATGCAATTGTAAACCGAGTACGAACCTAAGACTGGGTAAGAAACTTTGTTACAGAATGTCTTTGCATCCTCGAAACTAGTCAATTCTTTCCATGTTGGTTGATCGACATGAATACCATCAAGCATACGAGAGAACTTGAAACGATTCTCGGCTGTATCAATCATCTCAGGTGATGTTCCAAGAATCTTGACGTTTTGTCGATGAAGCGGAAGGGCAATGTTGTTTGGTGTTTGACCTCCCATAGCAATGAGAACACCACTAGAAGACTCTAATTCATAGATATCGAGAATAGTCTCGAGATTAATGTTCTCAAAGTACAATCTATCGGCTTCATCATAATCAGTACTGACGGTCTCCGGATTATAATTGACCATGACAGTCTTGAACCCAGATTCGCGAAGGGTTCTGATGGCACGAACAGAACACCAATCGAACTCGACAGATGATCCAATTCTGTAAACTCCCGAACCGAGGACCATGACACCGTGATCATTAAAGGAGATGTCGCTCTCGGATCCATTGTAGGTCATGTAAAGATAATTGGTGTGAGCCTCGAACTCAGCAGCAACAGTATCGATTTGCTTGACGACTGGGAGAATTCCGGCATCAGTTCTCATTAATCTCACAGCAAGTTCTGTGGAATCCCAAAATTTAGCCAATTGTCTGTCGCAGAATCCAAGCTGTTTAGCCTGTCTAATCTGGTCATATGAGATGGTGCTTGTAGTGAAGGTCGACATATGTTTGCTGAAGTCATTCAAACCCTTGAGCTTGTTCAAGAACCATTTGTCAATCTTTGTCATTTCCCAAATCTTGTTTACGGAGTAACCGGACTGCATAGCATTGGCGATGGCAAACAGACGTTGATCGGAAGGCGTTTGAAGTTCATCATCGATTGACATCAAAGCCTTGGTTGCACTGAAACCCAAATTGTGGAAATCTATAGCACGAATTGCTTTCTGGATGGCTTCTTCGAAAGTTCTTCCAATACTCATAACTTCACCAACACTCTTCATCGATGAACCAAGTTGCGTAGAAACACGAGTGAATTTCTTCAAATCCCAACGTGGCATCTTGACGACAACATAATCCAAAGATGGTTCGAAACAAGCACAAGTCTGTTGAGTGACTGAGTTCTTGATTTCATTGAGAGGAATGTTAAGACCGAGCTTTGCGGCAATGAAGGCCAATGGATATCCAGTAGCCTTGGATGCAAGTGCTGAAGATCTAGACAATCTAGCATTGACCTCGATAATGCAGTATTCCTTTGAGTCAGGATTGAGTGCGTATTGGATGTTACATTCTCCAACAACTCCAAGATGGCGGATGACGTTGACAGCTGTGGTTCTCAACATGTTGTAATCCTCATCGGATAATGTTTGTGATGGAGCAACAACAATTGAGTCTCCAGTATGGATTCCCAAAGGATCGAAGTTCTCCATATTACAAACCGTGATACAATTGTCACGACAATCTCGGACAACCTCGTACTCAATTTCCTTCCATCCCTTCATACTTCGCTCGATCAAAACCTGAGGACTAGCGGCGAAAGCTTTGTTGCAGAGTTCCATTAATTCTTGCTCATTATCTGCGAAACCACTTCCAAGACCTCCCAAGGCATATGCGGCACGAACGATAACTGGGAAACCAATATCCTTCACAACGTGCATAGCTTCATCAATATTGTTGGCCGAAGCAGACTTGGCGCATTTTTCACCAATTGATTCCATACTTCGAGCGAACAACTCACGATCTTCCGTGGTGATGATAGTGCTAATAGGAGTTCCAAGAACGCGAACCTGAATAACAAATTAGTAACAATTAAGAGATACATTAGCGACAAAAGGCCTGAAAGCAAAACAATCGAGTCCAGGAGAGCCCAAGGGTTCAAAATGGGGTCCAAAACGAGGGTCCGTGGTTCTAGATAGTGTCCTCATCGAAGAGGGGAGGGGGAGGGGGAGGGGAAGGGGAAGTGGAAAAAGGGAAAAGGGAAAATAAAATGTATATAACTCACTAAAACACCAAAGAGTTAGTAATTGCTTATCCAGAAAGGTTGTGACGGAGAAAAAATAAAGAGGGTGTATGAAATGAAACATCCAACTAGAGGTGAACATCCAGGGAGATGGACATTCAAACAGAGTGGGACATTGAGGGGTGTGAAATAAAGATCCGATTGTACTTACCTCCAAGCCCTTCAAATTCATCCTTGAGTTGAATGCCAACTTGTAAAGCGGTCTGACCACCAAATGTGACGTAAATCGCATCGGGTTTCTCATAAATGATGACTTTGCGAACAAAGTCAGCAGTGACAGGGAGGAAATAAACTTTGTCAGCCAATCCTTTGGAAGTTTGAATTGTAGCGATATTAGGATTGATCAAAATAGTGTAAATCCCTTCCTCTTTAAGAGCCTTGATAGCTTGACTTCCAGAGTAATCGAATTCTCCTGCTTGACCAATACTGAGACCACCACTTCCCAAAACAAGGACTTTCTTGACGTTAACTTTCGGAGTGAGCTTTTCGTTTTCAGCTATTTCACCACCTGGGAAAGCAACTGGCGCGGAAAGAAGCTTCTCGTCATCGAGAGTCTTGACAATTGTGTTGATGAAGACATCAAAGAGAAATTCAGTATCCCTAGGACCAGGAGTACTTTCTGGATGGAATTGAACACTGAAATATGGTCTGTTGACATGTCTGATACCTTCATTACTTCCGTCGTTGGCGTTGACGAAAAGTTCCTCCCAATCCGAGGGTAAGGAACTGGTTTGAACAGCATAACCATGATTTTGAGAAGTAATGTGACATTTCCCAGTCAACAAATTTGTACATGGAATGTTGTGTCCACGGTTTCCGAATTTCATCTTTTCAGTTTGAGCTCCAGCAGCTCTGGCAAGAAGTTGATGTCCAAGACAGATACCAAAAATTGGTGTTCGGTTCTCCTTCAAAGCCGATTGAATGTGCTTGACAGTCTTTTCCATCATGGCTGGATCACCAGGACCATTGGAAATAAATAACCCATCGTAATCCTTTCCAGCGAGGGCAGGGAAATCATAATCCCACGGGCAAACGAGAACTTCCACACCACGTTTTACAAGACAGCGCAATTGGTTATATTTTAACCCAACGTCCAAACACAACACACGTATAGGTCGACCGGAAGGATGTTTTAAAGCATTCGAAGGATCAGGTTTGTATAGTTTTGGCTCGCGAATTGATACTAAGGCATGATGTTAGCCCTTCATTCGGGCTATAGCAAAGTAAAGACTCACCATCTGCTACAAGGTTTTTGGTATTTGGGTCCACCCATTCAATCGCTTCAAAGGATGATCTCCAATCCTTAGAAGATAAAGCAGAAATGTTGCCATTTCCATTGGTAAGTGTATCCTTTTGTAACAGCATTCGTCCAAGCATGCTACCTTCTTCTCGTATTCTCTTGGTCAATGCTCTGGTGTCAACACCATAGATTGCCGGAACACCTTGCTCCTTCAACCATGTTCCCAAAGAGGAGGTTGCGAGGAAGTGGGAAAACTCTTCGCCGGCGTATGAAGCAGTAATCAAACCTGCAATGTGAATCTCGGATGCCTCGAAATGTGCTGGCAGATCCTTGAGAAGTTCGTCCATTGTTTCTCTGGATGGTACACCATAATTACCCACTAAAGGGAACGTAATGACCAAGATTTGTCCACGGTATGACGGGTCAGTTATTGACTCTGGGTACCCCACCATACCTGTCTGGAAGACTAATTCTCCTGCAACACTCTTCCTCGCACCAAAACTGTATCCTTGATAAACTGTGCCATCCTTCAGTTCCAGACTTATGAATCCTTCATCTGTACCATTGAGGATTGGTGCGGCGACTGGAGGGAAAACTAATTCTGCCATTGTGATATAAGGTGCTGAAAAGAGGTTTTGAGATGTGCGCAAGGACTTCAAGAAATGCCCTTCAACAAGCTGCAAAGCAGATTGAGGAGTGCTTTAGTGATCCAAGTTCGCCAGTTTGTAGGTCAAGTAATTGAGTATTAATTCTTGGCCGTATGACTTTTTGGATATAAAAATTGAAAGTGCAAATAGTTTTCAGATTTTCTCTCCAGAAAATGGGACCTTAATTTTTTTTTTCTGGTGCTGAACAACCGAAGGGGGCCAATTCTATATTGGGGTTAGTTTTGAAACTAGCAGGGTTTCTAGCGCAAGGCTGTTATCACTTATCAGCAGCCTTGCATCAAGGAGGGGCATACCTACCGTCACGTTCAATTTACCCCTCAAAGGTTTTCACTGGTACATTGCCAGAATAATACCGGCACTATATAAATAAATATGGGCTCACCTGTAGGTATGTATGTAATATGATGCATGATAGATGTCACAGCGTCTAGAATGCATTGGTAAATTTTGGTGTTGTGATATCGGGGTATTAACCAACACACAACACCTGCTTTTGATATCAAACATCTTCCCTTTTCATCGTAGAGGTTTGCATTACACAGGTCGCCGTTGTTTGTAGGCGGATGTTTATCTTGGTGGCTTGAAGTATTGGTTACCTAATGAGCATTATCTTCCAACGATGCTGTTTGTGCGGTGAGTCGGTGAGTCGATCGATACTCATCACCTTCATTATGGTTACATCTCGAATGCGGGAATGGGAGGAAATTTGAATTCCTTTACCAAGCCACGAAATTTATGCGAGTCAGATCTACAGAACGAACAGCCAGTCACTGCTACCGGTACTCTACCATGGGAAGAATAGAATAGCGGTCTGTTTGTTGATTGATGATGTGAGGTCAAGCCAGTCAGTTCCCCGAAGGAATTTTTTTTGCCCCCCCACCTTCAACCTACATGGTACAAAAAGGTTTCGTACATATCGACCACACCATTTGACGTTGACCACCTGCTCGTTGTCCAATAGAGGCAACTGCAAAACAGACTCCGTATGGATGTCTCTACTGATATGCCAATTCTTCAAATCTCTCATGCGAAAATCAATCAATGCTCGTCAATTTGGACGATTTACCTATGAAAAGACTGGAAACATGAGATACAAAGAACGACTAGTAAAGCACGAGGTACAAAGTATCATCTGTTAAAAGGGAAAACAATGCTGTTTTTTTACTCTAGGGAACCTTCAAAACGGGCCAGAACTTTTCTTAAAAGGCGAAAAGATGGACATTGATGGGATTCTCGTTTTTACAGCTGCCTTTTTTCATCATATAGACAAGTAAGCTGACCTTCAATATTAAAAGCCCAAAAGCCACCAACTTCTTAAAATGAGCCCAAATGCATGATAATAATGCCTTGTAAAATAGAGATGAAAAAGTAAAAGACAGAGAAAGACTAACAATTTTGTTTAAGTCTTTGGACATATTGAGCATATCTATCTGTTTATCTATCTATTCACATTTATGCCTACCTATCTAAACAATTGAAACAGTATATCTTCATTTCATCACGAGGACATCTCATATGAACAGAAACTTTCTATCTTCCTCAATCTTTATCTAAGATAACCTCAATTCATTCTCGTGCTTTGATCTTTGATTGGATGAGATTGGAACACCATTGCTAGTATTGATCGGCAACATGCATCTAAACGAGACAATAACATCGTGCATGAATGGTTGCATCAAAAAAAAGTTGAGATCCTTCTAGGTTTCCCCATTACTCGGCCGGTGAGTTAAAAAAGTCGATATTCGATGATACATCTTGTTTTGGGGGGGGGGGGGGGGGGGGGGGGAGGGGGGGGAGATAAGCAAATTAAACAGGATTTAGATTTGCTCTCCTTCTTTACATTCTACAAGAGAAGATTTTATATCTTCATCTCATCTCATTTCACTTCCTTCTTCATTCACATATCAAGGTTGTTTTAATACGGTATATAATTCAATTAATTCACAAATTTATTGCTTGATCATTGTCAAGGAATATCCATCCACTCTCAGAGACGCGATAAGCTGGAAATTAATTTTATTTATTTGTTTATTTACAAACACTACTAATGTACTGATATTTTTACAAACATTGAAACTAATCCTTCGACCGATCGACTTTCTCGTAGTTCGTTCTTTTACGCACGGCAAGATGGAATAAATCAAGGCAGGCTACCTCCTCAGAAATCAACATTTCTCTCCACCTTCCATTTTTGATCCTCGAGGAAGAATTAATCAACCATAGTCCTCGAGTCAAAAAATATCTCAGGCAAAAATGCTATCGTCATTACTGCGACCAAAGAAAGCACGACGACGCGTACAAGAAATTCATTCCCCTTTCTCGTCACCGTATGTTGATCGATCTTCGCCAGCTGCAGGTAGAAGAGAACGCTTGCCTCGACATGCATCCGCAGATTTTACGGAAACAGAAATAGAGGAAGATACTGAGGAAGAGATTGCGTTAGAAAACAATGATGAAGATGAGAATGAAGGAGGTGATGAGGACGAACTAGAGGAAGAAGATGGGGATGAAGATCAACCTCTCTTGCCTATCTTCTCTGCAGCACATCTTGGTATTTGCGCGTTCTTACCTTCTCTTTGAATACACTAACTTCTGAATAGATGCGCTTCCAGTATATAATCTCACTCATGCCATTCGACTTATTATACTCCCGCGGACGGAAACAACATTGACATGGGATCAATTACGGTCACCACAAGTTTCCCAGTTTTTAGTGAAGCCTATGCAACAACAAATTCGAACATCCCACTTTTCGCGAGCTACTTTATATGCATTGATGGCAAATTGTTTACAATTTAAAAAGGAAAGTCAAGCAAATCCGGGTAACGCAGGGAATAGCTTGACAAGAGCTCTAGTTTGTGAGCTTCTAGCCATTAAACTATTGAAGGAATACAATACACGAGAGTTGATCGACGCCCTCTCTTATGACTTCTTTCCATTACAAGGTTTGGCTCAACCAGATCCAGCCATAACAAATTGGAATCAAAGAAATCGCACGAGGCCAGTTGCGGCCAGGATATCAACATTGGAAGTAGCTATTAGGGCATCTGCGAAACGATTATTGGCACATCCACTTGTGGTGCAACAACTAGAGGCTATTTGGGCTGGAACGATTGTTTTCCATTCTGCAGCGGATAATCTTCATCGTAAATCCACAAGCCGGACAGGATATAAGAAACAAAGTCCAAGCAATGGAAGTGCGGTTCCATTACTAACTCGTGAACAACTTCGATATGGGGCAACAGCAGGTCCTCTAAAGCCTCCTAATAAAGAACCAGAGAGTCAGCAAGCAATCCAGACTTTGACTAGGAGAACGGTCACATTATATGATCCTAGAGATGCGTCTTTATTCAAGCTTTCGAGGTTGAGGGTACCACGCTATCGGCAATTCTTCTCTACCTGCTCTCTCGCTATTCTCCTCATTCTCTTTTTAGCTGTTCTCAGTCAAAGATCAACCGACATCACGGGCCTAGAAGTTATATTTTGGTTTTGGAGTGCAGGCTTCATGCTTGATGAGGTAGTTGGGTTCAATGAACAAGGATTCTCGTTATACATAATGAGTTTCTGGAATGCTTTCGATTTGGGGATTCTCGTTTTACTCACGATTTACTACTGCATGCGTTTATATGGTATCTTCTTGGTGGACTATGGAAGAGAGGAGTGGAATAGTATGGCATATGATGTTCTTGCGACCAATGCAATTCTACTCTTCCCTCGGTTGTTCAGCGTTCTCGACCACTACAGATACTTCTCACAACTATTAATCGCATTCAGGTTGATGGCTATTGATCTTGTCGCGGTATTTGTGCTGATCTTGATAGCTTGTAGTGGATTTTTCGTTGCATTTACTCTATCATTTGGGAAAAGTGAATATGATGCAGCAGGGGTTGCTTACAAGATCTTTCAGATACTGATGGGATTTACACCTGCAGCATGGGAAGCATGGGAGACTTATAATTTCTTAGGAAAAGCATTACTTGTGCTTTTCTTATTCATTTGTCACTTCCTCGTTATTACCATTCTCATAACGGTCTTAACGAATTCCTTTATGTCAATTGTCTCAAACGCTAACGAAGAACATCAATTCGTCTTCGCTGTCAACACAATCTCTATGGTTAGGAATGATGCTCTCTTCTCTTATGTGGCACCAACAAACATTCTTGCATGGGTTCTCACACCATTCAGGTTCGTTTTCCCCTTTAGGACATTCATTAGGATGAATCGTACTGTTATCAAGATTACGCATTTCCCATTGCTATTCAGTATCTGCGCCTACGAAAAGATTTTCTTAGCAAGGTCTGTCTTCGAACCTACGGATTTAGTTGAGAAAGTTGGACGAAGGACAAAGCGAACAATGTCATTCCAAGATCGTAGACATGGGCTCTTCAGTCCCAATCTACAGAGGCATGAATCTTCTGTTGCTGGTTTTCAGAAAGACAGAGCTCTTGATGAAGTATTCAGACTGACGCCCAGAGATACTCTTGCGAGAAATCGTCCTAGTTTTGATCGTCGTCAAACTCATAATGTTATAAATAATTGGATGGATCGTCAAGGGGATGTCACTAGTCCACCACAAGAACAGGATCCCTCAATATTGGAGCGATTAGAGATGCGAAGACAATCTAGGAAAGCGACTATTATGAGACATCGTGGAATTAGTCGTGAGCTTTCCGGAAATAGATCCGTGGCTAGTGATCCGGCAGAATTTATATCTACAGGATTCCATGATATGAATCGAATTTCAGATGATGCATTACATTTAAACTCATTTGGTGGTGGTCATACTGATGCGGATGGAGATGATGAATTGTTGACGAATGATGAAGACGAACTCCATACCGAGGATAAGCATACAGCGACAAACTTTAGCCAAAGTGGTGCTGAATCCGAAGAAGATTACTTTCAAACTCCAACCGCGACTAGATTTGTTTCTCCAACTACAGCATTCAATTCACAACAAGATTATGCTCGACAAAATGGTTCACCTCCAAAACAATCCAAAGCTACACCAAAGAAAAAGCCCCATGATAGGAATTTATCTACAACGACAATCCTTTTCAACCCTGTTGCTTACACTTCTTCTGTTTCATCCATTTCACCCCCTCGCTCACGACCACTAACAGCAAAAATGTATTCGCAAGCCAATACTGGAACCAACACCCCAGCAGGTCCATCAGGATCTCGTACTCCGAAAACTGCTAACTACACAAATACAAACACTCGACCACGTCCTATTCTACCCAATCGTGCAAATTTCCAATCTATTCCAAATATCAATAAGCCAGACCCTGCACGCAATCGGCTTATGCGTCACAAAGATTCTAGTTTAAACATCAGTTTGTCAGAGATGGGTCTTGAACATGCTCAACTTGGCGCAGTACCTAGTTCATTTCAAACTCAAATGGCCATCGCTACTGAGATGGCAATGAAACGTGATAAAAAAGAGGAAACTGCAGATGGTATGATGGGAAGATTAATGTTGGCAAGAATGAAGACTTTGGAGGAAGGATTTGCTGAAGTCGTCAAGGAGTTTAGAGGGATGCGAACGGCTGGAAATTCCTCGGTTGAGAATGAACCTTCTATTGGAAAGTGGAGAGAAGCAAAGGGGGATAAAAAGAAGAAACGGCCTGACAGCGCCAATCTTTCACAAACGAGAAGCGAAATTAATGTTGAAGGACTAAGGATGACAAGTTCGAAGGGAAAAGAAAAGGGGTACTTTGATAATGATCATGGCGGTGGCGATATTCCAACTGCTGGGCTCGAGGTTGAAGGATTTACGAGTCGAGGAACGAGCGAGTATAAGACTCCATATGAAACGCCGGAGGCTGGTATCATTGCAGAGTATCTGACCAAGGGGAGTTCCTTGTAATAATTGCGAATTAGCGGGAGTTTGGGCGGGTGGAAATCTAATGGCGGTGGCCTGTTTTTGCATGTTTTTTATTCTGTATTATTTGAAGTACATGTATTGAATGATATCATGAGTGGAGGTTGAGTTCATTGTGCATAAAGGAGGATATACCCAGTTGTTTTTAGGTCAATCGGTCAGTAATCATGGTGGGCACATGGAATAATAATGAGAGGAATCATGACAGGACAGTATCATTGGTGTAATGTCCTATATCGTGCTCGATTCATGATGACCATCAATTCGTGGAACCAAAAACGCCCAGCATATTCATCACACATCAACATCCCTTTCCAGTTCTGGCCTAAGCACCAACCATCGTCTTCTTAACTCCTTTTAACTGATTCATCACGGGTGGAATAGGTATACACCAAAACATAACGGCTGCAACGGCAGGAACATATCTGCCAGGAATCAAGATATCAGCACAGTACCAAATTTATCGTAGCACGCAAAAGAATTTAAGGAAATGAAAACGTACAGAAGTCCGGTCCCATATACATTCTTCCAGGCTTTTCCCCAGTATACATCGCGGCCGAAATAGACGGCTTGACGTGTTGTGGGTGATTTTGTCGAGGCGAATCGCCGGGTGCTGAGTTGGTGGATGGGTTTGAGGGTGCGGGGTAGTTGGGATAGTTGGGAGAGGGTTGGGCGGGACATTTTGAGGAGGGGAGGGAGATGAGTGGAGGTTGGGGTTGGGGTTGGTTTGAGGTTTGAGGTTTGTTGAGAGAGGGGTTATGAGGCGGTTATGATCGATTGGAGTTGTATGTGGAAGTAGAGAGAAAATGGTTAATTAGAATTGAGGCGGCGTTAAATGACGAGGAATTACGAACGGTGGAATAGAAGAGGTCGAGGGAGAATCTAAGTAAAGTAAATCGATACAAATGAATTACCAAAATGGAAGGAGTAAATAACAAAACTCTAACTTCCCTTCCAGCGGGATATACATATTTATGTATTTTTTGGTGCTCCCTTGTGATCAAAATAGGTATCTTGCATGTATAGCTTGCATGTATAGCCTGAAAATCTACTGCTCGTGATTTGAGATGACCTTGATTGAAATCAAGATCCCGGTCCAAAGCCCGATTTATTTCGGAGCCCGGATCGCTTGTTTTGTTGCTTTTTTTTTATGGAGCTTGGCTTTGGATTGATTGAAATAATTTGTAGATATTTTGGATGAAGTTTGGTGAAGAGTATCTGGATAATCGAATGATGCTCATTAGGTAGATTCTGACCAGAAAACTGTGAAAAGTATTTGATTAAGCAAGGACGGCATGTATGTGTATCCCTGATAGAACCTATGCTATAGCATGATTCTTATCAATACTACACAAATACAACGTCGTATCACATAACAGCCCATTGTTGCATGAAGCGAGGAGGAAGATATGTTTGATACCTATTCTGGGGTAATGCGGGGTAGATCTTACAGGGGCAGATTAGCGTATCGCTTAACGCGATACGGGTGTGCTAGCCGGGTGACTAATGATTGTGGGAATAAAATTGGTTGGGGCTTTAATCCCTAATCATTGATATCACAAGTTAAACTGACACCTCCGTTATATCACGTTACGCGGAATTTGTGACCTTTCCTTAAGTACTTACTATTCATATATTGGAATCTCTTCTGTTCTCTTCTTTTGAAATTGGATATTCGGTGAGAGACTTCCACCGGGTTCAGTCATCCCACTTTTTAAAGCATATCATACCAGAGCCACAATGTCTTTAGATTCTAAAAAGAACTCTTATCTGGATCTTGTGAAAGCTTGTGATAAGTTAGTCACATACCATATCTGCCTTGATAGCCTGTATATAATACTGACTACTTACTTCCCAGCTTTCCATATGATACAGATATCGACAAACTGTACAAACTTTATCTCCCAGACGATAGTCGAATCCATGGATATATGCTTCCGGAAATCGTCTCCAAGATGCCATGGTCTCCCGATTTCACCATCACCCAAGATCAACCATTAAGTGTCCAACTGCACCCCATGAATATCACAAGCGAAGATTTTTCAACCGTTTGCAATAATGCATTTGCAAAAGTCATCAATGAAGCAATCGATAAAGATCTTTTCAGTACCCTCCACGGAGAACACAGTGAGCCGTATGCTATTCCAGGAGCAAAAGAACCCGTACAACTTGAACGTTATGCCGCTTCTCTATTCGGTACCGTAGCAAGAGGTGCCCATCTCACCATCTTCACACGTGTGAATGGAGAAATGAAAATTTGGGTCGCTAAAAGAAGTGCACATCTTTTCTCCTATCCCGGCAAATTCGACACCACAGTTGCGGGAGGTGTACGTGCTGATGAATCACCTTTTGAAACAATCGTTCATGAAGCAGATGAAGAAGCATCTCTCGACTCTGCACTAATCCGCTCAGATGTACAAGCCACGGGTGTCATTACATATATGAAATCGACCGGCTCTGGATCCGGCGGTATCAAGGGATTGATCACTGCAGACATGATATACGTGTACGATCTCGAAGTGGGAGAAGAAACAATACCAAAACCACGTGATGATGAAGTCGAGGGGTTTTATTTATGGGATGTGGAGAAGGTCAAAGAGGAATTGTTGAGTGGAGGATTTAAGACTAATAGTGCGGTGGTGATGATTGATTTCTTTATTAGACATGGGATTATTACGCCGGAGAATGAGCGCGATTATACGGAGATTGTTATGAGGATGCATAGGAATTTACCGTTTCCGACGGCGTCGTCGAGTTAGAGTTTTGATTGTGGATTGTGATGGGGGGGGGGGGGGTTTGGATTTGGTTTTAGATATGTTAGATGGTTTGCTTGATTTATGGTTTAGAGGGGTGATCTGGATGAGAATTGTGGGTATATTAGATAGAACAGGGTCCATCATTCACCCAGAGCATCATAGTTTGCTAGGCCTCACCCGTAATATTCATCAAAAAATGAAAAACTAGAATTTCGCACTATTGGAGTGAAGGCCTTCATACCTCAGATATTATCCCCTTCAATCAATGAAAGGTGAAGTCAACTTATTGTTCGCTGCTTAGAGATCCATCAGCATCGTCACTTGCAATAGAGACTTGCAAAAGTAAAATTCACATACACTTGCTCTCGACTTCTCACTCACTCCAACTTCGGGCTCAAAACTTATCCCCTCCCACTCCCTCACCAATCTTTTATAATAACAAGCAGTCGCAGCCATGCGCAATTGCATGTACCTCGTCAAAATTCCGTCGCATTACTTTCCGCAATATATCTGCTACTATCACGGCCTTCTCCTTAGTATGATTCCTATCGGTCGTATTACGTCTATGGGAGATTTACACTCACTGCTTGCCTTAAGTTGTTTTGCTATCTCCGGGTGTATAATCAAGCTTATGATTACCCCATCGAAATCAAAGTACTCGTACTCGTAATCGCATGCTATATCTTCGAATTTAAAGACGAATTCTATGTTAAGTGGAGTGTAGGATGAAAAATTGATATCGCGTTGCAATCCGTTTAAAATATCCGTCAAGTGCAGTTTTGTGATTTACGCCTCCAGGAATACAAATGGGAGGGTTTGGAAATGGCTATTAAGAAAAATAATTCTATGTTGATACTAAGATTAATGGAGTTTATATACTTGAGCCTGATCGATTTGAATTCGTGTTTAACATGATAATTTGCTCTGGGATGTCTTGGAACAGTTCCAGGAGCGGAGTGATACATCGTTCGTGGATTCCTGTCATTGAATTCGGAATGAGACTTCCATTTTCTTACTTCTGTACTTGGCTCGGTGATATTGATAGTAAATTCAAATCATCATATAGAGATGAGGTGCAATGAAACCTAGCAGATGGCTGACGAATGCAGTTGCCAGCACGTAGCGGACCTTTAAGGAAAATTGCATTTGCGCTTCTTTACACTTGGTCATCGAGGCTAGGCTCATACCATTCCAATTATCGAGATATCGGACATTATAAAGAAAAGCTCGACGAGATGTGGAAACCATGTTGACCCCCTCTGTGAGCCATCGAAAAAGAACAAACGCAAACCACTGCCACAAGAGAAAAGAGTTAGAGGAGGAAGATGATAAAAATGAACAGAACAGAGAAACCAAAACAACATACATCAGAATCATTAGTAAACAATTGTAACAACAACACAATTCTACAAAGGGAGTATTAGCACCTAACAATCCAACTCGCACGCCTTATATCAATAACATTCTGACCAAAGCCTGTAGAACTCTGGACAGACACATACCAGCCCAGTATGAATAATCCTATACCAAGAAAATCAAATCAAACAATCGTCTTCTGATGAGCACACCATGCCCACTTAACTATTAAGTAAAATGACGCTACCATGATATCAGATTGATTTACCGCAAGTACCAGGCCAGGAGACACACAGGATTACCAGCTGCCCAACTCCTGTATCCTCCAACTCCATAAAATTGTTTGATATCGATAGCCTTCTAAAGTAGTTGAAGGATGAACCAGGAAAAAAGTGGTAAGTACATCATCAGGGAGACGATCCAGATTTAAACGAACGAGGAAGATAATCAATGGGTAGTGTAGACAATACAGATGGTATATATTATTGCATCATACATGCGCTGTGCCGTTCATTTGCAC